>CAMZMU010000119.1:17077081-17544371 GCA_947311845.1 Poa pratensis | reverse complement strand
TCGCACCCCGCCGTGCAAGAGCGATTCGAGCCCGCGAGTGCGCTTGGTCCTACGGCGTCAACGTTTTCGACCTCCTCGCATGGCGCCGCGACAACTGCACAAACCAGTTCCACCAGCTCATGGAGATGGTGAGCTTGCACTGCCACGCCTGAAACTAATGATCTTTACTTACACCGGTAGCTTGACGATCTCTCTCTTATGGCAGAACGAGAACGGGACGCTGTGGGACGCGGCCTCCGTGCTTCCGGCGGGGCTGATGACATTCTACGGCAACACGAGGCCGCTCGACAAGTCGTGGCACGTCATGGGTCTCGGCTACAACCCGCACATCAGGCCCGAGGACATCAGGGGAGCTGCGGTGATATACTTCAACGGGAACCTGAAGCCATGGCTCGACGTCGCGTTCAACCAGTACAAGCATCTCTGGACCAAGTACGTGGACACCGACATGGAGTTCCTCACGCTTTGCAATTTCGGACTCTGAATTCTGGACTGTACCATGTATAAAAGCTCCTAACGAAGTTCCATTTTCTCATTATATCTTGAGAGGCTGGGAGCGATTGGCTGATGTAGTCGTGTTGACACTTACACAAGCTAAATGTACTCAATGTCAATTGTACTTCGTCTATGCCAAAATATGGTGCACACTAATTTTAGGCAGAGTCAAACTTCGCAATGTTTGACTAAGTATATATTGTAGAAAAATATCAAATATATATGATATGAACAAAACAATCATGATGTTCTAGTAGTATTAATTTGATGTTGTAAATGTTGACATTTTTTCTATGTAGTTGGTCACACTTCAAACTTTCAAACTTTGACTTTGGTACAACTAATATGCTTTATACTTTTTACATAGAGGTAGCCTAGATCTTGAAAATTATAGCAAGAAATCCACACAACTTATCTTGAAAATTATAGCATGAATCTAATACATCAATGGCACGCTCACGAATGTCACGATTTCGACCTATAGTGGGTACAGTCATGCCCTCGAAATGATTTCTTGAGCAAGTGACCCTCGCAATTGCGAGGGCATCATATTTTATGTATTGAAAGCATTAACTTTTATTTGTATCTTATGCAGTATTTTTTCCTTTCAATCTGAAATACACGATGTTTCTTACATGAGTACGTTTTCAAGGTGTAACTTTGACATTTCTTTTATGTGTGATTATATTGCTTGTGAATAATAATAAAAATTATTAAACATTGTTTGAGGAAATATGATGTCAATTCTTTATTTCTCAATAACATGTTGACGAGGGATAAAATACTCCCGAGTTGCGACCTTGCCCAACATACTCATGGGAGCACGAAGGGTTCTCGCGACAGCACATGTAACAGTCAGGTCAGGAAAATAAGATTTCCGATGTGGGTAAAGATCTTGCTCTGCCTTACTTTGCTATTATATTGAGTACAGAGAGGTTTACAATGATTTTTGCGAGGCCATGGTGGAGGAACTAATATTTATGGTCCCTGGATCGGTTTATACATGTAAATGACAATGGCAATTGCGCTTGCGTAGGCATGAATGACTTGTAGGTCTTCGGAGAGCTTCGGGTCTTGGTATTGATGGGTAGTTGCGTAAGTGGCATCTGCCATCGACGTGAGAGTCTGTGTATCACACGAGTAATAGATTCGTGCATATACGGGAAAGATTTGTTGAGATTACATCTTTTATATTTTTCCATTCCTTTCAAACCTGCAATATGCCTTGCGCAAAGGGTATGGTGGAAGGCTTACTGAAGCTCTTCATCTTAGCTTGTGTAGTGTGACTAGTGTCCACTCGTCATGCTCTCGGGGGTATAATCGTGTAGGATGCATATCTATGCATAGACAAGCCCATGATCATCATGCGTATTGTAGACGATGTGGAGAAGCTTGCAAAATAACTCAAGTCTCAGGGCCATGTAAGATTTACTTGTTGGCCGCACCATTGAGCATCTCCAACCGGGATGGGCAAAATTGGCCCCTAAATTGTCCATGTGCGCTTTGAACCCTAAAAATTACGTGTTTCCAACCATGTACCCAAAAACGTCCGGTTAATTGCATGTGATTGGTGGGGATGGAGAGAGAAAGCCAAAAGAAAGAGATAAAGTGGTTTGGGGTGGACCGCATCCTACGTGGCGGACTGTTTGGACATGTCCGGACACCCTCAAACTCCCTCAAACCCACCCCATATATAGGCTGACTTTGTGTATGCCGGACAGCCCGAACGTATAGGGAGTGTTTGGTGATCATGGTTGTGTGCACTATTTTACTCTATCTCCCTCTCTCTCTCTCCTGTCCGGGCTCTGTCTGGGCTGCCCGACTGGACGTTTGGGGATGATTTGCCCATCCCGGTTGGAGATGCTCTTATCAAGTCATTGATCTTGGTGTAGAAGTCTATACCCCAAGGTTTTATTTCTCAATATTTTCTTCTATTTTATTTGAACAGGACATTATCTTGAATTATAGGTTTTCTCCTCCACTTTTAATTCTCGAACTTTTGCCAAGCTTGAGAATTGACTTCTTATTGACCCCGCATCATTGGTATTGGTATATTAATATGGAACACCTCACATTTCCATTTATACCCTAATAAGGAAATATGTATTTTCCTATTAAAACCTATTTATTCTAGCCTTACATGGGAAACCCCCTATTTTTATTGCTTCTAAAATTCCAATAAAATCAGGGAACATTCCTTGGACAATGTTTGCCAATGTATGGAAAATGTAGGGGAGCTGAGTTTTGTAGGAGGGCAAATCACTCGATATTTATATTTGTGTGTTTAGCATTAACTATGAGTCGGGTAAGGTGCGACGGCTCGTGCGATTCTTTTGGTACTATGTTGCAGTACTATGTTGTGTGTTGGCATGGTTTAATTGAATTGCCAGGTTATGGTGATTTGTTTGCTATAATTTGCTATGTTTATTTGGTATCATTTGATGACAAAATGACCAAAATGGCGACAAAATTGTTAAAATGGACAACAAAAAAACTAATCAGGCGGATCATATGGGTCGCCGTATCGAGTGTCATACCCAGAAAACGACGAACATGTGTCGAATGCCTGTACGCGACACCACCCAAACGGATCAAAACGGATAATCGGATACCTTGGAATTGCCCTTGGAGGCGGCGAGTGGGTACCTACAGCCAAAGAATCTGCCTTTTTGTGGACAATGCCCTATCTAGACCGTTTTGGTTCGAATCGCTTGTTGTAGCCTTGTAGGGTGGAGATTGGAGTATTTTTTTTTGCCAAATATGGCTTCTGGGCGAAACTAATATCAAATATGGCCTTTCTCCAAAACTATTTTTAAATCTAACCCCTGAGGTCGGCTCCATCGAGGATGGCGCCGATCTTGTATATGTCGGCTCCATCCTCGATGGCGTTGACCTCCTGTTTAATTTTTTTTAAATCCTTAGAAATTATGGGACTTTCTGGATGACGTCGAACTGAACAAGTTCGGCTTCATCCTCTTTAGCGCCGATCTCAAGAGGACAGATTTGAAAATAGTTTTAAAAAGAGGCAATATATGTATTTAGTTGCTTAAAAGATTTGTCAAAAAATACGAGATTGGAGGAGGATAAATCGGGCAAAGAATTGACTTTGGCACCGAGTCCGACTCTCCGTCCCTCCTACAAAACTCGCTCCCCTGCCTGACGCAGCTTCGCCACATCACGCGCGCCGTCACATCCCCTGCTGCCGGTCTTCCCCTTTCCTCCTAGGCGGCAGGTACGCCTCATCTTCCTCGTCCAGACCTCGATTTGATTCATCCCGAATCCTCCGTAACCTCGTAGCGCATAGCGAATCTCTCGATAAGAAGCTGTGGTCATACCCTAGTTTGATTACGAGTAGTTTTCAGCGCGGTTTTTATTTTTCCCCTGATCTGGCTGCTTCGATTAGCCATGGTGAAGAAGAAGCCCACCAACCCGAACGCCAAGGGCAAGGGCGCCGCGTCCGCCTCCGCGCCGTCGACGCCCAAGCCCGCCCCCGGATCGGCCAGGCCTAAGAAGGTGTTTAAGAAGAAGAAGGCCAGGGCTGATCCGGAGAAGCAGAAGGCGGCCGCCGCTGTGGTCGCGGCCATCGCCGGGGCATCTGCTTCGGCGCCTGCGCCGGTCCGGCTCCGGCCGACGCCAGTCCTTCGACGGCCCTTGTGGTCGCCGAGAACAACGGTGCTGACAGTAAGACGGTCGCCGTGAACAACGGTGATGGCAGTAAGATGGTCGCCAAGAACAACGGTGATGGCAGTAAGACGGTTGCCGGAAACAACGGTGGTGGTGACAGGAAGATGGTCACCGGGAAGAACAACGGTGGTGACAGGAAGACTGTCATCGGGAACAGCAGTGCTGACAGGAAGATGGGTAAGAAGGAGAAGATGAAGGGGAGGCCGAACGGGGAAGGGCAGGGGAGGATGAAGGGGAAGGAGAAGAAGGACGAGCAAGTGGGGGAAGAGAGGCAGAGGAGTGACAAGAAGGACGAGAAAGCGGGGGAGGAGAGGAGTGCCGCTGGGTTTATCTTCATGTGTAACGCCAAGACGAAGCCCGAGTGCTTCCAGAACAGCGTGTTTGGCTTGCCCAAGGGGAAGGTCGATGTGGTGGAGAAGATCCGGACAGGGGCGAAGCTGTTCCTGTATGACTTTGACCTGAAGCTTCTCTATGGGGTGTACAAGGCAACGGCGAGAGGAGGGATGGATCTTGTGCGTCGTGCTTTCAATGGGAGGTTCCCTGCACAGGTAATTCTTGCACTGTTTGCGTGTTCATAGTCCATGCTTGCTTATGCTAGTAAGGAATCCCCGTTTACTGTCATCGGATGTACACACCATTCTGAAGGAATTATGTACTAAAAGGTATGCTGCGGGAAACAGCGCAAATTAATACTGCAGACAATGGCCTTTTAGGAGTTCAGTATCTGAGAAAATAAATCTTGTGGAAACTTCGATACTTCGGGTGTATTACTTCTGTTTTAGATTGGTCAAATAAAGAAGAGCACATTGACATTCAACAAAATTGGAAATTTAGTCTTACAATCGTGGTCAATTATCTGTACAGGCTATTAAATATGTAGAAAGTAAGTGATGCAATAGTATAATAAATACCCACGCCACTTATGGTGAATATACTAGTCATGATCATTTAGTTATATATCCTTCTAATGTGCAAGCGTGCGCTAGATTATAAGAAACCTTTTGCTTCAATCTGGCGCATCCGTGTGTCATCCCAGACTTCCCTGTTATTTCATTGGTCGACTGGAATAATTTAGATGAGTCCACAAGTATCGCAGCAGAAAAATGACCAAATAAAGATGAAGCGACTCTTTTCATTACTATACACTTTACTTGACTTCGCCAATTGCCATTTAGTGTAGCTATCATTTTCTTCATTATATAGTTATCGCTTGTCAGTGCCATTTAAATTGGTTGCTTCTCAACTTGTGAATTAGACTTGCTTATCTATAAATGAAAACAGGTTCCTGCATCTACTACATAAATCAACTAGGACAAACCTCGTGATATATCTAAAAACCTCTAATTACATGGTGGGCTCAAATATTGCACTGCAAATTTATTGGTCAGACACATGAGATCTCTGATTTTAGCATTCACCCACTTCAAACAACATATATGGTTCAACCAAACAAAACGTTTAACAAGATGTGTGCAATACTCGCCAACTACAACTGATGCAACTTAGTGTATAAACATTAAATAGAAATATTAACAGCTCTGGGTGTTTTCTATGGTTCGTACCCCTAGCTTAGCAGACATGTTAACCTTTACAAGTTAACTTAAGCCTGGATTGAGTTTTATGAAACATGAAATTGTAAGCTTGAGTTTGACTTTGCCATCCAAGGCGTGAAAAGTTTGGGTTGGCTCGATGAATTTTTCCGCATGTATGAAAGCTTCTCTAAATCTTAGCTCCCATCAGACCCTTTGGCTCATTGTTTTGTCCCCTTTGCTTTCTTTCGGTTTTCTTGTTCCAATGTTTTTTACGTACATTCCTACTGCTAGAGTACAAAAATAACTTCATTTAGACCCGTCTTTGTGCCAATCATCAATGGTTGTTGACACATCTTTTGAAAGGCATGTTGATTACCATGGCATGCAACCTCAAAGTTTGGATAATGGTTGTGTGTTGATTGAAGAGAGACAATAAGAAATTTGTTTATTGCAAGTTTTGATGCAATCAATAAATTTCCACCTTATAAACTTAAATCTGTTGTGTTAACTAGATTTATTTTCTTGAAGAACTTACGCTCTAGTACACACTGAAAAAACTTCGCACGAATCACAAAGTAGAATGGTTATGTAGTACTAATTCTCATGGAAATTGATTCACCAAAATCTGGCCATGTCCTTCACGTTTCCTGTCCATGTGGACCTAGCATTGATCGTGTAGGAGTTGTCATCTTGTCGTGCTAGGAAATCCTTGCCAAAGTTGCAAAGAGAGTGTCATTATCATCACTAACATAAAGCACGTGGAATTATTAGAACATGTCGCTGAGAACTGTCGAAGCATGTCCTAGTGTCCATGATGTTGCGTGACAGAGTGCGAGGTGGAAATGTGGAAGTGAACAAGAAAAAAACAAAGTTTTTCGGAGGACGGTAGATAGGAGTAGGATACTCCTGACCGTGTTGGACAAACACATGGTCGATTCAAGAGAATGACACTTGTACTTAACTAGAGACAACCTCAACCATAGTTCTTCCTTGGATTGTGTTAATTTCTCGTATTAAGAGGGTTTACACCTGTACTGTATCTAAACCTGTCTAGAAAATCAATCTGGACCCTTCTTGGGTATCTTAGAGATTATCTATCGACCCTAATTTTGACCCGTGATGAGTTCAATAGTTTCACCAACCTTCGGAAGAATGATTGGAAGATGACCTTATACACATGTTCTGTAATGATATTCAAGACATGTCAATGATGTGGAGTATTGGTAGATAACGAAGACGAAATGTGGAGGGATCGAGTAACTCGTATTGGAATATGGGTATGCTCATGGTTTTTGAGTCGCCGAGTCAAGCCAAGTCGCCATGGCTGCGGCTCGGTGACTCGCTGGCTTGAGCCAGCGACTTGCTTGATTAGTCGCCCCGAGTCGCCATGGCAGTAAACAGCTAATAGATGCCATATAACAAAAATTGCTAGGTCTGCCAGGCCCAGCACGGCCCAACTAACTGCTCCCAGCCTCATCCTAAAACTGCTAAACCTAAAACAGCAGCTGCCGCAGTCTAAACCTAACCGCTCCCAGTCTCGACCCTCCTTCCTCTGCGCCGCCGCAGCCTCCGTCGAGCCTCTCTCTCTCTCTAACTCACTCCCTCCTCTATGGAATCAGCACCTGCGAGCGAGGAGCGCGTCGCCGGAGCTTGGAGGCGGCGGAATCAGCACGAGCGCCATGGCTTCCTCTCCTCCCGAGCTGCCATGGCTTCCTCTCCTCCCGAGCTGCCGCCCATTCCCTCTCTTTCCTTCTCTTTCTCTGAAATCCCGGCCCTCTCTGGACAGGAGCGAGTAGCTGAGGCGACTAACGACTCCGGCAGGCGACTAATTGCAGCGACTAACCGCAAAAAGTCGCTGTCTAGCCAGAAAGTCGTGCGACTTGCCCCGTGAGCCAAGTCGCCTGCACGAGCCAGCCACGCTGCCCCGACTCGTCGATTAGTCGGCGACTAGTCGGCGACTCAAAAACCATGGGTATGCTGACACCACAGATCATCGATAGCGCATCATGTGCGTGAGCGGATATTACACACGTGTTTTTATATTCTATATAGTTATATTTGTCATGGAATTCTAATTTATATTTCAACCTCATCTGATTTTCGGTTTACCAAAATATGTGGTGAAATCTCATTATCTCTTTTCTTCTTTGGTTAATGTGAGATTTTTGTAACCTCTCAAAGCTAACATGTAGCTCTTTTAGCATTGTTTTCATCTTCGATGAAGATGAACTTTAGGCCACAAGCGATGCTGATGAGGAAGACATTATACTATTTAGCTAATTTGTGCACTTGATGCAGGTCAAATTTAAGATTGACAAAGATTGTCTTCCTCTTCCTGAGAGTAGTTTCAAGCATGCCGTTAAGGAGAACTACAATTCAAAGGGAAAATTCACCCCAGAGCTCAACTCTAGACAAGTAAGTCACGATGATTCTTCTACATTTTGTAAATTGAAATGTGCAAAAAGAAAATGGAATTAAAAGCATCAATTTGCATTTTGATGTTGTAAGTTATGCTGCTATTTTGTAGGTCCGTAAGCTACTAGCACTATACAAGCCGATTAACCTACATCGGTCATCTTTGCAACATGAAGAAATCCGTCCATCACGTCGTCATGAAGGCCGCATGCCTCACTATGGGGAAGAAAGGCGGCAGCCATATGATGAAGAAAGGCGACTATTGCAACGTGATGAAGAAAGGCGACTATCGCGGCATGATGAAGAAATGCAACGCCCACGATTTGTTGAAGAGAGAAGACTAGGCTATGGTTATGAAGAAAGAAGACCATCACACCATGTTGAAGAAATTCGACGTCCACTATTTGTTGAAGAAGTCCGTGCACCCATTCATTTACTAGAATCTCAGTATGCACCTCCAACATACTATTGCCCCGGTGTTCCTGCCTCTAATGATTTATACTATCCACATCAAGCCAATATCATTTATGAAAGGTGAGTGCTCCAATCATCTTATCTGTTGGTATATTGTACTTTGTGTGCTAATTTATCATTATCTATTATAATAGAAAGTTTCACTCATTAATGAAATAGTTTCAGGTATGACAATCAATTTAATAGATCTTTGTATGTTTGACTTGAGTAGTAAACTTAGACGTGTTCCGTATTTTGGTCCATTTTGTGGAAATAACACGGAAGATGCTTTGTACGTTTGACTTTTGCGGAAATAACGCAGAACATGCTTTAAGGTTTATATTATAGTGTCTTGATGATTGCGCTCTTCTATTAGTGTACAGCGTGTATTACAATAAAAAGTTCTGTGATTTTAATTGTTATTTACTAGAAGTCTCTTCAGTGGTCTAATGAATTTTGATCTTGTGGAACTCCAATTCTGCTCCCAGAGCTCCAGGTGATGCAGCTACCAGGGACCCATTCCTTGCAAGAGACTACAGATTGCTGCCAGCGGAGCTCGATGCGCGCTCCAATCACGTGGACGACCTCTACCATTCTTACAAGCTCGTCACTCGTCCGGAGGGCCTCCGCCAGGACCATCCATCATACGCGCCAAGTGGCTACGAGAACCCCAGATCTCCTTACCCGGAAAACGTCCAGAGGCCTGTTTCTTCTACAAGGGTGCCCGTGTCCTCTCTCTATTCCTTTGCTGGCGCACCAGCGTACAGATGATCAATCATTGCAGCGGTTGGTCCCAACCACCGGCAGTTGGTGCAGCTGATATCTTGTGCTACTGTAGTTTATTGGATCCTTTAGATGCTGTTTGCAAGAGATGTGATGCTGGAACGTGGGCTTTTGTTTTATCAGCTGTTGAACAACTGCGCAGCTGGATGCTAAATAACTTGGTCTAAGAAATGCTGCTTCCGTGGTCTTGCAAATGTGATACTATATTCTTTTTGTTATGCAATTAATCCAATGCTTTGTTTTTTTCTGAATCTGTGGCATGTTTCACTGAGATGTTCCTAAAATGACTGTTTATCTGTTTTCAAAGCGTAATCTGGTACAATGTCTCCGTAAGGAATACCATGTGCTTGACATGTGTTGCTGGTCAAGCTACCTGAAGTCAAAAGCATCCCGCGCAGCTTATGTACTATATATTTTTTGCGTAAGTCTCATGCCTCAACCACCGGCCGTTAGCCTCACCGTCAACGGGCTAGGTGGTGCTGTGACAAGCCTTGCCGGTGCCGCCTAGCTTGGGGAGCTTTTCAAATTCGACACGAACCTAGCTGCACGCGTCAGGGCATCTCCACCAGCACCACCTAAATTTGGTCTGGCACCTCCCAAATTGTGTCCACCAATTTTCAGGTCACCTTCTACACCGACACCCCTATCCATTTTTTACTATGAATGAATTTCTGTCTAAATTATAGGAAAATGATGCATAGTCCAATAATAGTTTAAACCTGGAAAAAATAGTTATTACAACGATTCAAATTCAATAAGTTTACACTCCTTCATGGAGCAGCATGCTCGGGTGCAACATGCTGGTGTGCTCGGCGCGCCCACATGTGCGCGACTAGATCACTCTGTAGTTGATCATGAATTGTTTCATCTCGAATTCAAGATGAGTAGCGAGAAATTGAGAAAAATCAGCTGGCACAGCCGGATGTGTCTCGGCAAGAGGGCCCTGGAATTCATACGAAGGCCCTGGAATTAATACGGCTCATTCATGACAAGTTGGCATCACGCTCACTCTCGATGATCTTGTTGTGCATGATGACAAGCGTTTATGATCTGCTACATCTGCTTTAGGGACCAAGATAGATAAGGGTACCCGACAATCGTAAACCGGGCTTGAAGCACATCGAATGCTCGCTCCACATCTTTGCGGACACTCCTGCTTGCCCGCGAAGTGACAGTTTGCCTCACCAATAGGGTTGCGAATCGTCTTGACAAATATCGACCAACGAGGATAGATATCATCTACCAGGTAGCATCCCTTGTCATACTCATCCCGTTGATCGCATGCTTGCACTCGGGATTGGCCGGCGGCAAGTCTCGCAAACATCGGAGAGCGTTCCAGCACGTTGATGTCATTGTGAGAACCGGCCATGCCGAAAAATGCGTGCCAAATCCATGTGTCATAATCCGCCACGGCCTCGAGGACAACACTGCACGCTCAAAACATGTCCTCCCTTGTACATCCCCTGCCAAGTGAATGGGCAATTCTTCCATCTCCAGTGCTTGCAATCAATACTCCCAAGCATTTCAGGAAATCCTCTCGATTCACCTTGTGCCATTTGCCGAGTCGTGTCTTCTGCATTTGGTTCTCTCAGATACTTCTTTCCGAACACTGCATTCACCGCCTTGCAAAACATGTAAGTTGCTTCAACGGCTGGTATTCAGACATGCATAGGTAATCGTCCAAAGAATCTGCAGAACATCCATAAGCAAGACACCGTATAGCAGCAGTGCATTTCCGAATGGATCAGAACCCAAGAAGACAAGTACAATCTTTCTTCATCTCGAAGTAGTCATCGTAGTCTCGAACACCATGCACAATGTTCATGAACACTTTCCGGTTCATACTAAAGCGCCGGCGAAAGTCATATTCATTGTTGGACGGTTGGAACGCAAAAATAGTCGTTGTAAAGCAGCACATGACTAGTTGTTCTGTAACGGTTCTTGTTGCCCCTCTTCCCTTTCGCTGACCCGCCGCGGTTGGGAGCGGCCTCCACCATAGCCCGTGCCGCCTGATTAACGGCGAGAACAAGATAATTCTCTTCATCATACTCATCATCAAAAAGAGTCTCATCTTCCATTATTTGGTAAAACATCATATCATCGTCGTTATCCATAGCCTACAAACAATAGTCAATGAAATTCGAGCTAAGTAAGAAATGGACAACAAAGAAAATGACTTTGGCAAACAACCGAGCACCTTGCGGGCGGGCGAGAGAGAGTGGTGTCGGTCGAGAAAACTAGAGAACGGGGTGGGTGCAAATGACTTCCGTCCTATGCCGTTATTTGTCTACGGCAGGTGGGTACCGCCTGACGAAGGGCTTGTCCGGCCACTGTCCGACACCCCCGAGCAGAGCCAAAGTTTAAAAGCACTCTCGGGGAGCCCTTGTTGGGCGCATTTGGGGTGCCCGTGGAGATGCTCTAACGTCAAACGGTTTGGTCACAATCTTCTTCTAGTCTACAGTACGTAGCGTGGTTGGCCCGGTAAAAGCCAGCGAAGGGTCCATCGAGCAACGCTGCGAAAACGAATGGACTCCGGAGAGTCCTTCCCGGCGGCAGGAAAATTCAGCGGTTTCACGCCAAATTTCCCGAGACCAAAAGCGGCGCTGGCGTCGTGGATCCATCCATCCGTTGACGTCGTGCAGGCCAGTTACCCGTTTCGTTCGTAATAACCTTTTGGCCCAGCTGCGGGTGTGGCCAGCGTCCGTCCCCTCCTCTCGTCTCGTCTCCTCCCAGCCTCCCTCCTCTTCGTTGTACGGACGGCCGGCCCCCGCCCACCGCGCCACCGCCTATACACCCCCACCTCCTCCCCCCTCACTCTTCGGTCTTCCCCTCCAGCGCAGCCACGAGCCTCCGCCAAAAAAAATCATCCAATCCCTCCCCTCGTCGTCATCCCTCTCCCCGGTGGAGAGATCCGGGGCCGCCTCAATCCCGCCGCTCCCTACCCATCTCCGAACTCGCGCGGTTTTCCGGAGCGGCGGTGGGGGTGAAATCCCGCGTGCCAATTTCGCCCCGCCGGGGATTCGGGATGGCGATTACGGTGTCGGACGAGCTGCTCGGCACCTTCGTGCCGATCGCCGTCTACTGGCTCTACTCCGGGCTCTACGTCGCGCTGGACGGCGTGGAGCGGGTCCACTCCTACCGCCTGCACCCCAAGGCGGAGGAGGCCGCCAAGAACGTCGTCTCCAGGGCCGCCGTCGTCAGGGGCGTCCTCGTCCAGCAGGCCTTCCAGGTCGTCGTCGCGCTCACGCTCTTCGCGGTAATAATCCCCTCCTCTCCGGCCCTCCTTCTCTTATATCCCTGGGTGGCGCCACCGTTGGTCACTGCTAGTTTGCAGATAGGCCGCCGGAGCACATGATTTTCGTTAGTTATCTCTTTGGCCTTTGCGGTATGGTAACCATGATTTAACCCGCAAAAATGGCTCTTTTCCTCTTTAAGGAAGAGAGACGCTTGGTGAGCTATCCTGGTCGGAAGCAAAATCGGTTTAGAGACGTCATTGTTTTGGCATGTCATCACTGCATTCCACATAGAGCAAAATTTTGGGACCTCAGCATCTGTGCTGACATATTAAGGAAAGGAAACCAGCATGTCATGCTTAAAACTGCTGTTTGTTTGCTGGGGAAAATTGCTCGGCCTTATGTTTTTTGTTAACACTTGCTATGGAAGATAAACAGCTGACCGGAGATAACAAGGAAGCCCTATGAATTGGTGAGGAGCTGAGTTTTAGTATTCGATTGGTTTTGATTTACTTAGCAAGAAGCAGCTCTGCATTTCTAGCATAGCATATAAACTTGTTACAAACCTTTAAATTGATGTAACATGAGATACTCTATGTTGAAAAAATTGATACACAGAATTGCCCAATTTAATGAGCAATTTTTCTTGTTCTTAATAATTCCTGTGGAGTTTACCCTATAGCTTCATTTGTAAATAATTTTTTTCTAAAATAGTTAACTTTTCGTGAACTACAGGTTATTGGCGATGAGAGTGGTATTGCACAGAAGCAACCTTCTTTCGTGGTGATTATACTGCAGTTTGTCGTTGCGATGTTTGTTATGGACACATGGCAGTACTTCATGCACAGATACATGCACACCAACAAGTTTCTATATAAGCACATCCATTCCAAGCACCACACTCTCGTAGTACCTTATTCCTTTGGAGCCCTTTACAACCATCCTCTCGAGGGCCTTATTCTGGACACCATTGGTGGTGCTCTCTCATTCCTCCTCTCTGGTATGACTCCACGGACATCCATATTCTTTTTCTCGTTCGCAACCATCAAGACGGTGGATGATCACTGCGGGCTGTGGCTTCCTGGTAACATCCTCCATGCCTTGTTCAACAACAACAGTGCTTACCATGACATTCACCACCAGCTCTATGGCAACAAATACAACTTTTCACAACCTTTCTTTGTCCTTTGGGACAAGATGCTGGGGACATATATGCCCTACTCTCTTGAGCAGCGAAAAGGAGGGGGGTTCGAGTCAAGGCCAGTTAAATTAGTAGAGCAAACCAAGACCGATTAATGCACGCATAGTCTCTGATTCTTGTTCCATTTAGGTACTATACTCACCGTTCTGTCGCTCCAGATTTTCTAACTACGCATATGCTGTAGAAGTAGCGTCCTGGTTCGTATACTGAGGGTTTTTCTTATTTTCTACACCTTTTTAATTTGGTTTGGGTGTTCCATCTTGTATCAAGGTATACCGGGTAAAGTATTGTATTGTATCAAAGAATACTCAGCATCCACTTGGATTGGTCTCCTCTGGATTGGTCTGTACTTCCATCCATGGTGATGTTAACAAAGAAGGATGATATTTACACTGTATTCAGTATGCAGCATTCAGTTCTTCTTTTCTCTTCTTCCATTGTGTGTGTGAGTGTATTGATACCAGTGACAGATGAATGTTGGACATATAAGCTTCTTGCTGCTGTGTATAATTACTTGCAGATGATCCATGATGAGCTGTACAGAACTCGTTTAGTTTATACTGATCATTGTTTGACCACAGTTTATGGATCATCTGTACAGAACTAGTTTTGTTTCTGCTGATCATTGTTTGACCACAGTAACATCTTGAAATTCCTATTTTGTGGGGTATTATTTGGCAACTTCGTTCTGTAGTTTTGATGGCAGTCAGGCGCTCTGGGTATGTTTGCTGGCAGTTGACAAACTGAATTGTGTCTGTTAGTTACGAAGATCGTTGTGGTAACACTGCATCAGGCTTGCCACTTTGAGTCTTTGAGATATATTTCTGTTGATTACGATGATCAGTAAATAGCTAAACTAACTACTCCTTAATCCTGACCAAGACACAGAGAGGAGGGCATTCTTCAAAATTTTACTGCAGCTGAAACGAGTATACTCTGACTCTGATCATTAGGTTAATGTGGTTAACACAGAAAGAACACCTGCTCTGAACATTGGTTGACACAAATATAAATCAAGTGCCTCATCACCCGTTCATACTAGCTGTGACATACTGCAACCCTGCATCGTCTGAAAAAACTTTCTACCAAATTATACGAGAACATATAGTTTGCATGTTCCAAATTTACAGCATTGTGCCAAATTATATGAGGAAAATGCATATTGTGCCAAATTACGGCACGATATTTTGTCCAAATTACATATTCCAAATTACCTACTACTATTACTACAAGATCCCTACGCCAACCTGTCACTGGAAAATTGGAACAGTCCCAAAAATAGGGAGGAAGACACGGGAACAGCAGGAAACGCAACAGAGAGATTTTGGCCACGACGCTCTTCCCGTACCGTCTCCGCGACTGGCCGGAGCGCGCGCGCGTGCGGCGTGTGGGCATATGCCGGAGCACCGCCTTCCGACATCCGCCCCGGCGGCGGCCGGGCCCCGCCGCCATTCCCGACGGCCGCGGCGCCGTTGCCGCCTGCTCCTCCTCCCGGCCTTCGCCCTCGCGCTCCTAACCCTCGCTTACCTCTCCTTCGTCTCCCATTCCAGCCTCCCTTTCCACGGTAATCTCTCCGAACCTCCAGTGCGGTTTGCTTGCAATGTCATCCACATGTTCGATTTGTGATAATTCCCGGGGCTACTGTTCTGTATGGTGTTGCGTCTGTCAGGGGACAGTTAGGCAATCTCATGACAGGCGTCTCAATCTCGGGGCGTAAATGTATGACCTACCTACTACGTATTTGCATAATGTTTAGCTGTTAAAGTTTAATGTTTATTCAGAAGGCTATGAAATTGTCCAATGTCCATTGTCATCATATGATTTGGCATGCGACAAATTGTGTAAGAAATAAATTTGTTGCTGAACCGTACTGTCTAGAACCTTCATGCGAATCAGATACTTGTTCAACTTTTTTTTTGATAATGTTCTCAAACTTCTCTTGGATGATACTTCTCTGCTGTGCAGCGATGCACCACGGTCTGATTAATACGGAGAATGCTGGGAAGGGAACGTACACACTGAATGCCACGGTCAACAAAAATGTCTCTATGTAAGTGCACACTTACCATTTCCCGTATGTAAATGTGTAATGTGTATATGTGCACATCTTCGGGTATCACTCGAAGATCAATCATCAGATTTGCGTTTATGTCAGGACTAAAGAAGAGCCAGAACCCTTCAATAGAATAAAGAAACCTCACAAGCGTTGTAAGAGATCTTCTGCCTATTTTACTCTCTAGATATTGAGTTCCTAAATTTTGTAATTTTTAATCTAATGTGGAAACAAATCTGTGATCCAACTTTTATATTAGATGTGCTCAGTTGGAACAAACTGTCGATAGACTCTGATGGTTCTACTTCAGAATATATGCTCTCTCTCTCTCTCTCTCTCTCTCTCTCTCTCTCTCTCTCTCTCTCTTTTCTGCCTTGATTGATGTTGTTCATGACTCCAACTTGACACAAAGCCTGACACCAGGCATTTGCTCATCTATTTATGTGCTAAATGGAACCATGTAAATGATGGACTAAAAAAATTGATGTTCCTCAGTTCTATAATAGCTGCTGTATCTGCTGAAAAGTTGACATACAGAATGAAATTCTATTGCAGATGTGCCCTGTGAAATTGAGTTTTTGCCGTCTGTTGACAATCTTGTGGAGCCTCCTGACTACAACAATTTTACACAGTTTTCATTGAGCTATATCTTGAAGGAAGAACATTTGGCTAGCAATGGATCATTGTTTGGTGGGCACCAGAGTCTTAAGGAAAGAGAGGAGACATACTATGCGCAAAACCAAAGTCTCCACTGTGGTTTTGTAGAAGGTCCAGAGGATTACCCTAGTAGTGGATTTGATTTGCATGAACATGACAGGGCTTATATGGATACCTGCCGTGTTGTGGTGTCATCGTGCATTTTTGGAGGCTCTGATTACTTGAGGAGACCAACTAAAAGCAAGGTAATGTTCTCGTTCCTTTTTTGTGCATGCAATGTAACAAAAGTACCATGTTTTTTAGATGCAAAATCGCAAGTTACTATCGTTTTCCATGGAAATCTCTTGTGCTATTTATTTTCATGACAATTGCATGCTTTAGCAATATTCTTTACTTCTACCATCGGTGTTATTACATGATGTCAGACATTACCAGTTTAAAATTCTCACAGATCAGCTCATACTCTAAGAAGAATGTATGCTTCATCATGTTCCTGGATGAGCTAACGTTGGCAACCCTTTCCTCTGAAGGACACGTCCCTGATGAAAATGGATCCATTGGGCTTTGGAGAATTGTTGTAGTTAAGAACTTACCCTACAAAGATATGCGGAGAGCAGGAAAGGTGCCAAAACTTCTGGCTCAGCGACTGTTCCATCTGCCTTGTAAGTTTTTTGTGGATGGATTTGTCCGCAATATCTAGTTGCTTGGAGAATCTGTAGAGTACCCTATACTTCTGCAAAGGAAATTATATATATTTAAAGCACCTGCAATTATTTGGTACTAACTGGTTGATGACTCATGCATGTCGGCTCATCAACTTCTAATATATATTGCCTATATATGCATTCTTTCTCCGTGGCTAACATAACACATTTTACCTTTTAGGTACTCCATTTGGTTGGATAGCAAACTGCGTCTTCATGCTGATCCAATGCTTATCATTGAGTATTTCTTATGGAGAAAGAAAGCAGAATATGCCATTTCAATGCACTATGATCGCACCTGTGTCTGGGAGGAAGTGCTTCAGAACAAGCGCTTAAACAAGTACAATCACACTGCTATCGACGAGCAATTTTACTTTTACCAGTCTGACGGTCTTGTGAAGTTTAATGCGTCTGGCCAAGAGCCTGTTCTACCAAGTTGTAAGTAGCATTTACTTATGTTCAATAAATTTTCTTCGAGGAAATGAACTGATCTAGTGTATAATAATTGTGCAGATGTGCCTGAAGGATCTTTCATTGTTCGTGCCCATACACCAATGTCTAATTTATTTTCATGCCTTTGGTTCAATGAAGTCAACCGTTTCACCTCACGTGATCAATTGAGTTTTACATACACTTACTTGAAGCTCAGGAGAATGAACACAGGAAGCCATTTTCACCTAAATATGTTTAAGGTAATAAATGTTCTCCTTAAAGCCTTTCTTTTGCTGGCTGAGTTCCTCCTAGTGTGCTGTTTTTTTAATCTAGTTAATACTTGCTGATAATTACCGTCAATGGCAGTCCACACTTAAAAAGTTTTTGCTGAAATTGTGTATTATCATTTTATCTTAATATTTATAGCTTCTCATTGGTAACAAAAGAAAACATACAAACATCTTTTCAGCGCATCAATGCTTAAACAGGTTCACATAGAAACGGTGCCTTTTAATTTATTTTTGAAACAGGACTGTGAAAGAAGAGCAGTAACTAAACTCTTCCATCACCGAACTAACAAAACTGCAGATCCACCACCAACTAATCTTCGTATGAATAAATCTAATTCGTCAATGCCAAGCTAAGATTGCATTGAGGAATTGAGGGCAAGACCAGTCTATTTCATTACGAGACAGGTATCATGCATTCAACGCTGCTTAGTACAATTCGGGCGGCCTCCTGGTTTTACAGTACCCAGGCACAGGAGAAATCATTGATGTATTCTGCTGTGATCAGAGGAGCAGAAAACACCAAGTCCCAATCATGCATGCTTACTTTTGTACATAGCAGAAATTTAGCAATTTCTGGACGGCTGATCTCTTTGTTGGGATAATGTTGTCGATTTCAACTCACTGCTGATGGTCACTGCTCAACGAAGGACAAACTTGCTAGTAGGAGATCAGCTAAGCAGTATTTATCATTTCCAAGCTTATGTTAGAGCATGTTCAGGACAATTTCTGAAGGTTCCTTTTTTAGACTTTGGAGAATTCTTGGATATATCTTCCATTTTTCCAAATTTATGTACCATCTGAGTTTTGAATCAATCAACGTTGGTCGTATGCAGCAAGAAATCATTCACATGCCAACTGGAAAGTTTTAACAAATTATCTTGCATGTAATATTATTCTTCATGACTGGGAGCATTGGATTTTGGGATCACCGGTACTGTGTTCTAAACTTGCAAGGAACGTTAACTAAACTTGATGATAAAGATCTACCGAAACAAATGTAGAAGTTGGATATAGTGTATGAACCTTCACATGTATCAGAGTTCAGAACTGAAAAGCATCATCTCAGGGACAAAAAAGGAAAATGTGACAAATCAAATCCATTGTACTATATATGGCACATGAAACTCTGAATGAACAAGAAGTGTGCATAACAGAAATGCTGGGCTAGTAACCTGTTGCATTTCAATCGATCAATAACCATATTCAATAGCTGCTATGATTTCAGTGGACAATGTCCAGCAAATAAAACTGAACTCAAGCATAACAGAAAATGTTTTTACAGGAATACAAGGAAGCCACCTGGTCATGAAATATCTGTCACATGGTGGGTTTTATGCAAGATAGCGATATAATTTTCTATCGGCTTTGTCCCTTTCTAAGAACTCACGTTCAATTAGAGATTCTATCCGTTTCTTTATGATAACAGGGTTTGGCAAGAACCGCGCTTGCAATTGCGTGGTAACCTCAGAAACAATACTGTTATGATCCAACACTCTCCTGGATTTCATGATCCTGACAATGGCAGCCTCAATTTGAGGTTTCCTGTCCTCTTCAACCCGTTGACGAGTCTCATGCTTCTCTGGCTCAGATTCCTTTTGCGCCACCACAGTCCCGATCTTCACCTTAACAAGCTTGCTTGTAAACTTGTCATTGAAGTAGAACGTGTCATCCTCTGATATGTCCTTGCTCATGGGCTCCTTACGGAGAACATTCTTCCCCTTGACACAAGCAAGAGATTGGAGACATCTCTTTAGGTCTGTGGCAGGTATCTCAGTAGCTTGTTCGATATCTTTGTAGGTCAATACATCGGAAGTATTAAACAACATGAGAACACACATCTGATAAGTGGATACATTCAGCTCATGCTTCTGGCCTTTCCCAAATGTGGCTTTTATATCAGCTGTTCCCATATTTGTCTGCCATGTTAATCTCCGGCCACTGTGAGTTCCAAGATAATATGCGCGGAACTTCTCACATACTGCAAGTATTTCAGGTGGGAGGCTGCAGGAGGGCTGGGTTGCGTTGGCCAAGAGCCTGTTGTGAGAATGTGGACATCAAGTGTAGGGCCATCCCCAAGTTCCTCAGACTTCTTGGCATAGAAATCCTGCATGGTGTCCTGAGATGTCTTCATGTCAGTGAACATGCCCTCTAATTTAGAGGTGAACTGGTACCCGCATTCTGTCTTGAGTTTAACTATCATACTCCTCTCAGCATCATCAGAAATAGTTTTGCCAGACAGAAGCCTTTTCGCCAAATGCTGCTTATAGTACTTCTCAAACACATCCTTCTCCTGAAGGTACCGAAACAGCATCATGACTTTGTCCAATATACCCTCCACATCCTCTTCTGTTGCCCCTTTCAGTCCTTTGCGGAGTTTGTCATCAACATACAATGATATGAATTCAGGTGACCTGTTGTTTAAGTTGATGAAGAACTCAAAGGATGAATTCAGAGCATTTTGGAAGGTTTTATCATTGCCAAAAGCAACATTGATGATCTTATCATGCTTGTCCTTCTCATTTAACAAGCACTGGACAAATTCCACTGGGTCTTTCAGCCTATCTGGATCTGTCACTAACTGCTTCCCTGTTTCCCTCAGGTAAGAAGTCATCATATCTCTAATTGTTGATAGACCATCAGGAACCCTTCGGAATAAGGTGTACATCCTTCCCATATCTTCATATTTGTCATCTATAAGCATGTTGACAAGGCCGGAGTTTTCCATGTGGACCAATCTATGCATGTGATTGGCAATCATCTCTTTCTCCACCACGCTAGTTATCTTGGCCTCACTGCCAGCATCCAAGTAGTGTGAGACACGCTCCATTTCCTCATTGAGCCGCCTCTCAGCCTTCTTAAGATAGTTCCCACAATCACAACATTCAATGAACTCTTGAGATTCCCCACTGTAGAAGCTAGCTGAAACTTCCAAAAATGGTTTCTCAAAATCATCTTGATACACAGCAGGACCAAGATCCATTAGCATCTTTGTTATGCTCCTCATCAGGCCTCTGTTGATCACTTCGCCCATTCTTTCTCTGTGAATAAGATCGAGAAGTGTGTCAAGCAGCCGACCATGGATCATCGGGTAGTGAATTATATGGTCCCTCCACAAATTCAGACCAAGCTCATGAACAGGTGTCCTATGGGATGTCGGGACATAAGTCCGGTCCATGTACATTAGAATATCCCGGATCATCTGCAATGCCTTGTTGTGATCCATCCACTTGGCGTTCAGCTCTTCCAAAAACAAACCACCCTGTGCGGCCTCTATTGATTTCGATATTTCCTTCAAGCGCCATGTTATGGTGCTCTCAAGGCCGTTGTAGAGCTTCTCTCCGTACTTGTGAAGCACCATATTGTAGGCACTCCTGCACATGGAAAGAGAACTCGCGGATCAGAATAAGGTGATAACACAATAGCCCTCGGTATTCTGCTACACAAGAGTTCAACAGGCACTAGACTTGACTATGACAAGTAAATATGACTGATACGTCTAGTGGAATACAACATCAACAACTAACTTTGGTATTCGTTGTCCGCCACAAAAAAAGCTGTTTATTTCCCTAAACACTGAAGTGAAATTCCCTGTGATAGATTAATTTCTGCCATCAGTGTACTCTACAGGATAGGAAAATATCCAGCTAGATTTCATAAAATACTATCACGTTCCAGCTCGAATTGCACACAGGCTCGACCCCGGAACCACATTATTTCCGGATTCACGCAGGTTGAGACGGATGTGTTATCTAACAAAGCAGGAGGATCAGCGCGCGGCGGCAAGGTCAGGCTAACTTAAGCGGGTGGGGGTGGGGAGGATCGGAGGACCGACCTGTAGAGCTCCTCGAAGGAGAGGCCACTGGCGTTGTGGTTGTAGATCTCGTGGATGGCGTGCTCGAGGACCTTCCATGTCCGCTCGGCGTACTTGGGGTCGAGCTCGACCCGGTGCTTGAACGCCTCGATCTTGAAGTTGCGCTTCCTGGGTGGGCCCCCGCCGCTCATCCTCGCCGCCGCCGGTGGGTCCGCTTCGCCGCCGGCGGCTGGCTAGGGTTTCCGGGCCGCGAGGTGGGTGGACGGGACGGTGGGAGTGGGGAGGAGAGGCGATGAACGAAAAGGAAGAAGGCAGGGGAAACGAGACGAGCGAGTTTGCTCTTCTGCCCGGGGACGAGGATCAGGTTACATTCGGCTGCCGCATGTCACCGGGTGACATTCGGGCAAAATTCAAATTTAAACATTTCGAAAAAATCTGAAAAAAATCATGCATGTTCACAGCACATATTTGCGTGACCCCATAAAATTTCAGATCAAAATTCGAAACATACATCGAGAAACAAAAAAGAGAAACTCAGATGTGAATAGTCTACAGAGAACTCAGATTCAAATTCGGGAACTATTCACATCTGAGTTTCTCTTTTTTGTTTCTCGATGTATGTTTCGAATTTTGATCTGAAATTTTATGGGGTCACGCAAATATGTGCTGTGAACATGCATGATTTTTTTCAGATTTTTTCGAAATGTTTAAATTTGAATTTTGCCCGAATGTCACCCGGTGACATGCGGCAGCCGAATGTCACCTGATCCTCGTCCTCTGCCCGGCTGGTTCGTTTGTTTTAGGGGAAAATAGGAGGATTGTTACTTGCTGTCAGTTGTTCGGCTGGTAAATCCTACTCGTGATGACTAATACTAAGGGCATGTTCGGAAGTCCTCCAACTTCCCAATATCCACCGATCCGGCTCCATGAGGCCAGTTCCAGCGTCTGGTTCGGAGCAGTTCGGTGCAGCTCTGCATTTTTCGAATGGGCCCAATCCGACTATTCTGTTTTGGGCCCAATCTGGTATGAGCAAATGAGCCCACGGGGGCAGCTCGTTCCTGTTGTCTTCCCAACGCTCCTTGCTCGATGCCCTCACCCTGGCGCCTTCCACCGCCCTCCCAAGGCCATATCCGGACGGGAAGGTCCCTTCGCCGTGGCCTCCCTCGAATAGCCTCGCCAAGGAACTCATCCCGGCATCCCGGACGAGCACACGCGGATGCACACCAGCAGATAGAGACTGGCGGTAGCACTGAGCTGCAGACATGGGAGGCGGCCTGAGCTTCTCGCGGGGCCTAGTCCGTCGAGCGGTGGTGGCTAGGTCACGGGTACGAGTCAAGGGCGATCCGTTCAGGAGAGAGAAGAACTTGTTGGCCGAGGATCGCTCGGGAGAAAAGAAAAAAAAGGCAGCGAAGAGTTTTCTTCACTCGGCGGTGGCATTCTCGTGTAAATACGCGCTGCTCCGCGGTTAGGTGCTCCGTGGATCGCCGGAAGTGGTGCTCCGCGATTTGTACAGCCAAACTGTCCCGCTCCGGGGATCTGGCTCCGCGGATCTGGCCTGTTCGGTGCTGCTCCGGGTTGGAGCACCGCGAAGCTGGGAGCCGGACCACTTCCGAACACGCCCTAAGTATGACTCCAAGGCGACGCATCGAGTCCGCGCGCGTCCGTTCTTGTCCGTTGGAGCCAAAAACACGGCCCAACGGGGCGACGCAAACGGACCGCGGTCCGTTTTTCTGTCCGCCGCGACGCATTCCTGGCCCAAATTTGGGCCACCGATGCGTCGGCCCTGGACGCGCGGCGGACCGCTTTTGTGTCCTCCTCCAGTCCGTTCTCTGGACGAAATTCACACTCCGACCTCTCCTCCTCTCGCAAAACCCCAGTCCACACTCCAACCCTAGCCATGGCCGACGCCGCCGCCGCGGCGGCCGCCGCCGGCATCGCCGTTGGACCTGCGCCCCAAGCTAAAAAGAAACTAAAGAAGGAACGCACGCCAGAGCAGAGGGCCGCAGAGACCAAGAAGCGGGGCGCCCGGAGGAAGAGGTTGAAGCAGGACCAGCTCGACGCCGCCAAGAAGGCCGCCGCCGAGCAGCAGGGCGAGGCGAACGAATCTGACCTCGTGTCCAGGGCCGCGACCGCTGCCCTCCTCCTGATTGGGATTACCCCGACCACGGTCGGGGTCGTGACTGCGGCGGCCAGCTCCAACGCCTCGGCGGCACGACCGCCAAGGTCGAGATCTTCCGCGACGGCACCATCGCCTGCGTACGGGTACCTCCCGGGAACCATGCCGCCGCGGGTTTCTCCTACCTCAGCCGATTCCGCAGTCGAGGTACCTACCCTTGATCTCAATGCGGCCGCTACACCATTGGCCGCACACTCGCCCGCGCCGCAGACAGCGGCAGCGCGTGCAGCTGCCCCAGCAGTGGTCGTCGCCCAGGTCACACGTAACCTGTTCGGCGATTTGCCCAGGCCGTCGTCGGGTGACCCTAGGTACTATGAGGAGGAGGAGGACACCTACGACGGGGAGGACGTCCTCCAGGACATGGTCAGGGACAACAATCAGTACGCCGAGGACGACTACAATGCCGGAGAAGATGAAGTTCCGCCGACCGGCCCCGATGTGATCAACATCGATGCTGAGCCGGTTTTTGATGACGAGCTCGATACCCAAGCCCAGGCCATGAAGAGGAAGATCAGCCAAAGGGGCGCCTCATTCACGCCCAAGAAAGACGTGCTCATTTGCGAGTCCTGGATCGAGGCTGGACCGAGCAAAAAGGGACGGCATATTGGGGGCGGTTCACCAAGCGGTACAATGAGTGCAGAATCCTTCCGCCCAATAACATTCAAACGTAGCGGACCGAGGTATCTATCTCCAAGAGGTGGCTCCACATACATGCGGAGATGAGCAAGTTTTGCGGCTCCGTTGAAAACGTTCAAGCCCGGCCGCAAAGTGACTATGGAGTGAAGGAATTGGTAATTCCTCTTCCCTTCTTATTCATTTTCGTTGCAATGATTTTGGTTGATATAACCTTGTATGCACAGGTGTTGCAAGCTTTGGAAACCTTCAAGGCTCAACATAAGAAGACCTTCAACTTGACCCATTGCTACCAGGCACTCAAGGACCAACAGAAGTGGAAGGACCTCTACGCCTCCCTCAAGCAAGGTGGACAGCCAGATGATAAGAAAGAGGGCACAACGGAGAAGGAGGGGAGGCCAAGGGGGAAGAACAACTCGAAGGCAGAGTTGAAACGCGATGCAACAACCCTTTCGTTGCAAGCGACATTGAACGGGTTCCTATCCCAAAAGGACAAGTCATGTGACAAGAAGGAGGAAAGGAGAGAAAAGGAACACCTAGAGAGAGAGACGTCTTCCAAGCTATTCTTCGAATTGCAGAAGAAGAGGCTCAATATAGACGAGGAAAACGCTCGGACTAGAGCCAAGGAAGCCGAGGCAAGGGCCAAGGAGGCCGAGGCTAGGGCCAAGGAGGTCGAGGTAAGAGCAAGGGAAGCCGACGTGAAGGAGAAGGAGGTCGACCTGAAGGCCAAGGATCTTGATCTCGCCTTACGCGCCGAGGAGGCCAGGATCATGGACATGGATCTCTCGGCCTTCACCCCTAGGAAGAAGGCCTACTACATGAAGAAGCAAAGGTACTACATGGACCAAGATTGATCAAATCTCGGTCCTTCAATTTATTATGTTGCATGCCGGTGCTGAACTATGGCCGATATGGCCGGAAAAACATGGCCGATGGCCGGGATTTGTATATTTTGGGTATGTATCCAGACATGGCCTGTGTGAGGCCGGGATTATGTTTATTTTGCTTCTTTTTTTGTTGCAATGTGATCAAAAACCCTGACCTAAAATGATCAAAATGATCAAAAACCCTGCCCGGGCGGACTCAATGCGTCGGCCCCGTTGGGCGCAGTGGCCGGAAAGGGGCAGACCTGGGCCGGACGCGCGTCCTTTTGGCGATGCAAACGGACCAAGCGCGGACCAAACGCGCGTCCGTTTGCGTCGCCCCGTTGGAGTCATCCTAACTACTTCCTCTGTTGTAAATATACTAATCGAAGTTCAATATTTGTGCTAAGTCAAACTATTTTAAGTTTGACCAATTTTGTAGAAAAATATATCAAACATCTACAACACCAATTTAGTTCTATTAGATTCATCATACAATATATGTTTGTATTAAATTAATTTGACATTGTAGATATTGACACATTCTCCTCTAAATTCGCTCAAAGATAGAGAAATTTGACTTACGACAAATCTAGTACTTCATTTTTTTTTGCCGAAACATTACTTGAGTTATTTTTTAACCGCTAAAATACTACTCTACTCCCCTCCAGCGGTGGAGCTGAAGGTGGTGGAGAGAAACTCCAACGTGAACTCCTCCAATAAGGCCCTACCTCGTGGTGGCGGCCTAGCTTTGTGTGGTGACGCGGTTGACTTCTTCTTCTTCTTTGGCAGGGTGCTAGTAGGGAGAAACAGTTCATTGATCCTGCTGTTAACGACTCCATGTGGTCGGGGGAAAGTTCGGAGTTGCAAATTGGAGATCCCCACATGGTGGTCTTATCCTGCCACCGTGATCTTGGGCAGTGCAAGCGACCTCTCTAGGCACCATTGAAGGCGCTCGTTCAACCTCCGGTTCGATGGTTTCTCGTCGGCATTCATCATGCTTGCTTCCCCCAGTTGTTTTGTCCCTGGTAGCGTCGAGAGAGGTTGGCGATGGAGTCCTTGTGAGCTATTTAGGGTTCTATTCATAAACTCTAAGGACTGTTTTGTAATTTTTTTATTTTACTGGTGTCCTCTATAATATGTACCCACGCCGACCTCAGTAATGCAAGAAGGCCCTTCTCTCTTGTTCAAAGAAAAAAAAACTCTACTCCCTTTGTAGATTACCAAATCCACCGGAGCAAAACAGCTGTAAAAGAACCGACAAGTGACACCGATTTTTGTTTCTGGTAGCGGAAATTGGCTGGACATTTGCGGTTCAGGGGACAAAATGACATTCCAAGATGGATTTGGTACAGCTGATTAGCTCGACCTCGCACTCGCACGCACGAAAGCGACGATGCCCATCACCATCGTACCACCGTGCAATTATCTGCAAGCTTCTACAGCGAACCGCATGTCTCCACGATGCATGCATATAATTGACCTCTTAAATTTTCTGCCACGCACGTACGTAACGCTCTTGTTCGTGCTTATCTAATTAAAGCGTCTCTTTTAGCAGCTCATGACCTGGCGTGTCGCATTTGAGAATTGGAAAGATAGCACTCAAGGACACGGATGTAATACCTGTTTTTTTTTTTTTTGACAGGAATACCTGATTTGTTGGAAGTGCCATAACAAGTAGGAGCAGCTTCTAATTACCGGCAGTCTAACTTGTACTCCTAAAGATGACTAGAGCCACTGCAATCTAGTGCTAGGAAAATCTATTCGGAGTTAGAAATAGACTAGGTCTCGTCAATATAGAAAAACTGTATTGTACTAGACTACTCAAAATATTACTAATTAAGCTGATTGCAGTTTTGTATCAATGGCGCAGCGGAAACGTGGAGGGCCCATAACCCTCAGGTCCCAGGATCGAAACCTGGCTCTGATACAATTTTAATTTTTCGTGTTTTCTCGCGGGTTTTAATTTTTCGTTTGTTTTTTTAAAGAAGTTTTAACTATTCGTGTTGGTTCGGCCTTCATAGAAAACAAATTACCAGCCCAAAGGCTGAAGCCAGCCCATCAAATATTGCAGCCACGCAGGACCATGAGCAACATTTTGGGCCGTAGCTGCCTCGCCATGCTAGTGGGCCGCTGCTTGCTGATTTCTTGTTTAGCAATAGCAATTAAATATCCCAGAAACCCTAAAAAAAATTAAATATCCCAGATATCCTCAAAAAAAAAAAAATCCCAGTAGCACAAGTGCACTGATAATAACATATTAACATGCGCAGTTACTCCGTCCGAAAGCTGTTTCTTATCCTCTGAGTCTGCGGATACCATATCTGAACATCGCACACTTTTTTCTCGTGTGCATTCTGGGCCATGACTGATCTGCTGCATGCATCGATCGGTCTCGCAAGTCACAACAGCCTCGATCGGTGCATGCGACCACACGTACGCGCCCGTTGCGACCCGGCCAGGATCGCCCTACATGACTTGCCCGTGCCGTTACGGCGTTACCGATCGGGAGCAGCACATGGAACGCGGGAGCACTAGCAGCAGGACCGATCGGCTCACGGTCGAGAAAAAGGTTACTCTTTTGGTCTGTCGACGTCTGTACTCCAACGGGCTGACCCAAACGGACATATTTTATGTCCTTTTTTGGTTGTTTGGATCGCCGAATGGACAGCGTCCGCCCCATGTCTGGCATTTTTTGGCCAGTGAACCCAACGCACTGGACCCATTTGGTCCGACATGTCCGTTTTCTTCTTCAAATTTCTATTTTATTTCATCAGAACTAATATTACATATCACGATTACAAAATTTATAGAAACCATTCTATCCTAAACATATATTTAAACTAATCATAGGTTGAATAGTAGGTCCTTCAGCTTACGGGCGATGGAGAAGCCGGCAATTTTAACAAAAATTGCCGCGTGTGGGCGGCGGTGGTCTCGCTCCCATGGTGTGGGAACGGACTTGCTGGCTCTTCCTGCCAGAGGACCGTCTGCGGGGAGGACTAGCTGGCTCCTCCAGCTATCCTCGTTTAGCGCTAGGGTTTAGGTAGTGGCGCCAGCTATTTTAACAAAATTGCCGGCGTGTAATGGCGGCGCTGCCGGCGGCTGCATGCCTAGGGGGAGCCATGGGAACTGCCGGCACGGCCGCCTCGCTCTCGCGCGCACGCTTGCGGCGGAGGGCATGAGCCACCTGCAATGTGGTGCGGGTTGCCTGCGCCAACTGAGTGGCCTCCTTCGCCTTGAGCTTGCGGGCAATCCTGGCTCGCCGGGTACGGTCGGCGCAGACGGACTTGTAGGAGCCTTCCATGGCCTCCTGCATCTGCACGTCGCCATGGCTCTCCCTCCTGCCCGTCCCCGCCGTCGCTCCAGTCAAAGGCGTCATTCTCGACCTCGTCCTTCGCGCCGGGAGGAGGTGCGGCGACGTCGGCGGCTGCAGCCGCTACAGCGTTGGCCTGCGCCATGAAGTTGGCCATCCTCTGCGTGTTCAGCTGCATGTGGGAGGCCTGCATCACGGCCTCCTCAGAGCCTTGGATGTCGTGGATGCCCTCCTCGAGCCCGCCGCCCCACATCGAGCCGTCTGTCCAGCCGCCATATGGGGCCGTGGAGCCCCACGCCACCATGACGGCGTAAGCATCCTCCTCGGGGTCGCGGGCGGCAGACCACGCGCGCTCGTAAGCCCTCCTCACCGGATCCGGCAACGGAGCCGGCGGCCGGTAGCTGGGCATGCCTCTTCATGCCGGGCTCGTGGGCATGCGGCGGGAGAAGCTCAAGCGGTAGCGCCCGAGCGCGCTCTGCCGAGCTCGCTCGACCTCGTCCACAAGGTGCTTCGGCGGGCACGGCGGATCCATCTCGTCGGCCGAGGAAAGGTGCAGGAGGCGATGCGTCCGTGGCTAGGAATGGTGGCGGCGGCGGCGCTAGGGTTTGTGGATTATGGTTTACCCCGCCGGTGGCCATATAAAGACCTCCACCACCGCATTTAAGGTGGCAGGTGGCCGTTCGGTGAGGCTGACTGGCGGGCTAGGGGAGCGCTGAGGGAGGACACGTGGCGAACACGAGTCGTATCCACGCATGTCCGCGCCGACGCAAAACCGGCTCAAATTTGGGCCGGAAATGGGTTCGTGCGGACAGAGAAACGGACGCCAGACCAAACGCTTCGGCGCATTGGGCCGTCATCTTTTCCAAATCAGGCAGAAACGGACACAAACGTACCAAATGGGTCGGCGCGTTGGAGTTGCCCTGAAGAACACGCACGTACCGCTGGCGGCTGGCGCACACCTGTTCACGGGAGCATCATCTAGCTCGCCGAGATCGTTTGCATTATTATTGCACGCGACCTGTATATGCTCGATGTAAGATTGCAGGTGGGATGGGATTTCCCACCAATCCCGCCTCCCATCCCACCTAAAACAACCCATTTGTCCCTGTTAAAATAACCACTAGTCCCGTATGGGTTTACCAGGATGAGCCCACCTAGCCCAGCGGAATCCCGTGTATCCCGCCTCCTTCATCCCCTTCCTCTGCTCTGCTCCACCGGTGATCGCCGCCGTGCCCATCCCCTTCCTCTGCTATGCCGGTACGCGCCGCCCTTCCCCTCCAACTCCTTCGCTCCACCGGCGAGCGCCACCGCGTCCCTTACCTTCCTCCCGCTCGACGGCAGCGATGGTGAGGTCGGGTGGGTCTCCGGGGAGGGCACAAGCTCGACGAACCCGTCGGGAGTGCGGAAGAGGGTGGGGTTGGACTGGATGATGGAGTCGGCGAAGTCGTCGGGAGGCCGAGGTCGCGGCGGAGGATGCGGATGTTCTCGAGGCGGAGGCGGTGGTGCGGGGGCGCGAGGAGGAGCAGCTTGCGGAGGCGGAGGATGACGGCGGGCGCGGGAAGAGATGGGGTCATCCTCTTGGCGGAGCGCGGTGGCGCCGTTCCCGGCCGCGGAGAAGGCGCCCGAGGGCGCGGTGGGGGAGGCGGCGTAGAGGAGCAGGGCGTGGAGCGCGAGGAAGCGACGGTCGCGCTTCTGGATGTCGAAGGCGTGGTCGCGGACACGCAGCTGCTTCAGAGTGAGGGAGGTGGACTTGAAGGAGTAGCCGGCGTCGACGACGGGCGCCGCCGCCGCGGGCGGCGGGCGGTGGGCGGCGATGCGACAAAGCATCCGGGTTTTGGGGATGTTTTGATGGGACAGCCGGGACATCCCGAGAAAGCCCAATTTTTTTTTTCGTTCATGGGATAAGTGGATAGTGGGGCACGAGACAAGTGGAGCAGCAGTCTTGGTCGGACGGGATGTCCCAGTCCCATCCCACCTGAAATCATAGCTCGATGTGTATGTACATACGCACGCATCATGCATGCATTGATTTTCTGATCTAATTATAGTTTTTTACGATGACTATCTAATTATTGTGATTAGGCGCTATAAGTAACTGGATTTTCCCAACAGTATCTGCACATATGCAGCGATGGCGAGACTGATGGGTATTAATTCGAACTGTCAGATTACCAGAGCTCTGGCCACGCGAGATAATGTTATGGATATCCGACTCTCTGAACACACACGCAGGCAGCTCTGTCAACCGTATCAGACCATGCCAGCCAGAGACTACATCACGAGAGCGAATATTCCGCAACTAGTTGTACCCACACCCCATTATCGGATGTCCTATTTTTTGAGTTTTCAAAAAATGCCAAATAAATCATGGACACTGATTATGTTGTTTCTTGAGCATTCACAAATTTGCATTGCAAAATATGACCATATGTGTTCGATGCAAAAAAGAGAAGACACAAGTGAATGGTATTGTGTACAACTCATTCCTCATTTGTCTTTTTTGTGCAGGCCACATATTATCAAATTTTTAGGTAAAAATTTGTGGATGCACTATAAACAACATAAGTAATGTCTACAATTTATTTCACATTTTTTAAAAACTTGAAAGTGCGACATACGAAATAAGGTGGGAGGGCAACTAGTTGCAAACTTTAGTTTCCCCTATATCACCCATTAACTAGTTCCCGAACCAACACAAGATCATGATCCAACAGAGAGCTAGCACGTACAGTAGACTGTAGTACGTACGCGCTTTAATTGATGTTTGAAGGACAGTCAGTTTGCTGGGAACAAACGGCTAGCAGCCGCAATTTCTCTGGTAGAACTCAAACAGGTACTCCCTCCGTTCCAAATTATTTAACTTGGATTTGTCTAAATACGGATGTATCTAGACACTAAACAAGTATAGATACATCTGTATTTGGACAAAACCAAGTTAACTAATTTGGAACGGAGGGAGTATAATATACATATCACGAATTCACGATAGATCGAGCACGAGGTACGTACGGTTAGTTCATCCAACCGGTCGAGTACTGTTTATAGTCCTGTACTGAACTACTGATCGTCGGTGCTGGTTCTTGTACACATGCGTTGGCGCGTTGCTACAGTTTAAAACAGCACCACGACGACGTACCACCATGTACAATTTTGGCCATGTGATCGCAGCCACTAGTGGGCTCTCCGCATGCATGGGCTTTCCATTCCATGAGCTCGGGCTCACCGCGGAAGCGTCGCCGGACCGTCAAACGACTTAAATCTCTGTTTTTGCTCTCCAAAAAAAAAACTCAAACCTCTGTTTTTTAAAACAACAAATCCCCTCTCAATTATAGCTCTAAGATAAAAGTTTACTTAGGATAATGCTTTGCGTACAACTTATATTAAGATGTACCGGATAGTACCAGGACGACATGCATATCCAACATCTATTAGGTAGAACTTGCCATCCGGAATATTGATCATGTCAGGCCGACTCATGTTGTCAGCAAGAATGTTTGCATCATGAGCTGATACTTCCCAACCAGTTAGCACATATGTGAACTTAAAATCGAAATCACGAGTAGCAAGCACAGTTTGACTCGTGTAGTGCTTTCTACCATGTATCCAGCAGACTGTGTCATCGATGCTCTACTAGTATGTGATGACATGAACAAAATGACGTCGTGACATGAACTAACAAATCTGAATTGATCACCTTGAAATACGGATATCACCTATATGTATCTTCTCTGGAGTTTGACCATATGGTGCCTTGATCATATCTACTCTCAGATCTCTAGCAGCATACAAGGATTGCTTGAAATATTTGTATATTGTCTCACTGGATCTATTGAATGTGTTGTGAATCACTCTAAACGTGTGGTTATGACCTACAAAATAAAAGAACATTGCTAGCTAATTCCTCCTCCACAAAGGTGTGCATGCTATCTTGTAACAACACCCTCTTCCTAAAATGTCTGCACAAGCTGGGCAAAAGGGGTATACCCACTCGCAACATGTTCAATACTTTACGTCGTTGCAGTTGTAGATGTAGTTCAAATTCTGTTGGGGGCTGCCCCCGGTAGGGCATAGAAGTGGAAAGGAAACTCAAGCCGGGTCACTCAAGCCGGGTCTCTTCGACCGGATCGGTTGAGAGAGTCGGTCAATACTCACTCTTGTTCAAATGCAGGGAGACGCCAGAAGGGATCAGGCAAAGTCTAGCCGGATCAGAGGAAGAGGTCCGCTCACTAGCCGGGTTGCCTGAAAGAGATCCGGCTCGGCTAGCCGGGTTGCCTGGAAGAATCCGGATTACCTGCGATGTCGGATAATGCACAAAGACCAAGTAATGTCAGTAAGTTCACGAGTCCTGCAGGCCTCCTGCCCGAGGCTCGGAAGACAGCCAGGTCGAGCCACGGGTTTTCCGGGTCACAAGGCCCTAGGCGCTGACTTGGCTAATTCGGGAAAGGGCGGTGGCCTAGGCTCTGATCGGCTACGCTGGCTTAAGCTCAAAGAGGAAAAGATAGACCGCCGTTGAACTGACGATGAGCTGGACTGAGTGACAGTAGCCAGGGCTTGTCCTGTTCCTCTTGTCCATGCCATTATCATCTCCGGCCAGGGGCAAAAAGGTAATCCGGTTAGTGTATAAGTAGACCAGCACATCCTCCAGTGCGAGAGACGAACCCTAGAGCTCATTTTCCCCCCTCGGTAGCTTCTTCTTCATCGTGAGCTCTCACCATTGTTGCTTCATACAGCTCAAGGAGCGCACTGTACTTGTCACTATTGAGATATAAAGAGAGTAGGCTAGTGCTGCAGTAGGGGTGTTACCTCCACAAGAGGGCCCCGAAGCAGGGTACATCGTGGTGTGCTTTGTGTTCTTGCTTTCTTTGTTTCTTGTTCATGTTCTTGCGGTTTCTTGTGTGTTCTTGCTTGTGCACTTCTTGAGTGCATAAACCCTCCCCGGTTCCCCCAACGCACTTTCGGCCCCATCTTAGCCATACCTATGGCATCTGCCGTGATCCCACCACGACAGTTGGCGCCCACCGTGGGGCAGATTGAGGCGTTGGAGGGAGTTTACATCCGGACGGGCTCAGGCGAGCGTGTTCTTTCTGGTCTAATCGCCAAGATCGGCGAGTTCACCTTCGTCAGCGACAATGCAGGGTGTTTCGCCGGCAAGCCTTTCCCCGAGCATGGCTTCCTGATGATGCTCGGTAGCTTCGTCACCTATGTTGCTGTCGAGGCTGTTCGCGAGTACCCGGCGCAGGTGCTCGTGGCCGAGGACCCTCCTTCTTTCCGCGCAGCTCTCGGACAGCGTAGCGCTCGCCCCGGGAGTAGCGTGGAAGTGATGATGACCGGAGCAAGTGCTGGAGCTGGCAAAGGAGATGCCGGCAATAGCATACCCGAGGAGCTGTTACGCCAACCGATCCGGTTGACAAGCCGACTCGGACGGCAAAGTTCCCAAAGGAGAAACCAGATCCGGTTGGTCCACTTGGCATGTCAAGTAGGGAGGCTCCCTTAGAGGATGTCCTGGAAAAGTTAGCTCGGCCAGTGGCACCTGGGGCAAATGTAGAGCTTACTATAGCTCAGTTAGAGGCAGAGCGCCTGAGGTTGCAAAGAGAAGCCCGGTTGGTGGTAGAGTCTAGGCAAGCATTTGATAGAGATATGAGAGAATATAATGCTGCCAATGGTATTACCGATGGTTTCACTCCGGTAGCGCCTCACCCGCGCAAGAAAGCAGATTTGCGTAACAGGGGTAAGGACCTCAATGACGAGTTAGCTAGAGCCGCAAGATCGAGCTCAAGTAAGGCTACTAGTCATAGATCGGGTACAGGCAAGCCGGTGTATAGCTCCCCGGCCAAAAATCTTAGGGCTGCAGCGGCAGCGCGAGCCGAGTTGACCACACTAACCGGGGATGCTTGGCGCAAGCAGGCAGAAAGGGTCAATGAGCTGGTTGATGTGTGTAACCGGCAGAATGAGGCTTACCGGAAGGCTAATCCGGATGCTGGTGGTTCTCGGGTAGTGGTGTCGGCTAAGGCGGTTAGCCAGAGGTCCAAGGGGCAAGCGTCATCCCCGCATGTCGGAGCTGACCGGGCTCAAAGTGTGAATTCGGGCAAGAGCAAACAGCTGCAGGCCTATGATGCTGAGTATGCCGGCAAGCAGCTAGCTGCTCAAGGAAGAGGTGGCCAGAGCAGAAACAATGGCGGTCAAGGCAATCCGGGGCCGGAAGGGGTAATTCGGCTGGCCGAGGTCAACCACCTCGCCCTCCCGGGCAGAATCAACCCCGGCAGGAGCAGCAAGTAATGGTGCAAGCGCAGCAGCAAGGTGGTGGCCAGGCGGGCTACCGCTATGATGATGGTAATTCGGCTATGGCGCGAGCCGGATACCAAACGTATGACAATGCACTTGCATCCAGACTGGGACCTCGGACGTTGGCTCCGGATGATCAGCGTCTCAGGTTGGATAGGATTTATCAGTCCGAGAGGCTGGAAGAGCAAGGCCCACCAGGTCCTCCGTGCTTTGGGCCTAGATCATGAACGAGCCGAATGTGCCGTTGTTTCAGCTTGGCCGAATCACAAAGCCGTATAATGGCAGCACTAAGCCGCAGGATTGGCTGATAGACTATGTATCCTCGGTGCACATTGCGGGGGCAATCGCCGATGGGCGGTCCGGTATCTCCCGCATATGTTGGAAGGGCCAGCCCGGATTTGGCTGAATAACTTACCAGAGGGTAGTATCAACTCTTGGATGGATTTGGAGCAGGCATTTTACAGCAACTTCTCCAGCACTTACAAGAGGCCAAACCGACCTCAGCTCTTGTCTGCGTGCAGGCAGGAAGAGCGGGAGACAGACCGAGAATTTTTGACTCGGTGGAGCAACATTCGCAATTCTTGTGAAGGTGTCGTGGAGGAGCAGGCCATTTCTTGGTTCGCGCAGGGTTGCCGACATGGCACCCCGCTTTGGCAGAAGCTCCAGAGGGATATGCCAAAGACCCTAGCGGAAATGATCCGGATAGCAGATACATATGCTCTTGGCGATCCGACGCAGCCAGCGTTGGATGTGGTGGGAACAAGCAGGAGGCAACCGGTTAATAACCGAACTGGACCATTGAGGCCCATGACCGACATGAGTTCGGTTATAAAAGGAGGATCCGGATTACAGATACGGCTCAGACCAGGTTGCAGCAGTAAATATGGATCATCCTGATAGCCAGAGACCAAAAAATGAGGGTCCAGCTTGGAGGCCGAATCAAGGTGCCTGGGCAAAGAAAGTGTGGGATGGACCGAGTCCACCTCTAACTTTTGAGGCAATGATAGATGGGCCTTGCCGTTATCACACAACAGACCCACGCAAGCCGGCCAATCATTCAACTCGGAATTGTAGCTGGCATCATCGCATCCAGGCAGAAGGTCAGAGAGGGCCACCTCAGAGAGGTGCTCCTAGACCGAATTTCAGGCCAAATACGCCTTTATCCGGAGCCAATGCAACCCCGGTGAACGAAGGAGCTCCAAGGCCGGCAGCCACAAAGCCGGTTAACCTGGTAAATATGGGAGGCAACAACAACAATGCTGGTCCGAGTCGGCAAGGTGGATACCCCGGAAATGATTACAAGGAGCTCATCAAAGTTATGTGGTTTTTGTGACCGAGCCAACTGACAAGAAAAGTCAGCTGCGAAGGGCGAAGGAGGTGAATGCAGTCACACCAGCAGTACCAAAATACCTGAACTGGTCCGAGCAGGAGATCACTTGGAGCAGGGCTGATAATCCCAGGGTTATGCCAAGCCCAGGAAACTACGCACTGGTGGTGGATCCGACTTTGGTTGGACCAAAGATTAATGTGAAATTCACTCGAGTCTTGGTTGACAATGGCAGCGCTATAAACATCATGTATCGGGACACAATGGTCAAATTGGGTTATTCGCCGAATCAGTTGCAGCAGAGCAGTTGTACCTTCCATGGTATAGTACCCGGGGTGTCTTGTTCCCCAATGGGTAAGATATGGGTAGATGTGCTATTTGGTACCAAGGACAATCACAGACTTGAGAGTCTAGAATTCGAGGTGGTAGACTTGGAGAGCCCATACCATGCTCTGCTCGGCAGGCCGGCATTAGCCAAGTTCATGATTTCCACTCATGTTGCTTACCTCAAAATGAAGATGCCTGGCCCGAATGGAATCATCACGTTGCGGGAGATTACAAGAAGGCCATACAGTGTGCTACGGTTGGTTCCACCTTAGCCGAGTCGTTGGTGATCCAAGCTGAGAAGAGCAAGATGCATGAAGTAGTAGCGATGGCGAAGTCAGCTCAGCTCGGCGTCCTGGCCATGACCAATCCGGATGCAGGTGCAACTTTTGAGGTGCCCAAGGAGACAAAGAGGATCCCCATTGACCCGGAGAATCCGGAGCGCATGGCCATCATTGGGCCGGATTGGGCGAGAAATAGGAAAGCGCGCTCTGTCACTTCCTCCGTGAGAATCGGGATATCTTTGCATGGTCGGCTAAGGACCTGCCTGGTGTTCCGAGGGAGTTGGCAGAGCACTCTTTATTTGTCGGCCGGATGTGAAGCCGGTGAGGCAACCGACTCGTCGTCTTTCAGACGATCGAAGAAAAGTGGTGCTTGATGAGCTGGCTAAGCTACTTGCAGCCGGATTCATTATGGAGGTGTTGCATCCAGACTGGATATCCAATCCGGTTCTGGTAGAGAAGAAGAAGGACGAACCAGCGGTGGTCAAGGTGTGGCGTATGTGCATCGACTTCACCAACCTGAACAAGGCGTGCCCGAAGGATCCTTTCCTTTACCTCGGATTGATCAAGTGATCGATTCTACTGCTGGGTGTGAGTTGTTGTCTTTTATTGATGCGTACTCTGGTTTTCACCAGATACCACTGAACCCCAAAGATCAAATAAAGACTGCTTTTATTACCCCGTATGGGGCGTATTGCTATCGTGTCATGTGTTTCGGTTTGAGAAATGCCGGTGCAACTTATCAGAGATGTATGCAGAAATGCTTACATTCTCAAATGGGCAAAAATGTGCAAGTGTATGTCGATGATATTGTTATCAAAACTAAAGAAAAACGCACTCTCCTCGAGGATCTCGAGGAAACATTTGTGAACTTGAGAAAGTATCGGTTAAAATTGAATCCGGATAAATGCACCTTTGGTGTCCCGGCTGGAAAGTTGCTCGGCTTCCTTGTATCGAGCCGAGGTATTGAAGTAAATCCGGCTAAGATCCGAGCCATAGAAAACATGAAATTGCCTAAATGTCTAAAAGATGTACAAAAATTTACCGGGTGTCTAGCCTCGCTGAGTCGGTTTGTGAGTCGGCTAGGAGAAAAAGCCTTACCCTTGTATCAATTGATGAAAAAGAGCACCGGGTTCACGTGGACCCCGCAGGCAGACTCGGCTTTCAATGAATTAAAAAAGATGTTGTCCACTGCACCAATTCTGGCATCACCTTTGCCGAATGAGCCAATGCTACTTTACATTGCGGCCACTAACCGGGTCGTAAGTGTGGTGATAGTGGTAGAGCGAGAAGAGGAGGGTAAATCCGTGCAGAGACCGGTATACTATTTAAGCGAGGTGATCTCGACCTCGAAGCAGAACTATCCTCACTACCAGAAGATGACATATGGGGTATACCTGGCGGCCAAGAAGTTGAAACATTACTTCCAGGAGCACCCGATCACCGTAGTATGCGAAGCCCCAATCTCGGAGATCATTGGGTGCAAGGATGCGACTGGCCGAGTTGCCAAATGGGCAATAGAAGTGTCTCCTTACACCCCGCATTATGAAAGAAGAGATGCTATCAAGTCTCAGGCTTTACCGGATTTCCTTTGTGACTGGGCCGAGATGCAGTATGAGCCACCCAAGCCAGATTACAATTACTGGAAGTTGCACTTTGATGGCTCCAAAACCAAAATCGGACTAGGTGCTGGGATAGTACTCACATCACCGAAGCAAGATCAGTTGCGATATGTGTTGCAGATTCATTTCTCAGCATCAAACAATGTGGCCGAATATGAGGCACTGATCCATGGGCTTAATGTGGCTAAGGACATCGGCATCCGCCGGATAGAATGTTTTGGTGATTCAGATTTAGTGGTGCAGCAATCTTCTGGAAATTGGGATGCCCTTGATGCCAATATGGCACTATATCGATTTCATGTCCAGAAAATTTCAGGATTTTTTGAAGGCTGCGAGTACAAGCACATACCCCGGCTAGAGAATGAAGCTGCTGACATCCTGTCAAAACTGGGGTCGTCTAGGGATGCAATCCCACCCGGGATATCCTTGAATCACCTAAGGATCCCTTCAATCAAACCTTCACCTGATTCCGAGTCAATTTTTATCCCAAAGCAAGAATCTGAAGCTGTTCCTATGAATGTTGATGTCGGGTACATTTGGGAAGACCCGGGGACTACATGGAGACTCGGGGACTGCGCACCGAGACTCGGGGATGATAACCGATCTTAGGGAAAGGAGAAGAGAGGAAATGATGTTAACCGAATCTTAGGGAATGGGCAGAGACTGATAGAAGAGATAATGGCGGCCGAACCAGTGGAAATAGATGAGCACTTATTCCCTTTGCATCCAGTACCGGAATGGGCTGAAGAAATCATGAATTCATGTCGGAGGGGAGTTTGCCAAATGATGAAACCGAAGCTAGGCGAGTGCAGAGGAGGTCCAAGGGTTACACCATCATAAATAAGGAGTTATACAAAAGGAGTGCAACCGAGGTGCTACAACGTTGCGTGGAGCCAGCCGAGGGCAAGGAGATGCTCCTGGAGATACATCAAGGAGAATGTGGGCATCATTGCAGTACAAGAGCCCTGGTGGCTAAAGTATTCCGGCATGGGTTTTACTGGCCCACTGCTCATGCAGATGCAGAGGACATAGTCCGAAAATGTGAAGGATGCCAAAGGTTTGCCAAGCAGACACACCTACCCGCATCGGCGCTCAAAACAATTCCTATCACTTGGCCGTTTGCTGTGTGGTGTTTGGATATGGTGGGAGAATTCAAGCCGGCTAGGGGTAACATGACACATATGTTGGTGATGGTGGATAAGTTCACCAAGTGGATAGAGGTGAAACCGATCCGGAAAGTGGATGGTCATTCGGCTGTAACTTCCTGAAAGAAATCATTTTGAGATACGGTTACCCCCATAGCATCATCTCGGATAATGGCACGAACTTTGCTGTGGGAGAGTTTGCCCGATTCTGCATGGATAAGGGGATCCGGTTAGACATAGCCTCAGTGGCACACCCAGAGTCCAATGGACAGGTGGAGAGATCAAATGCTTTGGTATTAGCTGGGATAAAAGCTCGGTTAATAGAACCACTGGTAAAGACTCCGGGGTGCTGGATAGATGAGATACCATCAGTACTATGGGGTTTAAGGACCACGCCGAATCGGTCAACTGGCTATACGCCATTTTTTCTGGTATATGGGGCAGAAGCAGTGCTACCCACTGACATAGAATATGATGCACCAAGGGTGACAATGTATACCGAAACCGAGGCAAAAGAAGCCCGGGAAGATGCAGTGGATCTGCTAGAGGAAGCAAGAGAATTGGCCCTATCCCGGACAGCATATACCAGCAGAGTCTCCGACGTTATCATAGTCGGAAAATCAGCCCTAGAGTGTTTCATGAGGGAGATCTAGTACTAAGGCTGGTGCAGCGCAGCAAAGGCCGACACAAGTTATCACCTCCATGGGAGGGACCATTCATTGTGAGCAAGGCTATGCACAATGACTCGTACTACCTTGTAGATGCACAGGAACCAAGGACGGACGGCCTGGACAGACCCGGACAAGAAACCAAGCGACCCTGGAATGTAGCTCTGCTTCGACCCTTTTACTCTTAGGGGCGCAATGTATGTATCTCAGTTTATCATAAATGAAATTTCGGCAATCCGAGTCTGGACTCGGGGACTGCCTGTCTTATGCATGTGTTTTTTATTACTGTTTTGTCCATACCGTTCATGTGTCGGATTGCTTTGAACCTCGTCCCAAAATTCAAGTAATGTATGCTGTGTTGTTGATCTCGTGACTCGACTGACAAACACCAAAATGGTAGTCAAGAGCAGAGGTGGAGAATATGGGAAACATGAAAATGGACTCGGGGACTCGGTCCAAATCCGATTCGGCACATGTCGTTTACTAACCCCTGTTATTTTCTTTTTTGTTTATGTTAGATGATTCTAAACCACAACTCGCATGTTGCAAGTATTGTATGCTATGATTCCTATCTTGTGACTCGACTGTCGAACACCTAAAAGGTAGACAAGAGCAAAGATTCGGCAAAAATAGTAAACAAGAAAACAGACTCGGGGACTCGGTTTAAGATGATCCAACATAAACCTCGTCCGGATCACATTAAGCAAAATAAAATAGTCTCGAAAGAGCTTAAATTGTATATTACATCTGCTCCCGGCATACCGGGGATTTAATGATTTTCATTAAGATAGTTCAGGAAGAAGGAGCCAAAGTTGCAGGAGACTCGGTTGCAGGGATGAGCTCGGATGATGGAGGAACCTCGGGTGAAAGAGGACCCTCACTTGCAGGAATGACCTTGGACGGCGAGCTTGAAGGCTGGGCAGATTCGGAAACATCCGGGTCAGCTGAAGAAGTGGCGGTCTTGTCTAAAGCTTGCTCTGAGGTCTTAGCCGAGTCAGTGGCTGGCATCTTGGATGTCTTGGCCAAGTCACAAGCTGCAGGTTGTTCGGCGGAGTTTGCCGAATCGCCAGATTCGTCCTCAGACTCGGCGTATTCGTCAAGGGAGGCATCATCCGATTCCTCTTCTTCAGATTCTTCCCCATCCGAGTAGACCGGAGCCTCCAGATCAAGATGCTTGGTGTTTGCAAATTCGGCCATAAAGTTGGCAGCTTCTCGCGGATCTTGATCCGGTTTGGATCTGAAGCCCATGAAGAACCCTCGCGAAGGGAGCGCACTTTGGCGAGATCAATCAGCTCATACCAAGACATGATGAATAGCAAACCTGCGTCAGCACCAGCACGGGCGGACGAAGATCTCCACTGCTTTAACCGGGTCTCTGCCTGATCCAGGTCTTTGATTAGCTCGTCCGCAGACCGGGCTTGCCGAGCTTCAGGAAACAAGACTCGGTGAGCTTTGAGACTTGCATTGAACAGAGTAGTGTGGGACTCCTTTAAAGGAGCAATCCGAGCTTTAAGTGCAGTGATGTGGTCTTCGATATCCCATGTCTCGAGCAGGGGAGCCCCAGTTAACTTAGCTCTCTCAGCTCGGGCATCTCTCACAGCTTTGGCGGCTTGAAACCGGATGCTGGTGAACTCTCCTACATAAGATGAGCTAACGCTGAGTTAGACGAGGGTGAACAAATTATGAGTCGGATAAGAGCAGAAGGGAAAAAGGAGATTCGGCAAACTTACGATCCATGTCTTCGTTGAGGCTAGCAAGATCAGCAAGCCATTTCGCGCTGATCGCCTTGTGGGCAGCCAGATCATCTTTCGCCGCTTTAGCTTCGGCTTCAGCATCTGCAACGTGCGTTTGGATTTTCTTGTCCAATTCGGCCCGCTTCTCAATCCCGGCTTTGAAAGTATCTCGCTCCTTCTGGATCGAGTCTTTCTCCCTCTGCAGCGTGTCCCGGTCTTTTTGACCTTCTCCTTCACTTTTTCAACCCGGTCAAGCTCCCGCAGGAGCCGAGTCACTTCTGACTTTTCCTCCGATAAAGCGCGCTTATGCTCTTGATCTTTCTTTTTCATCTCCTCACTTTGCGCATCAAAGGAAGCTTGGAGGGCCTGGTGCTGCAAGACTAGCTGCTTAAAGAGCCGGCTGCGAGCAGTGGTGATTTCCTGAAAGAAAAAGGGTTAATGGCGTAAAAAGAATCTCGGGGACTGGAGGCCCGAGATTAATAAAAAAGAAAGCTGACCGAATCAATTGGAAAAGAGACTCGGGGACTGGGAGTCCCACGATTTTTTCAGCGGGACAAAACTTATGATCAAATGTTAGAGATTCAAGCCGAATGCCTTTCTTACTCTGAGGAGTATCAGTCATTCGACCCGAATCTCGGGGACTGGGGATAGTGTAGATTGATCATGGTGAAATAAAAGCAAGATTCGGCAAAGTTACCTCGAGGACCCGGTTAGCGTCGACGACCGAGGCCTACAGAATGTAGAGATTGAAACACCCGGCTAGGACCAGCCGGATGTGGCGACGCTGAAGTGATCGAACCTTCCGCAAGGTCCGCAGCATTCCAAGCTTTAACAAATTCCTCTGCGGAGCCGAGTTTGTCGCCGCCGGAGTGCGGAGATTCGGCAAGACCTGGCCACTAAGGGGGCGCGAGTGATCGCCTCAGAGAGTTGATCATGCACCCGAGTTGCTGATGGAGCGGCAGAAACCGGCTTGCTAGCAACCATCTGCTTATCCGAGGTCGTTGGAGTTGTGCCAAAGGAGACCTGAGTCGGCTTAGGTAGAGGCGATGCGCCCGGGGGCTTGGCTGGAGCTGGCTGTTTCGGTTGGTTCTGCGACACTTGCTGTGCTGGTTTAGATACTTCCTGTTGCTGCTTCTGCTTTTCTCAAGAGGTTGCTGCTGCTGCTGCTTCTTCTTCTTCTGCTGCTCTTGAGCCTTGGTGGTAGGGCGAGGATCCGGTTAGTCAAAGACTTAGCCGAAGTCTTAGCTTTCTCCTTCTCCAACTCCTTCAGAGGGCGAGGCCAAGTTGAATCTCGGGTGGGACCCGAGATTTCCTCTTTCTCCAAGTCAATAACCGACTCTGGAGCGAGAGTTGGCGGAGGAGTCTTGGCGGTTGTGGCACGCGCGGGAGAAGGGACAGCCTTTTCAGGGATTGGCTCTCCGTGGCCGTATTCAGTGGAGGAATGGGAGAAAGAATGGATGAATGAGTTTGCTCGGTGACGATGACGTCACTACATAGAGTAAGGTAAACAGTTAATTCGGATAACGGCGACTCGGTTAATAAAAGAAGAAAGCAAATGAGCTTGGCATTACCCCTTGGTAGTAGGCATGGCCTTTAGCCGATTCGGTTTGGAGACAGTTTTCTTCATTTTCTTGGCTGGAGGGGCATCTGATCCGGACGCGTCAGGGCGTTTCCGAGATGTCCCTTGAGTATCCGGTTTGGCTGGAACACAAGGTTGTGACCATGAAATCGGAATGGCATCAATAGGATCTAGGATCCAGCAATCATCATCTTCATCCTCGGAAAGGTTGTAAATAGTCGGTTGCTTACCCTTGCGAATGGGCTTGGCGCGGGAATCGGCAAATAATCGTCCGTATCCGCATCCTCTTCGCCCTCGCGCAGCGGGCTGCGATCCCGTGCCCACACCTTGGTGGAGAGATCTCCATCTTCGGTGATCTGGCGGTCGAACAGCTGCAGTAGAGTCAAGGCAAGTCCGGATTAGTCCAATGGCATTTCGGTGGGTATGGATTAATCCGGGAATGATGAACTAACCTGTGGTGGAAGTGCGTCTCGGTGGAATGGCTCCACGCCCCACTTCCACTTATCCGACATCTCGGTGTAGGCAATGGCATTTACCCGTCTCTTGACGGAAGCTCTGGTGAGATCATGTTTGCTGATCCGGATAGGATCTAGCAGACCGCTCATATGGCAAATCTTGTGCTGACGTTGTTGTAAAGGACTGACCCGGCGAGAGACGAAGGCTCGGAGGAGGTCGTCCGAGAGCAGGCCCTTCTCCAGAAAATCCTCTAGAGTTTGGTGTATGACTTGAAGCTCCGCAAGAGTGTCAGCCGGATCATATCTGAAATTTAATTCGGCTGTGGGGGGCTCGATCTTGAACTCGGGCAAGTTGAGGGCATCATGGCCTTCAACGCTCTTCACGTAGAAGAAGGACCTTTGCCATTTCTTGCAAGTATCCAGGCCAGTGATTCGGGGAAAGATGGAGCCCGTCCTCGGGGTAATGCTGGACGAACCACAGGCGGTCATCACCTTCGGGTCACTACCCGGGATCGTATGTTTCCGGAGATGGAAGTACTTCGCCCAGGTTTCGACAGTCGGCCAGAGACCGAGATATCCCTCCATAAAGGAGGTAAAAGCAGACAGGGAAACAAAGGAGTTAGCCGGGAGGTGGTGAGGCTGCAGGCCGAAGAAGTCTAGGAATCTCCGGAAGAAGTCACTCGCCGGGAGTCCGAATCCGCGCTCGAAGTGCGCCAGAAATACAACACGTTCACCCGGTTGGACGACCGGTTCGAGTTCCTTCCCCGGTTTTCGGCATATAACATTAGGTGTTATACGCCGGGTGCTCCGCAGCCATTCCAGGTCATCGTTGGTAACATCGGAACCCTCCCAACTGCCGGGGGGCAGCTTCGACATATCCGAATCAGTCCTGCAAAAGGTCGGACATAGCCGAGTTAGAAGATGTGGAATCTCAAATCTAGAACAAGTCGGATAATGGTGTAACCGAATCAGCTGTTAAGGGATTCGGTGAAGGCAATCCCGGATAAAGTGGTTTAGTTACTGCGGAAAAGTAATTCGGCTAGTAACTACAAACACCTTTCTGTAAAGATCTAGGGTTACGCAAGATCTACCGCAGCAGTAAAATAGAGAAGAAATCCCGAGTAAAAATATGTTGGGACTGTTCAAGCAGTGGCAAGCCAAACTGGGGCAATCTAGTGCAAAACCTAGAAAGGAGATCTAGGGAATGCACTAAGGCGTGACAGTGAACTCGTGCGCGAGTGAATCTGCAAGAAGCAGGCGCAAGTTCCCATCGGAGTATGAACTCGCGCGAGGTCGCCATGGCCGGAAGAGGAGGAACTTACGGTTGTGATGCGACGAGGAAGAAGCGCGGTGGAGAAACGGCGGTGCAGGGCGCGATGTGCGGCTCCGGCGAGTTTTCTCCGGCGTTGTTGGTGTCTCCGGCGCAGCAAGGTCGCGAGGGCGAGGTCGCACCGGCGGCAATGGTGTAGATGGAGGTTTCGAAGTGGAAGTGCGAGGAAGAAGAAGAGGAATCCCGCACCCCTATATATAGCCGCTCGCTGGTAACGGGCGCACTACCGCGCGGTTTTCGGGGTGTGGCCGGATCAAGTGTGCACCGAAACTTTGCGGTCACAGCTGTGGCTGTGTATTTCAAGCACACGGTGGGTCACAGAATTAGAAGCGGTTCTGTGGATCGGGTGTGCCGGTTAGCGAAGAAATCGAGGAGACGCGGTCATTTAGTCAAATGCACTCAAGTACCTGGTGGATCCGGATAATGTGCTGTCAGTGGCATGTCAAATCAAAGACCCGGATTACGGGGCCTCTGTGCAGAGATTCTCTGCCAAGTGTCCCGGGAAATCCTGAGACAAGATTGTGTAGTATGGAATTCGGTTAATGGTGTTTGTTTTTTAAACCTGCTACGGCCCACCATCCGAGGCTGTAGGACCGCACCAGCTTCGGGGACTACTGTCGGGGGCTGCCCCCGGGTAGGGCATAGAAGTGGAAAGGAAACTCAAGCCGGGTCACTCAAGCCGGGTCTCTTCGACCGGATCGATTGAGAGAGTCGGTCAATACTCACTCTTATTCAAATGCAGGGAGATGCCAGAAGGGATCAGGCAAAGTCTAGCCGGATCAGAGGAAGAGGTCCGACTCACCTAGCCGGGTTGCCTGAAAGAGATCCGGCACGGCTAACCGGGTTGCCTGGAAGAATCCGGATTACCTGCGATGTCGGATAATGCACAAAGACCGAGTAATATCAGTAAGTTCACGAGTCCTGCAGGCCTCCTGCCCGAGGCTCGGAAGACAGCCAGGTCGAGCCACGGGTTTTCCGGGTCACAAGGCCCTAGGCGCTGACTTGGCTAATTCGGGAAAGGGCGATGGCCTAGGCTCTGATCGGCTACACTGGCTTAAGCTCAAAGAGGAAAAGATAGACCCGCCGTTGAACTGACGATGAGCTGGACTGAGTGACAGTAGCCAGGGCTTGTCCTGTTCCTCTTGTCCATGCCATTATCATCTCCGGCCAGGGGCAAAAAGGTAATCCGGTTAGTGTATAAGTAGACCAGCACATCCTCCAGTGCGAAGAGAGGAACCCTAGAGCTCATTTTCCCCCCTCGGTAGCTTCTTCTTCATCGTGAGCTCTCACCATTGTTGCTTCATACAGCTCAGGAGCGCACTGTACTTGTCACTATTGAGATATAAGAGAGTAGGCTAGTGCCGCAGTAGGGGTGTTACCTCCACAAGAGGGCCCCGAAACAGGGTACATCGTGGTGTGCTTTGTGTTCTTGCTTTCTTTGTTTCTTGTTCATGTTCTTGCGGTTTCTTGTGTGTTCTTACTTGTGCACTTCTTGAGTGCATAAACCCTCCCCGGTTCCCCAACGCACTTTCGGCCCTATCTTAGCCATACCTATGGCATCTGTCGTGATCCCACCACGACAAATTCGCTATCTTCTTCTGGTATCGGAGAAACTATGGACCATATCTGATTATACCACTCTAACTGCGACAACTAGATCTATGATGATAGACTAACAATAGTTAGGCCTGAACCGAAATGATGCTTACCGCCATGGGAGACGAGTACCTCGACCTCCCGGTGCCGGAGATGAGTCGGACAAGACGGAGATCTTGGTCCGCTCAACTCTAAGTGGCCGCCACCAGGGCCGGGCCAACAGTGGTGCTAACTGTGCCACCAGCACAGGGCCCACGAAATTTGGGGGTCCAAAAAATTTATATGCCTATGTAAAAGAATGTACACGTAGCAGCAGCTACAACGAAGCAGTTTTTGGTCTGATGGTTATCGGGTCCAGTCGACGGCAGCAGGTTACGTGCTCGAATCCCGGTGCGTGGTAATTAAATTTTAGATTTTTCTACAGCTGCTGGCACACTCCATCGTTAATTTAATTTAGATTTTTCTACAGCTGCTGGCAAGTGGGGGCGCATGTTAGTCAGCACCAAGATACATGACTCATTTCACAAAAACTACAACCACATATGTCAGCTCCAATTTTTTTTTGGACATGTTGGCTCCAAAAAAGTATGCCCTTAGCTGAAATCTTTAGTCACACGCTGGGCTGCATCGTGGGCGAGTATCAATCGGATCGCAAAATGCTAGTAATTTTCAGGTCGTGTCGCCTCACTGCGTTGCGATTGTTTCACTCGTTCGCTTAGCTTCTCACAATTACCTAGTCTGCTCGCTGTCTAGACCGACACAGAAAAGACAGAACAGACAGACACAATACCATTGCCAAATCGATCGCATCCAAACTCTAGAACACCCGTGAAAGTTCCTCTTTTGATTGGCCGATCGCCGAAACATGTACACTGCCGCTAGTGACTCTTCCTTTTTGGTTAACTTCGGCTTCTACCTCTAATTTTTGAATCTTAAATTTTCCATTAACTTTCGCATATTTAAATTATTATGGTGAAATATCAGTCCGGCTCTCAGAAACACAAGAGAAAAAACATAATTTAATTAAATCTCAATAAGGTCCTAAGGATATATATCATAAGGTTTTTACTGCACTATGCTATACTAGATCTCCATCAAGTGGTGAGCATCATTGATAAGGATTTGCTTGTCTATTCTATACTAAATATTCTTTTATTAGTTCAATTTTTCGTGCTAAATAGGGGCCCATTTTAGAGTTTGGCACAGGGCCCCGGATTTTGCCGGCCCGGCCCTGGCCGCCACAAATCTAAGTCGTCGCCACCGTTGTCAGTGTCGAAAAATAATATGGGATTTGTACGTCCGCCGGAGGTGACGGATTAAAACGGGTGAGATTAGTTTCCGCGGCATACCGCGCTCCCGATTTTTCGTCACCCGCCATTTTCATCGTTGCATCCCCGTGCGCGTACGCCTTGCCCTCGCGCTCGCCTCGATCCGGCCGGCTCCGTAGAAATGGCCGAACGAGCGTTCCCACGGGCTAACTTCTTTAGCGGTTTTTAAGTTTCGTGTGAGTATGAACGAGACTCTCGCTCGACCAAACAAACATGCCATTTTTGCATCCAGTCAACCATTTTAGAGAGGCTGCGACCAACCAAACATCACCACCAGGCAATGCAACCAACCAAACAACAAACCCGTGCATCGGTCTACCCGGGACAACAAAACGGCCGCCTATGTCCATGGGTACGCTGGGACTAATTGGTTGTCTCGAACCAATTACGCACTATACTTTGGTTGTCTCGAACCAAACACGTACGCCCTATATATACTTGGTAATGTGCACACGCAAATGGCCAATTATGCATGCGATTGCGGATGGCCTCCCGCCATTGCACACGCACACAGGTTGGAGCGAGCAGGGCGCACGCATGCGAGAGGCCAGCAATAGAGCAGAACTGATCTGCATCTGCATGGCATGCGTGCCCAGTTGCCCACTGGGTGCCTGCACTGCGGCTACATGTGCATGGGGCACGGGGGAGTCCTCAAATCTGAACTGGTACACTACAGTCGACGATGCCCTAGTCGATCTACTCTTGCCAGTCGCCTCTACCTAGCCGCTAGCGTGCGTGGATGTGCGTTCAGGCAGAGCCGGCCAGTCATACATGGCTACCTGGTGTGGCCGGCAGCCAGAGCGCATGCATGTCATCGTCCAGCAAGCTCTGCCCGTTTTGCCTCCCCTGCAGTCTCAGCTAGTTTTCGACTGACCCACTTGAGTGGCCTCATTGCTCCCTCTGATGCACTGATGCACGACGATCGACCATATAGAGTACAGTATTTGCCTGCAAACCTCCGGGAGAGCACGGGTACGCACGGCAGGCATGCAGTGGAGAACTGGAGACTCAAGTGCGCATCTGTGTACGCCCGTACTTTTGCCCTTTTCTCAGTGCCACAATAACCCAGCGCCGGGCCACAGCACATTTGTCGCAACAAGCTAGACGAACTACTCATGTAAACCATCGCCGTATTTTCACCTAGCACTCCCGCGAGTATAGGTACAATTCGGGAGGTTCAAATGAAGATGCCTAGACAAAAAGGCGGATGTGTGGATCGCCTTTCGAGACGTTCCGGATCTCGGGACCTAGACTGGAGCAGTGGAGCTGCTAGCTCCTGTTCCACAAAGTGATTCCCAACAGTAGTACTCCCTCTCTCCGTTCCATTTTAATTGATACACATATATCACATATGGATGTCCATAAGTAGATATATGTGCCATATGTAGATATATGTGAGTCAATTAAAATGGAACGGAAGGAGGAGTAGTAGTACGACCGAAAAAGAAAAAGGGGTCAGGACTGTTGAGATATGGTATATGTGTATATTTCTTGTACGGCAAGTCTCCTCCTTCCTTGTATAGTTGAGGACGGCTGCCCCTCTTGTACCTATATATGTGCTATTGCACCCCGATCAATACATCGAGAGTTGCATCCAATTCCTCTACATGGTATCAGACACCTATCGGTCCTAACCCTAGCCCTAGCGCGCCGCCGCCTCCAACCGGCCGGCCGTCGCCTCCCTCCAACCCTAGCGCGCCGCCAACTCTTCCCCTACCTCCAGCCGGCCGCCGCCTACCACCCACGCGCCGCTCCCTTCCAGCCGTGCGCCGCCCCTCTCCTCTCTGCCTCCCCACGCGCTAGCCGCGCGCCACCCTTCCAAAACCCTAACCCTAGCCCACCTCGACGCCACCACCATGTCTTCAATCTCCAACTCCAGCAACCCCTTCGCCTCCTCCGGTTCTGATCTCTCCCCTCCCAACCCAAACCAGCTCCGCGAGGTTCGCATCGCCGACCATGTCCCCGTCAAGCTTTCCCACACCGCTGCCAACTTCTTTGCTTGGAAGACCTATTTCCACCTCCTTTTCCGTGAGTACAATCTCTCCGACCACGTCGACGGCACTACCGACCTCCTCACCACACGCCGCGACTCCGACTGGTTCGCCATCGATGCCACCATCATCCGCTGGATCTTCCTCATCGTCTCGCCGGATATCTTCCATACCATCGTTCGCGACGGCGACGATGCTCACAAGGTGTGGACCAAGGTCACTGGCCTCTTCACCGACAACAAGCTCCAACGTGTGGTCTTCTTGCAGCAGGAGTTCTTCGGTTGTCAGCAGAACGACCTCTCCCTCGACGCCTACTGCCTGCGTCTCAAGACCCTCTCCGACGAGCTCAACGACATCGGGTTCCAGATCGGTGATCAGATCCTCCTCTCCACCCTCACCGCCGGTCTCAGCGAGGACCTCGGCAACGCCGCCTCCAACCTCACCCTCATGGCCAACCCCACCTTCGAGAGGGCGGTGGACTACCTCCGCCTCGAGGAACGGCGGCTGAAGAACGTCCGCACCCGCGCCGCCCACACTGCGCTCGCCGCCGGCATCGGCCGTGGCGCCCCTACCCCCGGGCCGTGGCGTCCTCCAGCTCCAGCTCCGGCACCCCGCCCTCCCGCGCCTGTGCCCGTGCCCCAGCCGCAACCTCCACCACAGCAGCAGCCGTGGCGTCGTCGCCGTGGCCGCGGCGGCGGTAACGGCGGTGGCGGCGGCGGCAACGGCAGTGGCGCTCCTCGCCCCGCCAACCTGCAGCCTACACCACCTTGGAGCGGTGGTCACAACCCTTGGACGGGGGTGGTGCACACCTACACCATGCCGGTGCCTCGCGCGCCCGCCCCGGGGCTCTCCACCCCGCGACCGGCGGCTCATCAGGCCTTCTACGCTGCACCGCGGCCAGGCTTCGCCGCCACGCCCCCTCCCGGCTACAGTGGCCTGCTCGGCGCGGCTCCTAGCTACCTCGGCTACGCCACCCCACCGACCGCCCCGGCCCCTACGACCCGGCGCTCTACATCGCCCTCCAGCAGGCGCCCCCTCCTTCCACCTACGCCGGCGGCGGTGACTGGTTCATGGACACCGGCGCCTCGGCCCACATGGCTGCTCACCCGGGTATACTCTCTCGTTCCTCTCCCACCACCACCTCCTCTCACATCGTCGTCGGTAATGGTGCTAGTCTTCCTATCTCTCATGTCGGTTCCACTAGTTTTCCCTCCAATTCTCAACCCTTGTCCCTTCATAACGTCCTTGTCTCTCCACATCTCATTCATAATTTAGTTTCCGTTCGTCGTTTTACTCGTGATAATTCTGTAACTGTGGAGTTTGACGCGTTTGGTTTTTCTGTTAAGGATTCCCGTACCCGGATGGTGCTCCACCGATGTGAGAGTCCTGGCGAGTTGTACCCAGTTCAGCCGGCGTCTTCCTCTTCCGCTGGACCTCGGGCTTTCTCCGCCGGTGTCGATCTTTGGCACGCGCGTCTCGGCCACCCTAGCTCCACCACACTTCGCCTAATAATTAGGGGTTTTTCCTTTTCATGTAATAAAACGGATGCTCACACATGTGAAGCATGCCGCCTCGGCAAACATGTTCGCCTCCCCTTTAGTGCTTCCTCCACAGTTGCCTCTGTTCCTTTTCAGTTAATTCATAGCGATGTATGGACGTCTCCTGTTCCTAGTAATTCTGGTTACACTTATTATCTTGTCATTATGGATGATTATTCTCATTTCGTGTGGACTTTTCCTCTCCGTAAGAAATCCGACGTTGCTGCCACTCTCACCGCCTTTTACTCCTACGTCTCCACACAGTTTGGTCGTTCTATACAAGCTCTCCAAACCGATAACAGAAAAGAATTCGATAACCTACCCATTCGCACCCTCCTCTCCAATCACGGCACTATATTCCGTCTAACCTGTCCCTACACCTCCCAGCAAAACGGCCGCGCCGAACGTGTTCTTCGCACCCTCAACGACTGTGTCCGCACCCTCTTGTTCCATGCCTATATCCCACCCTCGTTTTGGCCCGATGCACTCGCCACCGCCACCCTCCTCATCAACATTCGCCCTTGCCGTACTCGGTGGCACTACGCACCTCACCATCTCCTTTTCGGCTCCCCTCCATCCTACGATGATCTCCGAGTTTTCGGCTGCCGTTGCTACCCTAACACCACCGCCACTTCACCCCACAAGCTTGCCCCCCGCTCCGTGCCCTGCGTCTTCCTCGGTTACCCAACTTACACCAAGGGCTATCGCTGCTATGATCCGGTCTCTCACCGCGTCATCACCTCCCGACACGTTTACTTTGACGAGTTGTGTTTTCCGTTTGCACAGGGACATCCAGCGGGGTCTTCTCCCTCTCCCGAGGTCGAGTTCCCGTGGCGCCGCGCTCCTTCGGCTCTAGCCGCGCTGCCGGTCGTGGCACCCCTCCCGCGTCGCCCTCGAGCTCTGACTCGGGCGTCGCGTCGCCACCTACATCGCCCTCGAGCGCCGCCTCGGGCGCTGTGCTCTCCGACTCGGGCGCTGCTTCACCGCCCGCATCGCCCTCGAGCGTCGGCTCGGGCGCTGCCTCACCGTCACCACCAGCCGTTCCCTCGGCTTCGGGTCCCGTCACCCGGGCCCGGACTGGCGTCTTCCGACCGAGCATGCGATATACTGCGGGAGAGTACTCGCTTGCCGCGTCGACCTCTGCACCCGCGCCTTCACCGCCCTCGGCCGCCACACCCTCGCCGCTGCCGGCCTCAGCTCGAGCGGCTATTCGCGACCCACTGTGGTTCGCGGCCATGCGGGAGGAGTTCGATGCCCTGCAGCGCAACCAGACGTGGCAGCTTGTTCCTCGCCCTCGCCACGCCAATGTCATCACCGGCAAGTGGGTCTTCAAGCACAAGTTCCATCCGGACGGCACACTTGACCGTCATAAGGCCCGCTGGGTGGTTCGCGGCTTTCGTCAGCGCGCCGGCGTCGACTTCACCGACACCTTCGCCCCGGTTGTCAAACCAGGGACGATTCGCACCGTCCTCCAGCTCGCAGTGTCTCGTGGGTGGCCGGTGCACCAGATGGACGTCTCTAACGCCTTTCTCCACGGTCATCTCGAGGAGCAGGTGTTCTGCCAGCAGCCTACGGGGTTCGTCGACAGCACCAACCCGGATCATGTGTGCTTGCTCTCGCGCTCCTTGTACGGGCTCAAGCAGGCGCCTCGCGCCTGGTACCAGTGCATCGCAGCGTTCCTTCATAAGCTTGGCTTCCGCTCCACACGCTCCGATGCTTCGCTGTTCGTCTATCGCCAGGGCGACACCACTGCTTACCTGCTGCTCTATGTCGACGACATCATCCTGACAGCATGCACCACCGACCTTCTTCGACAGCTCACTGACCGCCTTCGTGCCGAGTTCGCCCTTAAGGACTTGGGTCCTCTCCACTACTTCCTCGGCATCGAGGTGGCGCGTCGTCCGACAGGCTTCTTCCTTCATCAGCGGAAGTACGCCCATGAGCTTCTCGAGCGCGCTGGAATGCTTAATTGCAAACCAGCGTCTACTCCCGTCGACACGAAGGCCAAGCTGTCCGCGACGGATGGTTCTCCGGCTCCGGATGCACCGTTCTATCGCTCCATCGTCGGTGCCCTGCAGTACCTTACTCTTACCCGACCGGAGCTGCAGTATGCTGTCCAGCAAGTGTGCCTACACATGCACGCTCCTCGCGACGCTCATTGGACTGCGGTGAAGCGGATTCTCCGCTACATCCGCGGCTCCATGGACCTCGGTCTTTCGCTCCATGCCTCCACCGCCATGGACATCGTCGCCTACACGGATGCTGATTGGGCCGGCTGCCCTGACACGCGGCGCTCCACCTCGGGGTACTGCGTTTATCTTGGGCCCTCACTCATCTCGTGGTCGTCTAAGCGACAGCCCACGGTCTCTCGCTCGAGTGCTGAAGCGGAGTATCGTGCCGTCGCCAACGTGGTTGCCGAGTGCTCTTGGCTACGACAACTACTCCAGGAGCTCTCCTACTCCGTCGACAAGGCCACAGTGGTGTACTGCGACAACGTCTCCGCTGTCTACCTCTCCGCCAACCCGGTTCATCATCGTCGCACCAAGCACATAGAGCTGGATATTCATTTTGTTCGGGAACAGGTGGCTCTCGGTAATGTACGTGTACTACACGTTCCCACCTCCCAGCAGTTTGCGGACATCATGACGAAGGGCTTACCTACGGCGTCCTTCGAGGAGTTTCGATCCAGCCTTTGCGTCGGCCGCAGCGACGCTTCGACTGTGGGGGGGTGTTGAGATATGGTATATGTGTATATTTTTGTACGGCAAGTCTCCTCCTTCCTTGTATAGTTGAGGACGGCTGCCCCTCTTGTACCTATATATATGTGCTATTGCACCCCGATCAATACATCGAGAGTTGCATCCAATTCATCTACAAGGACTGCTGAGCACGCAGGACGACATGTAACGCACCGTGGACGAGATATATACCTCCGATCCATCGATATTACTGCAAAGTTCACAATCGTGTTATTGGTGATATTACTGCAAAGTTCACAGTCGTGTTATTGGTGTGTACACACACTATGCACGAATTGTTCCATGCCGGGTAGCTGCACGTACTAAGAATTTTAATGTTGCAAGCTGATGTTGACATCACACGTACGTACCGTCTATCTATGCACGCAAGCATATGCGTCGAGCTGGAGCTTTACAGCCGCAATGGCATCAAGGCCCTGGGCCAATCTGGTACGTACGATCGACATTGATCGCGGCAGAGGTTGATGCATGCATTCTTGCGTTATGTGAGCCGTAAACATACGACCATTCTTCTTTTTCTCCTTTTCTTTTTACGCATGTGTCCGATTTTAAGTTCATACAGTAGATCCTCACGGCCGAATCTAGACAAATCCAATTACTAACGTATATGCCTGACAATAACCACATCAAACATTCAATTGAATTTTGAATGACAATTATTTTTGGGGGATAACAAGACCACAAACCATGCAATGTTCACACGATGCAACCTAATTCACTGCTAAGACACTGGTGACATGACATCATTATCTACTGTATAATTTTTCTAGTCTAACTCGTATTCGAACTTATATGAGATTTTTTGTCCGGTAAGCTCATTCACCGAAAGGGGTTGGGAGACATGTTATTGCAAAGCAGAGGATACAGCACGCGGATTTATTGGATTGGCTTCGAGCATCTCCAACTCTGCTCAAGATCCTCCATGGATCTGGGAAGCAGAAGGGAGAGGCCCACCTCCGGCGCCGCTGCGAGTCGCCGGAGATCCACCAAGAAGAAGAAAGGGGGAAAAGAACCGGGCAAACGCCACGAAAACTCGCGAAAAACAGACAACAAAGCTAGATCTAATCCTACTTCTACTATTCACAGCCTGAGCTACGCATCCTCCACCGCACCGACCGGCAACGCCGGCGGCGAAGCGAGAGGAGCGAGTTGGGGATGAGGACGGAAAGAAGGAGCCGGCTCTCAAACAGTAAAAGAGGAGAAGAGACCCAGGGGGAGAGTGGTGCATGCATCTGTATGTCCACGGCAGGCAACTTCATCCCACAAGATCATATCCACCGGGACACATGGGGCCTCTGAATTGATAAAGACTGCAGGCACCAACACATGGCGTCGTGCAGCTAAAGTCGGCCTCTCTCCCTGGTCAGAGGTTTTGATTTGCGCCGGAGCGGCGCGCGCAAACTTTGGCACTTTGCAATCTAGCCAGTAGCCCAGTACAGTACTAGCTGCTGCATTATTGCGTATTCGATCGATTTGGATGTGCATAGTCGCCTACAGTTGAAGGCTTCACAAAGTCAGGCGTGAGTCGTGATAGATGCACTTGATACCACCATGCTGCCGTGTATTCGCGTCGCAACATGCATGTACAGCCCGGCCTGCCGATCAGTAAATTATTCTCCAGTTGCAAACGCCAGCGGAGCTGTCCTGTACAGTACCAGTACTGTAGTTAAAGCAAGGTCAACTAGAATGCTGTGTGTACTTGCTAGCTACGTACCCAAGTGAGTAGTTCTTGTAATGAACTCGATGCAAGGAGAGAGCACACAGGCCAGCTGACATTTCATGCAAGAAGAGCCAGCCATGCGATGGAGGGGACCTGTCCTAACATAACAGGTGTACGAGATTTGTGTCCGGAACAAAAACACCAAAGGCTCAGCGGAAATTAACCTCCGCCACCAAGATGATTTGGACCATCTGACCAAAGGGGGAAAAGTGGTAGCGGCATATTCGGGCAACCGCGCGATCCCAACGAGCTAGTCAACGATCCACAAGGACCATCTGATCGCTTCTTTCATTTCGTGCAACAAAAGAACCAAGTCTGCCACCACCTACCTGTTCCAAAAACAAAACTCTACTATCTATCGCCACAAACGAAGAGGGTACCATTTCATTTCAGCATACGTATTTGGTGACGCTATCTGCGGCAGCATAGCTAGTACAAGCTCGCATGTAAGCGGGTTTTAAGAAGTTAGATTTTTCTTTCCAAATTACAAATATTATGATCGTGACCTGTTTGCATTTATCATTGTGTGAGAAGGGAAGAACAATGACGGCTGTGACCGGTGAGAGGAGAAGTTAGCGACAGCTATGGATTAGAGTGGTGGTGGCATGTTGTTGCAAGAAGGAGGGTGCAACATGATAGAAAAGATGTTACAGGAAAAAAATGAATTATCCCAGTTGCGAAAAATACTGGTTCACAAACAAATGATTGTAGTTCATTCGAAAACCGTGGGGTAGGCATGGACGGATGCATGCTTGCTCGCCGTGTTCAAGCCTCCGTGCTTGCAATACCAGGTTGTACTCACGAATTATTTTATTTTAGTTCATCCATAATAAGTCATACTCTCTCCCATGGCGCGCGCAGCTAGGGGGACCAACATGTGCATCTCCACTCGCGACGAGCAGCCGGATATTGGGGGCGCCTCTCCCCACTCGCGATGTCCAATCGGTCCTACCAAAAGTTTTTTTTTGCAATTTGAAATGAGAGAAGACATAAATAACAGCCATAATTCAAAGTTTCGGTCACACTCGGCCACGAATTCAGAGTTTCGGCAACACTCAGCCAGAAATTTGAAGTTTCGGCCATCAAAATACGCCGGGAAGCCAGCCACGTGGTGTCGCTACCACTCGAGATGCCGCCGCAGTCACCCTGGATGTCGCCGCCGTTGACCTAGGTGTCGTAGTCGTCGCCCTGGGCTTCGTCGTCCTCGCCCTAGTTGTTGCCGGTCCCAGTCGCTGGGGCGAGCCCAAGTTCTTGCAAGATCGCGGCACGAAACATGTCGTGCGCCGCTTTCGCCAGCAGGTCCATGTTCGACACGTCGGCTGTCAAGAACATGAAATCTTGGCTTTGCTTCTTTACGGCAGATGTTCTCAAGACAGTTGTGGAACTTGTTGACGACCCTTAGAATGATACGCCATATATGCTCGATGGCGCCTTGGTTGCGATCCATGTGTATCAAGTGAAAGGATCGTATGGCCACCTAGAAGGTGGGGGGGGGGGGGGTGAATAGGTGCTACTTCAAACATTTGAATTTGCCCGTTGCCCTTGTCTTCAGTCCGGATATTTCCGGTGTGGGGACAGGATATTTCCGGCCACCGGAAATTTCCGGTACAATCTCCGGTCGAATCTCCGGACGGGGTCCAGTACCAAAACCTGAAATGACTTAGTGAAAAAACTGGGGTCCAGAAATTTCCGGCCCGAACCCCGGAATTTCCGGCCCTCCTAGAAGGCCTGCACCAGCTGCTACTTTGAACACCACTCGATCCTTTTTGGCGAATGAACCGGTGACAATTCTTAATAAGCTAACACTGAAATCATTAGACACCGGGTTAAAATATCACTAGTGTTGTTAACTAACACACAAAACATAAGGGATCAAGAAATGTTCTTTCATCAAGTAGTAGTCCCTTGTGAACCGACGCTTGTCGAATTCGATCTTGATTCTCGTCCAGTACGCCGTGCTTGTTTGGTCGGCGCCAGTGATCGAGTTTCCAGTCACGAAATTCCAAGATTCGACCATGCACTCGTCCTCCTTGGTCATCTAACAAATGCCTCGGCTCCCACGCTTCTTCTTCCCCGGTGTTGGCTCGCCGGTGGCAGCATTGATCACCACCTCCTCCTCGCCCTCTTCGTCTTCATCATCGTCGTAGTACTCCTAATCCTCATCCTCTTCTTCTTCATGCTCGACGGTGCCCTCATTGATTATGGTGTCCATGATGTCGGCGTTCTCCTATGCACACAAAAAACACAGCGCCGGTCATCATGGTTCGCCTATATGCGCACACACCACAATGTCGGCAATCATGTGAGAGGGAACATACCTGGTTGGCATCGAACAAACCGGAGCCCCTTTCATCGATCACGTTGGATGCGCCGCCGACACCTAAAGACGGCTGCGGCCGGACTGGGTTTGGTTGTCGACAACGGGCCCCCTTCGCAGCGCCGGCGAGCCCTTGTAGGCCTCGTTCAGATCGATAGTGTGGTCGGCGATCCCACCATTAAGGGCAAAGACGACGTTGGGGTCAAATCCGCCATGCGGGTGTGGCTGTCGCCGAACTCGTGGGAGACTCTGGGGCTCAGGGAAAACTTGGAAAGAAGAGGCGTGGCGGTGACGTTATCGACGTAGTACGACGAATTCGACGGCGAGCCGCCGCTCCTGCAACGAATGCCTGCCGTGACGCTCTCCTGGCTTCCTTCCAAGGCAAACGCGTGGTTCATGTCTGCAAGGCTCTTCGCCGTCAACGGCGGCGCGTTGTTCTTCCTCGCTTCCTCCGCCACGCGCCGCCCGCTATGGCACTATGTTGCTAACTGGCGCCGGAGGACTTCCAGCTGCTAATCAGAATCCGACATCCCCTCCGGTCGCTCCATGGGTGGGTGAGGCTTGCGTGGCTTGCGAACACCAAGAGTGGTCCTCGGTGCCTTTGCCCTCGCCTTCGCCTTCGCTCCGAGAACCTTGGGTGCGTGCGGCGGTGTCATGAGAACGAGGCGGGAAGAGAGCAGGGTGGGCGGGGTTTCAGCGTGAGAAATGAAAATGAGAGGGGAAAGTGGGGTTTTTGCTGTGTCTATTACAAGGTTGGCCCGCCTGTGAGGGTCCTACGTGGCGTCGCACGTGGCTTCGTTCGACGCAGCCTAGCGGGTTCCCACGGGGAAGGCGTGGGCTCAGTGTGCCGGACGTAATGTTGGGCCACGTCGGACAAATATTGCGTTTGGGCGCTGCAAGTGGGCGAGATTTTTTGTCCGGCGTGCCCCAATTGCCTTTGAACGGCCCTTTGGACGCCGTGAGTGGAGATGCTCTGAGGCTTAACTGAAGATATTTGCAAATTGTCATGACATATTATTATAGGATAATTCTACACTCTTATAATAAATTAAGCCACGATTTGAAATGGAATATAATCAAACACAGGGGCGTATCCAGTGGGGGTGCCATGGGTGCCATGGCACCCCAAGAAAAATATAAAAACTATTTTACCTACCGATCCTGACTTTTTCTTGTGAGATATGGACTATTTCTGAGTAAATGCTAAGCCAAATAGAGAATTTATATGCTTTGGCACCCCACAGATTTTACTCTAGATCCGCCACTGATCAAACATGATGTGAGATGTGTCAATTAATGGTACGAAATCATTACGTTGATAGACAATTATAACGATCGATATCTTAAAATGTTGTTGTCACCTTTCTTTGGAATATATGACGCGAAAGTTGGCTACTAGTAGTACGTCTTAACAAAGTTTTGTTTTTCAATGAGCAAATCATGCAACCTTTGAAAGTCGAAACTAGTTGCAACTAATAATTGCTGTACAATTTCTCCATGGAAGAAATTATTGTTTAAAATTCAGAATCCATGCTCTTGCCCCACTTTTTTTAAAGCATGCTCTTGATGTGGAGTAAAGAATCGATAGACAAAGAAGAATAGTATCAAGAATCCTCCGTGCTTGCAAAGGGTACGTAGTCAATATCCCTAGGCAGTGGGAAGGTGATTCTCGTCCACAAGACCACAATGCACGGGCCGGGCCCATTTGGTCCGCGTGGCGCGGTGACATCAGCGAAAAAGAGATTGATGGGGGCATGGCCTAGGGATCCAGGCAGCAAGATTCCAACTGTCTGGGCGACGTGGCACGGCCCATCCAATCCCAATCACCCGGTCACACTCGGTCTCCTACACTATGTCCTCTCGTTTACACGGAGCGGTCTCGGCAGTGGTGGCATGGCTCGTACTAAGCAGTTTTTGGAGTTTCCCGGCCGCCCTCTCACGTACCCAACAGGCGCCACTATCCAGGCCGGTGCTCCTGTCTTTTTTTTTTAAACATGGGTCGGGACATCTAACTAGTGATCAACTCTCTCTCCTCCTGGAATATTGTACTCCAGTTTAAATTTAAAACTCTGGATCTTCATCGTGCCCATCTCATAAACAGGCAGTGTCTTGAGAAAAATATTTCAGAGAGATAGAGCTGACAAAATCCATCTTCCACTCCACACATAAATAGCACATCCAGGCATGCGTGCGCCAAACTCCTGGAATGGTTCTATCTATGTCAGTTGTTCAACATTTCGTTTTTTTCTCTCGGCTGGTCCAGATTCACATATTTCGCGGAATGAACGAAATTTCGAATAAAGTTTTCAAAAATATCATCCAGATTCAAAGTATAAAGTTTAAAATATTTTAACAAAATTATATGCAGTGGTACATATTCGAACACGAGACCTGGAAACCACTGCGCGCAACCTACACCACCTATGCACTGAACGCAAGTGAAGTTGGAAACATATTTTATTTCTATTAGATTAGAAGCATTACGTATGGATTTTATTTCCCTCACATGTAATCCCACGAAGTGCGAACCGTTGGGCGCGCATTTGTTTCCTAGAGCACCGCCTCTGTGAACCGACATCACGTCCCTTCCATATGTATATAAGGATTCTGTAACCATCAATAAAGCAGTTTGATTGATTCATTTGTCTCTCGCTCGTTTTGCTCTCAAATACTCGCAACAAATTTAACGGAAATTTTCTGCTGATATTAACCTTTCTCGCCCCACACTTGGAATTATAATTAAATTTCGCGAATTTCGGCTCAAATTTCGACGAATTTTTTTCACTGCTATGTGCAGCTGTTTGCTTTAGCATGTTTGTCATGTCCATCTTTTCTTTTCTATGTGTTCAGTTTTAACAGTTTGGATGTGTATATCCTCGATGTCTTACTAGTTCGTTGATGTTATGTTGTTACAAAGGTCAGGTGTGTTAGAATTGTGTTCGTATTAGGTCTAGCATGCTTGTATTCGTATTCCCGTCGGTATGTAACCTGTAATCTGATCATTATATATATGTGGACGTGTGGAGGCTTTGACCTCACTCACAAAACCCTAAACCTATTCTTCAAACATGGTATCAGAGCCGTGCGACATTCCGCCGCCGCGAGACCTTTCCGTCGCCGCTGCGATGACCCTCGTCCCCTCGTCGTCGTCGCTCTCGACGCTCACCGCGCCCCTTCCTCCCGTCGCCATCCGATTGGAGGCCAGCAACTTCATGCTGTGGAAGGGTCTCCTCCTCCCCAATCTCTCCGGTGCCGGCCTCCATGTCTACCTCGACGGGTCGTATGCGGCGCCATCGTCGTCACTCACCCAAGGGGAAAGCGACAAGAAGATGACCGTCCCCAACCCGATGTACCACCAATGGTGGACTCAGGACCAGAGGGTCCTTGGGCTGCTTCTCGGGTCGATGGACCTAGACATAGTGTGTCAGCTCATCGGTTGCACGACCGCGGCAACATCGTGGATGGCTGTCCACGCCATGTACAGTGCTCAGAGCCGTGCCAATGACCGCCGTATCCGTCATCAGCTTCAATCGACGCGGAAGGAGGACCTCACCGCAGCGGCCTATTTGCATAAGATGAAGGCCCTCACCGATGCCATGGCCGTAGCTGGAGCCCCTATCTTTGACGATGAACTCGTCGATTACATCATCACCGGCCTCGGCTCCGCGTACAACTCCATCACGGCGTCGCTCACCGTCGGCAACAAATCGGTTCCCTACACCGATTTCTACACGCACATTCTCTCCTTCGAGTCTCTTCAGGAACAGCAGGCTCAGGTTGAGGAGTGGGCGTCTTCAGTCAATGCTGCGTCGCGCTCGCATCCGGCGGCAATTCCGGTCGTCCATGCGTGCAGGGATTGACTATGGTGATACTTTCAGTCCAGTTGTTAAGCCTGCAACTATGTGTTTGGTCCTGTCTCTTGCAGTTTCTCGTGATTAGTGTCTTCGACAGGTTGATTTTAGTAATGCCTTCCTTCATGGGTTCTTAACTGAGGACGTCTATATGAACCAACCCCCTGGTTTTGAGGATGATCGGTTCCCCTCTCATGTCTGCAAACTTCAGCGGTTATCTATGGTCTGAAGTAGTCACCCGTGCATGGTATGCTCGCCTGAGTCAGCTTCTTCATCAGCTTGGTTTCGTCTCGTCCAAGGCTGGTATATCCTTGTTTATATTTTCTCGCGACGGGGTTCACATATACATGTTGGTGTATATTGATGATAGTCATTGCTGACACTACTCCGGAGGTTGTTGATCGTCTGGTGTGTTCCCTGACAGTTTTCGAATTAAGGATTTGGTTAAGCTAGATTATTTCCTTGGATTGGAGGCATCTTACAATTCAGGGGGTATGACGTTTACTCAGCGGACTATGCTCTTGATCTTCTTCATCGAGTCAACATAGTGAATTGTAATGCCACCTCCACACCGCTTGCCACTTCTGATAGATTGGCCCGTGACACGGGTACGCCACTTGGTGCTCATGATTCTTTTCGGTATCGCGGTGTTGTTGACGGATTGCAGTATTTGACCCTCACTCGTCCAGACATTTCTTTTGTTGTGAACAAAGTGTGTCAGTTTCTCTCTCAGCGCACTAGTGTACATTGGGCAGTTAAGCGCATCCTGCGATATGTTAAGGGCACACTGCAGACTGGTTTGCGTTCTCGCAAATCTCCATTATCTGGCATTAGTATTTTTACGCATGCGGACTGGGCAGCTGACGTGGATGATAGGGGCTCCACGAGTGGCTTTGTAGTTTTTGTTGGACCGAATCTCATCTCATGGAGTTCGAAGAAGCAGCCTACAGTTTCGAGATCGATACCGAGTCCGAGTATAAGGCATTGGCAAATGGAGCTGCTGAAACAATATGGATAGACTCTCTACTCAAGGAACTTGGTGTGACTTAGCAGCGTACGTCCATCTTATGGTGCGATAATCTTGGGGCTACTTAGCAGCGTACGTCCGCCGGAGGTGACGGATTAAAACGGGTGAGATTAGTTTCCGCGGCATACCGCGCTTCCTATTTTTCGTCACCCGCCATTTTCATCGTTGCATCCCCGTGCGCGTACGCCTTGCCCTCGCGCTCACCTCGATCCGGCCGGCTCCGTAGAAATGGCCGAACGAGCGTTCCCACGGGCTAACTTCTTTAGCGGTTTTTAAGTTTCGTGTGAGTATGAACGAGACTCTCGCTCGACCAAACAAACATGCCATTTTTGCATCCAGTCAACCATTTTAGAGAGGCTGCGACCAACCAAACATCACCACCAGGCAATGCAACCAACCAAACAACAAACCCGTGCATCGGTCTACCCGGGACAACAAAACGGCCGCCTATGTCCATGGGTACGCTGGGACTAATTGGTTGTCTCGAACCAATTACGCACTATACTTTGGTTGTCTCGAACCAAACACGTACGCCCTATATATACTTGGTAATGTGCACACGCAAATGGCCAATTATGCATGCGATTGCGGATGGCCTCCCGCCATTGCACGCGCACACAGGTTGGAGCGAGCAGGGCGCACGCATGCGAGAGGCCAGCAATAGAGCAGAACTGATCTGCATCTGCATGGCATGCGTGCCCAGTTGCCCACTGGGTGCCTGCACTGCGGCTACATGTGCATGGGGCACGGGGGAGTCCTCAAATCTGAACTGGTACACTACAGTCGACGATGCCCTAGTCGATCTACTCTTGCCAGTCGCCTCTACCTAGCCGCTAGCGTGCGTGGATGTGCGTTCAGGCAGAGCCGGCCAGTCATACATGGCTACCTGGTGTGGCCGGCAGCCAGAGCGCATGCATGTCATCGTCCAGCAAGCTCTGCCCGTTTTGCCTCCCCTGCAGTCTCAGCTAGTTTTCGACTGACCCACTTGAGTGGCCTCATTGCTCCCTCTGATGCACTGATGCACGACGATCGACCATATAGAGTACAGTATTTGCCTGCAAACCTCCGGGAGAGCACGGGTACGCACGGCAGGCATGCAGTGGAGAACTGGAGACTCAAGTGCGCATCTGTGTACGCCCGTACTTTGCCCTTTTCTCAGTGCCACAATAACCCAGCGCCGGGCCACAGCACATTTGTCGCAACAAGCTAGACGAACTACTCATGTAAACCATCGCCGTATTTTCACCTAGCACTCCCGCGAGTATAGGTACAATTCGGGAGGTTCAAATGAAGATGCCTAGACAAAAAGGCCGATGTGTGGATCGCCTTTCGAGACGTTCCGGATCTCGGGACCTAGACTGGAGCAGTGGAGCTGCTAGCTCCTGTTCCACAAAGTGATTATTACTCCCTCTTTCCGTTCCATTTTAATTGACTCACATATATTACATATGGAAATGAAACGGAAGGAGGAGTAGTAGTAGTAGTACGACCGAAAAGAAAAAGGGGTCAGAACTGCTGAGCACGCAGGACGACATGTAACGCACCGTGGACGAGATATATACCTCCGATCCATCGATATTACTGCAAAGTTCACAATCGTGTTATTGGTGTGTACACACACTATGCACGAATTGTTCCATGCCGGGTAGCTGCACCTGCACGTACTCAGAATTTTAATGTTGCAAGCTGATGTTGACATCACACGTACGTACCGTCTATCTATGCACGCAAGCATATGCGTCGATCGAGCTGGAGCTTTACAGCCGCAATGGCATCAAGGCCCTGGGCCAATCTGGTACGTACGATCGACATTGATCGATCGCGTCAGAGGTTGATGCATGCATGCTTGCGTTATGTGAGCCGTAAACATACGACCATTCTTCTTTTTCTCCTTTTCTTTTTACGCATGTGTCCGATTTTAAGTTCATACAGTAGATCCTCACGGCCGAATCTAGACAAATCCAATTACTAACGTATATGCCTGACAATAACCACATCAAACATTCAATTGAATTTTGAATGACAATTATTTTTGGGGGATAACAAGACCACAAACCATGCAATGTTCACACGATGCAACCTAATTCACTGCTAAGACACTGGTGACATGACATCATTATCTACCGTATAATTTTTCTAGTCTAACTCGTATTCGAACTTATATGAGATTTTTTGTCCGGTAAGCTCATTCACCGAAAGGGGTTGGGAGACATGTTATTGCAAAGCAGAGGATACAGCACGCGGATTTATTGGATTGGCTTCGAGCATCTCCAACTCTGCTCAAGATCCTCCATGGATCTGGGAAGCAGAAGGGGAGAGGCCCACCTCCGGCGCCGCTGCGAGTCGCCGGAGATCCACCAAGAAGAAGAAAGGGGGAAAAGAACCGGGCAAACGCCACGAAAACTCGCGAAAAACAGACAACAAAGCTAGATCTAATCCTACTTCTACTATTCACAGCCCGAGCTACGCATCCTCCACCGCACCGACCGGCAACGCCGGCGGCGAAGCGAGAGGAGCGAGTTGGAGATGAGGACGGAAAGAAGGAGCCGGCTCTCAAACAGTAAAAGAGGAGAAGAGACCGAGGGGGAGAGTGGCGCATGCATCTGTATGTCCACGGCAGGCAACTTCATCCCACAAGATCATATCCACCGGGACACATGGGGCCTCTGAATTGATAAAGACTGCAGGCACCAACACATGGCGTCGTGCAGCTAAAGTCGGCCTCTCTCCCTGGTCAGAGGTTTTGATTTGCGCCGGAGCGGCGCGCGCAAACTTTGGCACTTTGCAATCTAGCCAGTAGCCCAGTACAGTAGTAGCTGCTGCATTATTGCGTATTCGATCGATTTGGATGTGCATAGTCGCCTACAGTTGAAGGCTTCACAAAGTCAGGCGTGAGTCGTGATAGATGCACTTGATACCGTTACCACCATGCTGCCGTGTATTCGCGTCGCAACATGCATGTACAGCCCGGCCTGCCGATCAGTAAATTATTCTCCAGTTGCAAACGCAGCCGAGCTGTCCTGTACAGTACCAGTACTGTAGTTAAAGCAAGGTCAACTAGAATGCTGTGTGTACTCTGTACTGCTAGTAGCTAGCTTAGCTACGAGCCAATCAATAGCTTCACATACAGACCACAACGAAGGAGGAGGAGGAGGAAGAAGAAGATACTCCATATCTAGACATGTTTAGTGTTTGGTACATCCATATCTAGATATATGTGAGTCAATTAAAATGAAACGGATGGAGTACTTGTTAGCGACGACATCTAGAAGCACCGGACCACTCGATCGGACCATCAATTAAGACTTTAAGAGTAGATACTGCTTAATTAGTGATGTTTCCTGAGATTCCCTCTTTTTCGTGGATCGATCAGTGGATGCATCTGCAGTTAATACTGTGAAACAGGGGCCTCACATGCACCTGTTTGCCCGCCAATTGGCATCGCCATTACCGCGTCTCTGCGATAAAATATTGTTTAGTTTTTTGATAGTCTCGCACTAGGTAGTGGAAAAAAGGGTTTACGTACCTTCAAGTATTTGCTAGCTACGTACCCAAGTGAGTAGTTCTTGTAATGAACTCGATCAGTCGATGCAAGGAGAGAGCACACAGGCCAGCTGACATTTCATGCAAGAATAATCTTGAGTTTTTCGTTGAGTCCAATAAAGAGTCGGTGTGTGATTCGTGTCAAAGGGCAAAAAGTCATCAATTGCCCTATCCTAAGTCTTCGAGTGTGTCTCAATCTCCTTTGGAGTTAGTTTTTTCGGATGTGTGGGGGCCTGCCCCGGATTCTGTTGGACGCAAAAGATATTATGTGAGTTTTATTGATGATTATAGTAAGTTTGTGTGGATCTATCTTCTGAAGCATAAATCTGAAGTCTTTCAAAAATTTCATGATTTCCAACATCTTGTTGAACGTCAATTTTCTCGGAAAATTCTTGCTTTGCAAACTGATTGGGGTGGCGAATATCAAAAACTTAATACCTTTTTCCAACGCATTGGCATCATTCATCTTGTTTCTTGTCCTTATGCCCACCAACAAAATGGATCCGCTGAACGAAAACACCGCCACATAGTTGATGTTGGTTTATCTCTTTTAGCTCATGCTAGCATGCCTCTAAAATTTTGGGACGAGGCTTTTTCCACTGCTGCATATTTGATAAATCGCCTCCCTAGTCGAGTTACTCATAATATGACTCCTCTTGAACGACTTTTTGATCGTCAACCTGATTACAATTTTCTTCGTGTCTTTGGTTGCGCCTGTTGGCCGAATCTTCGCCCTTATAATCAACGTAAATTACAATTTCGATCTAAGCAATGTGCTTTTCTTGGCTATAGTCCCCTGCATAAAGGATATAAATGCCTTGATATTTCTACAGGAAGGGTCTACGTTTCTCGTGATGTCACATTTGACGAAACAACTTTTCCATTTGCTAGTCTTCATCCTAATGCCGGCGCCCAACTTCGTAATGAAATTCTTTTGCTTCCATCTACTCTTATTCCTTCCAATGCTCACGGGGACAGAAGTGTTATACCTGACCAACCTCTGATTAATATTCCTGCTGAATCTGCTAATTTTTCTGATGAATTTGACGATTTTTCGGGCGAAGATAGCCATGTTTCTGTGCAGGAGACAGACCAGCCGGCAGCCCATCAGCACGCGGATTCCGAGGCTGATCCGTCCAGCCCATCTCCCGCGCGATCTCTCGGCGGGCGCGCCGATGCTTCGCCCACACGCGGTGTCCTCCCGACCGGGTCTCCGGCCTCTGTCCGCGCCAACCCGCGCAGGCCGTCTGGCGCTGCTGCTCCAGGCCACGACGATGCGGCCCGCTCCACTCCGACTGGCCCCAGAGGCGCTGGTGGGCCTTCGGGTGCGTCTCTGTCGACCACAGAAGGCGTGGGGTTCTCTACGCCATCTGCTTCGGACCCTGCGTCGTCCGGATCTTCTGCGCCGGCCTCCTCTGCGTCTGAAGCTTCTGCAGCAGAGTCATCTGCACCCAGTCCGTCGCCAGCGCCAGCTCTACCAGCTGTTTCGCGACCAGTTACGCGTCTCTCGCGTGGAATTGTTAAACCAGCCAATCTTGGTGAAGGTATGATCAGGTATGGGTGCCTAACAACTACGGGTGAGCCTAACTCTCTTGGTGATGCACTTTCGAGTCCACATTGGAAATTAGCTATGGATCATGAGATCAATGCTCTTGAAAAAAATCAGACGTGGCACCTAGTTCCTGCAAATCGGGGCACTAATATAATTGATTGCAAGTGGGTATATAAAATTAAACGTCGTGCTGATGGTACTATTGATCGTTATAAAGCCCGTCTTGTTGCTAAAGGTTTTAAACAGCGTTATGGACTTGATTATGAGGACACTTTCAGTCCTGTTGTGAAGGCTGCCACCATTCGTCTTGTATTGTCTATTGCAGTGTCTCAGGGATGGACCTTGCGGCAGTTGGATGTACAGAACGCGTTTCTTCATGGTGTTCTGGAGGAGGAAGTGTATATGAAGCAACCACCTGGTTATGAGGATTCTACTCACCCTGAGTATATTTGTAAACTTGATAAAGCTCTTTATGGTTTGAAACAAGCGCCTCGTGCATGGTATTCCCGGCTTAGTGACAAACTGCGCACTCTTGGTTTTGTTCCATCAAAGGCTGACACCTCTCTTTTCTTCTTTCGCAAAGAGAAGGTCATTGTGTTTGTTTTGGTTTATGTTGATGATATTATTGTCGCTAGCTCATCTGTGGATGCTACCACGGCTCTTCTTCGTGCCTTGCAAGCTGATTTTGCGTTGAAAGATTTGGGCAATTTGCACTATTTTCTTGGCATTGAAGTTCATAATGTTTCTGATGGTACTCTCTTGAACCAAAGCAAATACACTACTGATATTCTTCATCGAGTTCGCATGCCTGGATGCAAAGCCTCGCCTACTCCCTTGTCCACTTCTGAGAAGCTTTCCAAGGAGGGGGAATTACTAGGCTCGGATGATGCTACTCGCTATCGAGTATTGTAGGGGCACTTCAGTATCTCACTCTTACACGTCCTGATATTGCTTTTTCTGTAAACAAAGTTTGCCAGTTTTTGCATGCTCCTACTAAACTTCATTGGACCGCAGTTAAAAGAATTTTGAGATATTTGAAGGGAACTTTGGGTCTTGGACTGCGAATCAGCAAATCAACATCTACTCTTGTAAGTGCCTTTTCCGATGCTGACTGGGCAGGATGTCCAGATGATCGTAGATCAACAGGGGGCTTTGCAATATTTTTTGGATCGAATCTTGTGTCTTGGAGTGCGCGCAAACAAGCCACAGTGTCACGGTCAAGCACTGAAGCTGAGTATAAATCTCTAGCAAATGCTACTGCAGAAGTTATGTGGATTCAAACCTTGTTGGAGGAATTGGGAATACCTCACCCGCCTACGGCATGTTTATGGTGTGATAATATTGGTGCCACATATTTATCTGCTAATCCTGTGTTTCATGCTAGGACAAAACACATTGAGGTGGACTATCATTTTGTTCGAGAAAGAGTGGCACAAAAATTGTTGGATATTCGGTTTGTTCCTTCAGGTGATCAGGTTGCTGATGGATTCACGAAGGCTCTTCCAGTTAGACAGTTAGAAGCTTTTAAGTGCAATCTCAACTTAGATAAGTTGTGATTGAGGGGGAATGTTAAACAATGTATTGTTTCTGTATTTCGTGTAACACAAGTTGTAAACCGATACGGTGCAGATCTTCCTGATCCTTTCCTTGTATAGATAGCTTGAGAATCAAGGAAGATCTCACCGAATCAATCCTGTAATTCTAGAGCCTTCTGCGCTCCAATTTAACACGTAGGCGACCTGAGGCAAAGGGTACGCTTCAACCAATTCTTTTAAATCCTACTTCTACTATTCACAGCCCGAGCTACGCATCCTCCACCGCACCGACGGCAACGCCGGCGGCGAAGCGAGAGGAGCGAGTTGGAGATGAGGACGGAAAGAAGGAGCCGGCTCTCAAACAGTAAAAGAGGAGAAGAGACCGAGGGGGAGAGTGGCGCATGCATCTGTATGTCCACGGCAGGCAACTTCATCCCACAAGATCATATCCACCGGGACACATGGGGCCTCTGAATTGATAAAGACTGCAGGCACCAACACATGGCGTCGTGCAGCTAAAGTCGGCCTCTCTCCCTGGTCAGAGGTTTTGATTTGCGCCGGAGCGGCGCGCGCAAACTTTGGCACTTTGCAATCTAGCCAGTAGCCCAGTACAGTAGTAGCTGCTGCATTATTGCGTATTCGATCGATTTGGATGTGCATAGTCGCCTACAGTTGAAGGCTTCACAAAGTCAGGCGTGAGTCGTGATAGATGCACTTGATACCGTTACCACCATGCTGCCGTGTATTCGCGTCGCAACATGCATGTACAGCCCGGCCTGCCGATCAGTAAATTATTCTCCAGTTGCAAACGCCAGCCGAGCTGTCCTGTACAGTACCAGTACTGTAGTTAAAGCAAGGTCAACTAGAATGCTGTGTGTACTCTGTACTGCTAGTAGCTAGCTTAGCTACGAGCCAATCAATAGCTTCACATACAGACCACAACGAAGGAGGAGGAGGAGGAAGAAGAAGATACTCCATATCTAGACATGTTTTAGTGTTTGGTACATCCATATCTAGATATATGTGAGTCAATTAAAATGAAACGGATGGAGCACTTGTTAGCGACGACATCTAGAAGCACCGGACCACTCGATCGGACCATCAATTAAGACTTTAAGAGTAGATACTGCTTAATTAGTGATGTTTCCTGAGATTCCCTCTTTTTCGTGGATCGATCAGTGGATGCATCTGCAGTTAATACTGTGAAACAGGGGCCTCACATGCACCTGTTTGCCCGCCAATTGGCATCGCCATTACCGCGTCTCTGCGATAAAATATTGTTTAGTTTTTTGATAGTCTCGCACTAGGTAGTGGAAAAAAGGGTTTACGTACCTTCAAGTATTTGCTAGCTACGTACCCAAGTGAGTAGTTCTTGTAATGAACTCGATCAGTCGATGCAAGGAGAGAGCACACAGGCCAGCTGACATTTCATGCAAGAAGAGCCAGCCATGCGATGGAGGGAACCTGTCCTAACATAACAGGTGTACGAGATTTGTGTCCGGAACAAAAACCCCAAAGGCTCAGCGGAAATTAACCTCCGCCACCTCGATGATCTGGACCATCTGACCAAAGGAGGAAAAGTGGTAGCGGCATATTCGGGCAACCGCGCGATCCCAACGATCCACAAGGACCATCTGATCGCTTCTTTCATTTCGTGCAACAAAAGAACCAAGTCTGCCACCACCTACCTGTTCCAAAAACAAAACTCTACTATCTATCGCCACAAACGAAGAGGGTACCATTTCATTTCAGCATACGTATTTGGTGACGCTATCTGCGGCAGCATAGCTAGTACAAGCTCGCATGTAAGCGGGTTTTAAGAAGTTAGATTTTTCTTTCCAAATTACAAATATTATGATCGTGACCTGTTTGCATTTATCATTGTGTGAGAAGGGAAGAGCAATGACGGCTGTGACCGGTGAGAGGAGAAGTTAGCGACAGCTATGGATTAGAGTGGTGGTGGCATGTTGTTGCAAGAAGGAGGGTGCAACATGATAGAAAAGATGTTACAGGAAAAAAATGAATTATCCCAGTTGCGAAAAATACTGGTTCACAAACAAATGATTGTAGTTCATTCGAAAACCGTGGGGTAGGCATGGACGGATGCATGCTTGCTCGCCATGTTCAAGCCTCCGTGCTTGCAATACCATGTTGTACTCACGAATTATTTTATTTTAGTTCATCCATAATAAGTCATACTCTCTCCCATGGCGCGCGCAGCTAGGGGGACCAACATGTGCATCTCCACTCGCAACGAGCAGCCGGATATTGGGGGCGCCTCTCCCCACTCGCGATGTCCAATCGGTCCTACCAAAAGTTTTTTTTTTGCAATTTGAAATGAGAGAAGACATAAATAACAGCCATAATTCAAAGTTTCGGTCACACTCGGTCACGAATTCAGAGTTTCGGCAACACTCAGCCAGAAATTTGAAGTTTCGGCCATCAAAATACGCCGGGAAGCCAGCCACGTGGTGTCGCTACCACTCGAGATGCCGCCGCAGTCACCCTGGATGTCGCCGCCGTTGACCTAGGTGTCGTAGTCGTCGCCCTGGGCTTCGTCGTCCTCGCCCTAGTTGTTGCCGGTCCCGGTCACTGGGGCGAGCCCAAGTTCTTGCAAGATCGCGGCACGAAACATGTCGTGCGCCGCTTTCGCCAGCAGGTCCATGTTCGACACGTCGGCTGTCAAGATCATGAAATCTTGGCTTTGCTTCTTTACGGCAGATGTTTTCAGACAGTTGTGGAACTTGTTGACGACCCTTAGAATGATACGCCATATATGCTCGATGGCGCCTTGGTTGCGATCCATGTGTATCAAGTGAAAGGATCGTATGGCCACCTAGAAGGTGGGGGGGGGGGGGGGTGAATAGGTGCTACTTCAAACATTTGAATTTGCCCGTTGCCCTTGTCTTCAGTCCGGATATTTCCGGTGTGGGAACAGGATATTTCCGGCCACCGGAAATTTCCGGTACAATCTCCGGTCGAATCTCCGGATGGGGTCCAGTACCAAAACCTGAAACGACTTAGTGAAAAAACTGGGGTCCAGAAATTTCCGGCCCGAACCCCGGAATTTCCGGCCCTCCCAGAAGGCCTGCACCAGCTGCAACTTTGAACACCACTCGATCCTTTTTGGCGAATGAACCGGTGACAATTCTTAATAAGCTAACACTGAAATCATTAGACACCGGGTTAAAATATCACTAGTGTTGTTAACTAACACACAAAACATAAGGGATCAAGAAATGTTCTTTCATCAAGTAGCAGTCCCTTGTGAACCGACGCTTGTCGAATTCGATCTTGATTCTCGTCCAGTACGCCGTGCTTGTTTGGTCGGCGCCAGTGATCGAGTTTCCAGTCACGAAATTCCAAGATTCGACCATGCACTCGTCCTCCTTGGTCGTCTAACAAATGCCTCGGCTCCCACGCTTCTTCTTCCCCGGTGTTGGCTCGCTGGTGGCAGCATTGATCACCACCTCCTCCTCGCCCTCTTCGTCTTCATCATCGTCGTAGTACTCCTAATCCTCATCCTCTTCTTCTTCATGCTCGACGGTGCCCTCATTGATTATGGTGTCCATGATGTCGGCGTTCTCCTATGCACACAAAAAACACAGCGCCGGTCATCATGGTTCGCCTATATGCGCACACACCACAATGTCGGCAATCATGTGAGAGGGAACATACCTGGTTGGCGTCGAACAAACCGGAGCCCCTTTCATCGATCACGTTGGATGCGCCGCCGACACCTAAAGACCGGCTGCGGCCGGACTGGGTTTGGTTGTCGACAACGGGCCCCCTTCGCAGCGCCGGCGAGCCCTTGTAGGCCTCGTTCAGATCGATAGTGAGGTCGGCGATCCCACCATTAAGGGCAAAGACGACGTTGGGGTCAAATCCGCCATGCGGGTGTGGCTGTCGCCGAACTCGTGGGAGACTCTGGGGCTCAGGGAAAACTTGGAAAGAAGAGGCGTGGCGGTGATGTTATCGACGTAGTACGACGAATTCGACGGCGAGCCGCCGCTCCTGCAACGAATGCCCGCCGTGACGCTCTCCTGGATTCCTTCCAAGGCAAACGCTTGGTTCATGTCTGCAAGGCTCTTCGCCGTCAACGGCGGCGCGTTGTTCTTCCTCGCTTCCTCCGCCACGCGCCGCCCGCTATGGCACTATGTTGCTAACTGGCGCCGGAGGACTTCCAGCTGCTAATCAGAATCCGACATCCCCTCCGGCCGCTCCATGGGTGGGTGAGGCTTGCGTGGCTTGCGAACACCAAGAGTGGTCCTCGGTGCCTTTGCCCTCGCCTTCGCCTTCGCTCCGAGAACCTTGGGTGCGTGCGGCGGCGTCATGAGAACGAGGCGGGAAGAGAGCAGGGTGGGCGGGTTTCAGCGTGAGAAATGAAAATGAGAGGGGAAAGTGGGGTTTTTGCTGTGTCTATTACAAGGTTGGCCCGCCTGTCAGGGTCCTACGTGGCTTCGTTCGACGCAGCCTAGCGGGTTCCCACGGGGAAGGCGTGGGCTGAGTGTGCCGGACGTAATGTTGGGCCACGCCGGACCAATATTGCGTTTGGGCGCTGCAAGTGGGCGAGATTTTTTGTCCGGCGTGCCCCAATTGCCTTTGGACGGCCCTTTGGACGCCGTGAGTGGAGATGCTCTGAGGCTTAACTGAAGATATTTGCAAATTGTCATGACATATTATTATAGGATAATTCTACACTCTTATAATAAATTAAGCCACGATTTGAAATGGAATATAATCAAACATGATGTGAGATGTGTCAATTAATGGTACGAAATCATTACGTTGATAGACAATTATAACGATCGATATCTTAAAATGTTGTTGTCACCTTTCTTTGGAATATACTAGGAAACATGCCCGTGCGTTGCAACGGGAATAAATAATTTCGAACACATAAAATGGTGCTATGCTAAGAACATTCCTACCTTTTCCACTCGCTTCACCATATCTTGCCACTGCTTCGCACCTGTTTTGTGCACAGCTGTACTCATCATTAAATGTTATAGCAAAACTGCACATAATCCAGTTTGCTTCATCGTTTCCATGATGGTTTCCATGATGCGCTCCATAGAAGGCGTGCTTAAGAAATCTGAATACACTCATTGCTGGTACCATAATATCTTACGCTTCTTCTCATTTTTTTACCACCTGGAAAGTAGTCAAATTTGCAGCTATCCTTTTTATTTACGGTGATTTTATTTATCAGTGTGCAAGGAATTGCAATGGTCACATTCTTCACCTAGTGCAATTTTATGTTATGCATGTTCACCTTAATATAATTACACATCCCGTTTGTCTATGTAAGGAAAATAATAATCTTTGCATGTTGATAGGTGAATTTTCCTATCATTCCGGTAGGAATAAATAAAAACTGCATGCATGTACAGCCCAGGCTTTTTAAGCGTGTACGTGGAGTCTGCCACCCACCCACGATACTCTTTTCTGTTAGAAGAATTATGGCCCAATAGAGTATAGCCAGCGGCCCACGTAAGAAAAAGGCCTAGCCACAAGCCCGCAACGCAAGGCGCTGGTGGTAAACACCAAAGTTTAGTACCACCTCGACTAATTATCGAGATGATCAGCGCGCGTGCTGCTCGACGTACGAAACCAAAATACGGACGAAATTTTGGAGGAAGAAACGTTGCTTCCTTTATTATTAGGTATAGATGACGCGAAAGTTGGCTACTAGTAGTACGTCTTAACAAAGTTTTGTTTTTCAATGAGCAAATCATGCAACCTTTGAAAGTCGAAACTAGTTGCAACTAATAATTGCTGTACAATTTCTCCATGGAAGAAATTATTGTTTAAAATTCAGAATCCATGCTCTTGCCCCACTTTTTTTAAAGCATGCTCTTGATGTGGAGTAAAGAATCGATAGACAAAGAAGAGTAGTATCAAGAATCCTCCGTGCTTGCAAAGGGTACGTGGTCAATATCCCTAGGCAGTGGGAAGGTGGTTCTCGTCCACAAGACCACAATGCACGGGCCGGGCCCATTTGGTCCGCGTGGCGCGGTGACATCAGCGAAAAAGAGATTGATGGGGGCATGGCCTAGGGATCCAGGCAGCAAGATTCCAACTGTCTGGGCGACGTGGCACGGCCCATCCAATCCCAATCACCCGGTCACACTCGGTCTCCTACACTATGTCCTCTCGTTTACACGGAGCGGTCTCGGCAGTGGTGGCATGGCTCGTACTAAGCAGTTTTTGGAGTTTCCCGGCCGCCCTCTCACGTACCCAACAGGCGCCACTATCCAGGCCGGTGCTCCTGTTTTTTTTTTAACATGGGTCGGGACATCTAACTAGTGATCAACTCTCTCTCCTCCTGGAATATTGTACTCCAGTTTAAATTTAAAACTCTGGATCTTCATCGTGCCCATCTCATAAACAGGCAGTGTCTTGAGAAAAATATTTCAGAGAGATAGAGCTGACAAAATCCATCTTCCACTCCACACATAAATAGCACATCCAGGCATGCGTGCGCCAAACTCCTGGAATGGTTCTATCTATGTCAGTTGTTCAACATTTCGTTTTTTTCTCTCGGCTGGTCCAGATTCACAAATTTCGCGGAATGAACGAAATTTCGAATAAAGTTTTCAAAAATATCATCCAGATTCAAAGTATAAAGTTTAAAATATTTTAACAAAATTATATGCAGCGGTACATATTCGAACACGAGACCTGGAAACCACTGCGCGCAACCTACACCACCTATGCACTGAACGCAAGTGAAGTTGGAAACATATTTTATTTCTATTAGATTAGAAGCATTACGTATGGATTTTATTTCCCTCACATGTAATCCCACGAAGTGCGAACCGTTGGGCGCGCAGTTGTTTCCTAGAGCACCGCCTCTGTGAACCGACATCACGTCCCTTCCATATGTATATAAGGATTCTGTAACCATCAATAAAGCAGTTTGATTGATTCATTTGTCTCTCGCTCGTTTTGCTCTCAAATACTCGCAACAAATTTAACGGAAATTTTCTGCTGATATTAACCTTTCTCGCCCCACACTTGGAATTATAATTAAATTTCGCGAATTTCGGCTCAAATTTCGACGAATTTTTTTCACTGCTATGTGCAGCTGTTTGCTTTAGCATGTTTGTCATGTCCATCTTTTCTTTTCTATGTGTTCATTTTTAACAGTTTGGATGTGTATATCCTCGATGTCTTACTAGTTCGTTGATGTTATGTTGTTACAAAGGTCAGGTGTGTTAGAATTGTGTTCGTATTAGGTCTAGCATGCTTGTATTCGTATTCCTGTCGGTATGTAACCTGTAATCTGATCATTATATATATGTGGACGTGTGGAGGCTTTGACCTCACGCACAAAACCCTAAACCTATTCTTCAAACATGGTATCAGAGCCGTGCGAGACATTCCGCCGCCGCGAGACCTTTCCGTCGCCGCTGCGATGACCCTCGTCCCCTCGTCGTCGTCGCTCTCGACGCTCGCCGCGCCCCTTCCTCCCGTCGCCATCCGATTGGAGGCCAGCAACTTCATGCTGTGGAAGGGTCTCCTCCTCCCCAATCTCTCCGGTGCCGGCCTCCATGTCTACCTCGACGGGTCGTATGCAGCGCCATCGTCGTCACTCACCCAAGGGGAAAGCGACAAGAAGATGACCGTCCCCAACCCGATGTACCACCAATGGTGGACTCAGGACCAGAGGGTCCTTGGGCTGCTTCTCGGGTTGATGGACCTAGACATAGTGTGTCAGCTCATCGGTTGCACGACCGCGGCAACAGCGTGGATGGCTGTCCACGCCATGTACGGTGCTCAGAGCCGTGCCAATGACCGCCGTATCCGTCATCAGCTTCAATCGACGCGGAAGGAGGACCTCACCGCAGCGGCCTATATGCATAAGATGAAGGCCCTCACCGATGCCATGGCCGTAGCTGGAGCCCCTATCTTTGACGATGAACTCGTCGATTACATCATCACCGGCCTCGGCTCCGCGTACAACTCCATCACGGCGTCGCTCACCGTCGGCAACAAATCGGTTCCCTACACCGATTTCTACACGCACATTCTCTCCTTCGAGTCTCTTCAGGAACAGCAGGCTCAGGTTGAGGAGTGGGCGTCTTCGGTCAATGCTGCGTCGCGCTCTGCATCCGGCGGCAATTCCGGTCGTCCATGCGTGCAGGGATTGACTATGGTGATACTTTCAGTCCAGTTGTTAAGCCTGCAACTATGTGTTTGGTCCTGTCCCTTGCAGTTTCTCTTGATTAGTGTCTTCGACAGGTTGATTTTAGTAATGCCTTCCTTCATGGGTTCTTAACTGAGGACGTCTATATGAAGCAACCCCCTGGTTTTGAGGATGATCGGTTCCCCTCTCTTGTCTGCAAACTTCAGCGGTCTATCTATGGTCTGAAGTAGTCACCCCGTGCATGGTATGCTCGCCTGAGTCAGCTTCTTCATCAGCTTGGTTTCGTCTCGTCCAAGGCTGGTATATCCTTGTTTATATTTTCTCGCGACGGGGTTCACATATACATGTTGGTGTATATTGATGATATTGTCATTGCTGACACTACTCCGGAGGTTGTTGATCGTCTGGTGTGTTCCCTAACAGTTTTCGAATTAAGGATTTGGTTAAGCTAGATTATTTCCTTGGATTGGAGGCATCTTACAATTCAGGGGGTATGACGGAAGTATGCTCTTGATCTTCTTCATCGAGTCAACATAGTGAATTGTAATGCCACCTCCACACCGCTTGCCACTTCTGATAGATTGGCCCGTGACACGGGTACGCCACTTGGTGCTCATGATTCTTTTCGGTATCGCGGTGTTGTTGACGGATTGCAGTATTTGACCCTCACTCGTCCAGACATTTCTTTTGTTGTGAACAAAGTGTGTCAGTTTCTCTCTCAGCGCACTAGTGTACATTGGGAGTCAGTTAAGCGCATCCTGCGATATGTTAAGGGCACACTGCAGACTGGTTTGCGTTCTCGCAAATCTCCATTATCTGACATTAGTATTTTTACGCATGCGGACTGGGCAGCTGACGTGGATGATAGGGGCTCCACGAGTGGCTTTGTAGTTTTTGTTGGACCGAATCTCATCTCATGGAGTTCGAATAAGCAGCCTACAGTTTCGAGATCGAGTACCGAGACCGAGTATAAGGCATTGGCAAATGGAGCTGCTGAAACAATATGGATAGACTCTCTACTCAAGGAACTTGGTGTGACTTAGCAGCGTACGTCCATCTTATGGTGCGATAATCTTGGGGCTACTTAGCAGCGTACGTCCGCCGGAGGTGACGGATTAAAACGGGTGAGATTAGTTTCCGCGGCATACCGCGCTTCCTATTTTTCGTCACCCGCCATTTTCATCGTTGCATCCCCGCGCGCGTACGCCTTCCCCACGCGCTCGCCTCGATCCGGCCGGCTCCGTAGAAATGGCCGAACGAGCGTTCCCACGGGCTAACTTCTTTAGCGGTTTTTAAGTTTCGTGTGAGTATGAACGAGACTCTCGCTCGACCAAACAAACATGCCATTTTTGCATCCAGTCAACCATTTTAGAGAGGCTGCGACCAACCAAACATCACCACCAGGCAATGCAACCAACCAAACAACAAACCCGTGCATCGGTCTACCCGGGACAACAAAACGGCCGCCTATGTCCATGGGTACGCTGGGACTAATTGGTTGTCTCGAACCAATTACGCACTATACTTTGGTTGTCTCGAACCAAACACGTACGCCCTATATATACTTGGTAATGTGCACACGCAAATGGCCAATTATGCATGCGATTGCGGATGGCCTCCCGCCATTGCACGCGCACACAGGTTGGAGCGAGCAGGGCGCACGCATGCGAGAGGCCAGCAATAGAGCAGAACTGATCTGCATCTGCATGGCATGCGTGCCCAGTTGCCCACTGGGTGCCTGCACTGCGGCTACATGTGCATGGGGCACGGGGGAGTCCTCAAATCTGAACTGGTACACTACAGTCGACGATGCCCTAGTCGATCTACTCTTGCCAGTCGCCTCTACCTAGCCGCTAGCGTGCGTGGATGTGCGTTCAGGCAGAGCCGGCCAGTCATACATGGCTACCTGGTGTGGCCGGCAGCCAGAGCGCATGCATGTCATCGTCCAGCAAGCTCTGCCCGTTTTGCCTCCCCTGCAGTCTCAGCTAGTTTTCGACTGACCCACTTGAGTGGCCTCATTGCTCCCTCTGATGCACTGATGCACGACGATCGACCATATAGAGTACAGTATTTGCCTGCAAACCTCCGGGAGAGCACGGGTACGCACGGCAGGCATGCAGTGGAGAACTGGAGACTCAAGTGCGCATCTGTGTACGCCCGTACTTTGCCCTTTTCTCAGTGCCACAATAACCCAGCGCCGGGCCACAGCACATTTGTCGCAACAAGCTAGACGAACTACTCATGTAAACCATCGCCGTATTTTCACCTAGCACTCCCGCGAGTATAGGTACAATTCGGGAGGTTCAAATGAAGATGCCTAGACAAAAAGGCCGATGTGTGGATCGCCTTTCGAGACGTTCCGGATCTCGGGACCTAGACTGGAGCAGTGGAGCTGCTAGCTCCTGTTCCACAAAGTGATTCCCAACAGTAGTACTCTCTCTTTCCGTTCCATTTTAATTGACTCACATATATCTACATATGGAAATGAAACGGAAGGAGGAGTAGTAGTAGTACGACCGAAAAGAAAAAGGGGTCAGAACTGCTGAGCACGCAGGACGACATGTAACGCACCGTGGACGAGATATATACCTCCGATCCATCGATATTACTGCAAAGTTCACAATCGTGTTATTGGTGTGTACACACACTATGCACGAATTGTTCCATGCCGGGTAGCTGCACCTGCACGTACTCAGAATTTTAATGTTGCAAGCTGATGTTGACATCACACGTACGTACCGTCTATCTATGCACGCAAGCATATGCGTCGATCGAGCTGGAGCTTTACAGCCGCAATGGCATCAAGGCCCTGGGCCAATCTGGTACGTACGATCGACATTGATCGATCGCGTCAGAGGTTGATGCATGCATGCTTGCGTTATGTGAGCCGTAAACATACGACCATTCTTCTTTTTCTCCTTTTCTTTTTACGCATGTGTCCGATTTTAAGTTCATACAGTAGATCCTCACGGCCGAATCTAGACAAATCCAATTACTAACGTATATGCCTGACAATAACCACATCAAACATTCAATTGAATTTTGAATGACAATTATTTTTGGGGGATAACAAGACCACAAACCATGCAATGTTCACACGATGCAACCTAATTCACTGCTAAGACACTGGTGACATGACATCATTATCTACCGTATAATTTTTCTAGTCTAACTCGTATTCGAACTTATATGAGATTTTTTGTCCGGTAAGCTCATTCACCGAAAGGGGTTGGGAGACATGTTATTGCAAAGCAGAGGATACAGCACGCGGATTTATTGGATTGGCTTCGAGCATCTCCAACTCTGCTCAAGATCCTCCATGGATCTGGGAAGCAGAAGGGGAGAGGCCCACCTCCGGCGCCGCTGCGAGTCGCCGGAGATCCACCAAGAAGAAGAAAGGGGGAAAAGAACCGGGCAAACGCCACGAAAACTCGCGAAAAACAGACAACAAAGCTAGATCTAATCCTACTTCTACTATTCACAGCCCGAGCTACGCATCCTCCACCGCACCGACCGGCAACGCCGGCGGCGAAGCGAGAGGAGCGAGTTGGAGATGAGGACGGAAAGAAGGAGCCGGCTCTCAAACAGTAAAAGAGGAGAAGAGACCGAGGGGGAGAGTGGCGCATGCATCTGTATGTCCACGGCAGGCAACTTCATCCCACAAGATCATATCCACCGGGACACATGGGGCCTCTGAATTGATAAAGACTGCAGGCACCAACACATGGCGTCGTGCAGCTAAAGTCGGCCTCTCTCCCTGGTCAGAGGTTTTGATTTGCGCCGGAGCGGCGCGCGCAAACTTTGGCACTTTGCAATCTAGCCAGTAGCCCAGTACAGTAGTAGCTGCTGCATTATTGCGTATTCGATCGATTTGGATGTGCATAGTCGCCTACAGTTGAAGGCTTCACAAAGTCAGGCGTGAGTCGTGATAGATGCACTTGATACCGTTACCACCATGCTGCCGTGTATTCGCGTCGCAACATGCATGTACAGCCCGGCCTGCCGATCAGTAAATTATTCTCCAGTTGCAAACGCAGCCGAGCTGTCCTGTACAGTACCAGTACTGTAGTTAAAGCAAGGTCAACTAGAATGCTGTGTGTACTCTGTACTGCTAGTAGCTAGCTTAGCTACGAGCCAATCAATAGCTTCACATACAGACCACAACGAGGAGGAGGAGGAGGAAGAAGAAGATACTCCATATCTAGACATGTTTAGTGTTTGGTACATCCATATCTAGATATATGTGAGTCAATTAAAATGAAACGGATGAGCACTTGTTAGCGACGACATCTAGAAGCACCGGACCACTCGATCGGACCATCAATTAAGACTTTAAGAGTAGATACTGCTTAATTAGTGATGTTTCCTGAGATTCCCTCTTTTTCGTGGATCGATCAGTGGATGCATCTGCAGTTAATACTGTGAAACAGGGGCCTCACATGCACCTGTTTGCCCGCCAATTGGCATCGCCATTACCGCGTCTCTGCGATAAAATATTGTTTAGTTTTTTGATAGTCTCGCACTAGGTAGTGGAAAAAAGGGTTTACGTACCTTCAAGTATTTGCTAGCTACGTACCCAAGTGAGTAGTTCTTGTAATGAACTCGATCAGTCGATGCAAGGAGAGAGCACACAGGCCAGCTGACATTTCATGCAAGAATAATCTTGAGTTTTTCGTTGAGTCCAATAAAGAGTCGGTGTGTGATTCGTGTCAAAGGGCAAAAAGTCATCAATTGCCCTATCCTAAGTCTTCGAGTGTGTCTCAATCTCCTTTGGAGTTAGTTTTTTCGGATGTGTGGGGGCCTGCCCCGGATTCTGTTGGACGCAAAAGATATTATGTGAGTTTTATTGATGATTATAGTAAGTTTGTGTGGATCTATCTTCTGAAGCATAAATCTGAAGTCTTTCAAAAATTTCATGATTTCCAACATCTTGTTGAACGTCAATTTTCTCGGAAAATTCTTGCTTTGCAAACTGATTGGGGTGGCGAATATCAAAAACTTAATACCTTTTTCCAACGCATTGGCATCATTCATCTTGTTTCTTGTCCTTATGCCCACCAACAAAATGGATCCGCTGAACGAAAACACCGCCACATAGTTGATGTTGGTTTATCTCTTTTAGCTCATGCTAGCATGCCTCTAAAATTTTGGGACGAGGCTTTTTCCACTGCTGCATATTTGATAAATCGCCTCCCTAGTCGAGTTACTCATAATATGACTCCTCTTGAACGACTTTTTGATCGTCAACCTGATTACAATTTTCTTCGTGTCTTTGGTTGCGCCTGTTGGCCGAATCTTCGCCCTTATAATCAACGTAAATTACAATTTCGATCTAAGCAATGTGCTTTTCTTGGCTATAGTCCCCTGCATAAAGGATATAAATGCCTTGATATTTCTACAGGAAGGGTCTACGTTTCTCGTGATGTCACATTTGACGAAACAACTTTTCCATTTGCTAGTCTTCATCCTAATGCCGGCGCCCAACTTCGTAATGAAATTCTTTTGCTTCCATCTACTCTTATTCCTTCCAATGCTCACGGGGACAGAAGTGTTATACCTGACCAACCTCTGATTAATATTCCTGCTGAATCTGCTAATTTTTCTGATGAATTTGACGATTTTTCGGGCGAAGATAGCCATGTTTCTGTGCAGGAGACAGACCAGCCGGCAGCCCATCAGCACGCGGATTCCGAGGCTGATCCGTCCAGCCCATCTCCGCGCGATCTCTCGGCGGGCGCGCCGATGCTTCGCCCACACGCGGTGTCCTCCCGACCGGGTCTCCGGCCTCTGTCCGCGCCAACCCGCGCAGGCCGTCTGGCGCTGCTGCTCCAGGCCACGACGATGCGGCCCGCTCCACTCCGACTGGCCCCAGAGGCGCTGGTGGGCCTTCGGGTGCGTCTCTGTCGACCACAGAAGGCGTGGGGTTCTCTACGCCATCTGCTTCGGACCCTGCGTCGTCCGGATCTTCTGCGCCGGCCTCCTCTGCGTCTGAAGCTTCTGCAGCAGAGTCATCTGCACCCAGTCCGTCGCCAGCGCCAGCTCTACCAGCTGTTTCGCGACCAGTTACGCGTCTCTCGCGTGGAATTGTTAAACCAGCCAATCTTGGTGAAGGTATGATCAGGTATGGGTGCCTAACAACTACGGGTGAGCCTAACTCTCTTGGTGATGCACTTTCGAGTCCACATTGGAAATTAGCTATGGATCATGAGATCAATGCTCTTGAAAAAAATCAGACGTGGCACCTAGTTCCTGCAAATCGGGGCACTAATATAATTGATTGCAAGTGGGTATATAAAATTAAACGTCGTGCTGATGGTACTATTGATCGTTATAAAGCCCGTCTTGTTGCTAAAGGTTTTAAACAGCGTTATGGACTTGATTATGAGGACACTTTCAGTCCTGTTGTGAAGGCTGCCACCATTCGTCTTGTATTGTCTATTGCAGTGTCTCAGGGATGGACCTTGCGGCAGTTGGATGTACAGAACGCGTTTCTTCATGGTGTTCTGGAGGAGGAAGTGTATATGAAGCAACCACCTGGTTATGAGGATTCTACTCACCCTGAGTATATTTGTAAACTTGATAAAGCTCTTTATGGTTTGAAACAAGCGCCTCGTGCATGGTATTCCCGGCTTAGTGACAAACTGCGCACTCTTGGTTTTGTTCCATCAAAGGCTGACACCTCTCTTTTCTTCTTTCGCAAAGAGAAGGTCATTGTGTTTGTTTTGGTTTATGTTGATGATATTATTGTCGCTAGCTCATCTGTGGATGCTACCACGGCTCTTCTTCGTGCCTTGCAAGCTGATTTTGCGTTGAAAGATTTGGGCAATTTGCACTATTTTCTTGGCATTGAAGTTCATAATGTTTCTGATGGTACTCTCTTGAACCAAAGCAAATACACTACTGATATTCTTCATCGAGTTCGCATGCCTGGATGCAAAGCCTCGCCTACTCCCTTGTCCACTTCTGAGAAGCTTTCCAAGGAGGGGGAATTACTAGGCTCGGATGATGCTACTCGCTATCAGAGTATTGTAGGGGCACTTCAGTATCTCACTCTTACACGTCCTGATATTGCTTTTTCTGTAAACAAAGTTTGCCAGTTTTTGCATGCTCCTACTAAACTTCATTGGACCGCAGTTAAAAGAATTTTGAGATATTTGAAGGGAACTTTGGGTCTTGGACTGCGAATCAGCAAATCAACATCTACTCTTGTAAGTGCCTTTTCCGATGCTGACTGGGCAGGATGTCCAGATGATCGTAGATCAACAGGGGGCTTTGCAATATTTTTTGGATCGAATCTTGTGTCTTGGAGTGCGCGCAAACAAGCCACAGTGTCACGGTCAAGCACTGAAGCTGAGTATAAATCTCTAGCAAATGCTACTGCAGAAGTTATGTGGATTCAAACCTTGTTGGAGGAATTGGGAATACCTCACCCGCCTACGGCATGTTTATGGTGTGATAATATTGGTGCCACATATTTATCTGCTAATCCTGTGTTTCATGCTAGGACAAAACACATTGAGGTGGACTATCATTTTGTTCGAGAAAGAGTGGCACAAAAATTGTTGGATATTCGGTTTGTTCCTTCAGGTGATCAGGTTGCTGATGGATTCACGAAGGCTCTTCCAGTTAGACAGTTAGAAGCTTTTAAGTGCAATCTCAACTTAGATAAGTTGTGATTGAGGGGGAATGTTAAACAATGTATTGTTTCTGTATTTCGTGTAACACAAGTTGTAAACCGATACGGTGCAGATCTTCCTGATCCTTTCCTTGTATAGATAGCTTGAGAATCAAGGAAGATCTCACCGAATCAATCCTGTAATTCTAGAGCCTTCTGTGCTCCTATTTAACACGTAGGCGACCTGAGGCAAAGGGTACGCTTCAACCAATTCTTTTAAATCCTACTTCTACTATTCACAGCCCGAGCTACGCATCCTCCACCGCACCGACCGGCAACGCCGGCGGCGAAGCGAGAGGAGCGAGTTGGAGATGAGGACGGAAAGAAGGAGCCGGCTCTCAAACAGTAAAAGAGGAGAAGAGACCGAGGGGGAGAGTGGCGCATGCATCTGTATGTCCACGGCAGGCAACTTCATCCCACAAGATCATATCCACCGGGACACATGGGGTCTCTGAATTGATAAAGACTGCAGGCACCAACACATGGCGTCGTGCAGCTAAAGTCGGCCTCTCTCCCTGGTCAGAGGTTTTGATTTGCGCCGGAGCGGCGCGCGCAAACTTTGGCACTTTGCAATCTAGCCAGTAGCCCAGTACAGTAGTAGCTGCTGCATTATTGCGTATTCGATCGATTTGGATGTGCATAGTCGCCTACAGTTGAAGGCTTCACAAAGTCAGGCGTGAGTCGTGATAGATGCACTTGATACCGTTACCACCATGCTGCCGTGTATTCGCGTCGCAACATGCATGTACAGCCCGGCCTGCCGATCAGTAAATTATTCTCCAGTTGCAAACGCCAGCCGAGCTGTCCTGTACAGTACCAGTACTGTAGTTAAAGCAAGGTCAACTAGAATGCTGTGTGTACTCTGTACTGCTAGTAGCTAGCTTAGCTACGAGCCAATCAATAGCTTCACATACAGACCACAACGAAGGAGGAGGAGGAGGAAGAAGAAGATACTCCATATCTAGACATGTTTTAGTGTTTGGTACATCCATATCTAGATATATGTGAGTCAATTAAAATGAAACGGATGGAGCACTTGTTAGCGACGACATCTAGAAGCACCGGACCACTCGATCGGACCATCAATTAAGACTTTAAGAGTAGATACTGCTTAATTAGTGATGTTTCCTGAGATTCCCTCTTTTTCGTGGATCGATCAGTGGATGCATCTGCAGTTAATACTGTGAAACAGGGGCCTCACATGCACCTGTTTGCCCGCCAATTGGCATCGCCATTACCGCGTCTCTGCGATAAAATATTGTTTAGTTTTTTGATAGTCTCGCACTAGGTAGTGGAAAAAAGGGTTTACGTACCTTCAAGTATTTGCTAGCTACGTACCCAAGTGAGTAGTTCTTGTAATGAACTCGATCAGTCGATGCAAGGAGAGAGCACACAGGCCAGCTGACATTTCATGCAAGAAGAGCCAGCCATGCGATGGAGGGAACCTGTCCTAACATAACAGGTGTACGAGATTTGTGTCCGGAACAAAAACCCCAAAGGCTCAGCGGAAATTAACCTCCGCCACCTCGATGATCTGGACCATCTGACCAAAGGAGGAAAAGTGGTAGCGGCATATTCGGGCAACCGCGCGATCCCAACGATCCACAAGGACCATCTGATCGCTTCTTTCATTTCGTGCAACAAAAGAACCAAGTCTGCCACCACCTACCTGTTCCAAAAACAAAACTCTACTATCTATCGCCACAAACGAAGAGGGTACCATTTCATTTCAGCATACGTATTTGGTGACGCTATCTGCGGCAGCATAGCTAGTACAAGCTCGCATGTAAGCGGGTTTTAAGAAGTTAGATTTTTCTTTCCAAATTACAAATATTATGATCGTGACCTGTTTGCATTTATCATTGTGTGAGAAGGGAAGAGCAATGACGGCTGTGACCGGTGAGAGGAGAAGTTAGCGACAGCTATGGATTAGAGTGGTGGTGGCATGTTGTTGCAAGAAGGAGGGTGCAACATGATAGAAAAGATGTTACAGGAAAAAAATGAATTATCCCAGTTGCGAAAAATACTGGTTCACAAACAAATGATTGTAGTTCATTCGAAAACCGTGGGGTAGGCATGGACGGATGCATGCTTGCTCGCCATGTTCAAGCCTCCGTGCTTGCAATACCATGTTGTACTCACGAATTATTTTATTTTAGTTCATCCATAATAAGTCATACTCTCTCCCATGGCGCGCGCAGCTAGGGGGACCAACATGTGCATCTCCACTCGCAACGAGCAGCCGGATATTGGGGGCGCCTCTCCCCACTCGCGATGTCCAATCGGTCCTACCAAAAGTTTTTTTTTTGCAATTTGAAATGAGAGAAGACATAAATAACAGCCATAATTCAAAGTTTCGGTCACACTCGGTCACGAATTCAGAGTTTCGGCAACACTCAGCCAGAAATTTGAAGTTTCGGCCATCAAAATACGCCGGGAAGCCAGCCACGTGGTGTCGCTACCACTCGAGATGCCGCCGCAGTCACCCTGGATGTCGCCGCCGTTGACCTAGGTGTCGTAGTCGTCGCCCTGGGCTTCGTCGTCCTCGCCCTAGTTGTTGCCGGTCCCGGTCACTGGGGCGAGCCCAAGTTCTTGCAAGATCGCGGCACGAAACATGTCGTGCGCCGCTTTCGCCAGCAGGTCCATGTTCGACACGTCGGCTGTCAAGATCATGAAATCTTGGCTTTGCTTCTTTACGGCAGATGTTTTCAGACAGTTGTGGAACTTGTTGACGACCCTTAGAATGATACGCCATATATGCTCGATGGCGCCTTGGTTGCGATCCATGTGTATCAAGTGAAAGGATCGTATGGCCACCTAGAAGGTGGGGGGGGGGGGGGGTGAATAGGTGCTACTTCAAACATTTGAATTTGCCCGTTGCCCTTGTCTTCAGTCCGGATATTTCCGGTGTGGGAACAGGATATTTCCGGCCACCGGAAATTTCCGGTACAATCTCCGGTCGAATCTCCGGATGGGGTCCAGTACCAAAACCTGAAACGACTTAGTGAAAAAACTGGGGTCCAGAAATTTCCGGCCCGAACCCCGGAATTTCCGGCCCTCCCAGAAGGCCTGCACCAGCTGCAACTTTGAACACCACTCGATCCTTTTTGGCGAATGAACCGGTGACAATTCTTAATAAGCTAACACTGAAATCATTAGACACCGGGTTAAAATATCACTAGTGTTGTTAACTAACACACAAAACATAAGGGATCAAGAAATGTTCTTTCATCAAGTAGCAGTCCCTTGTGAACCGACGCTTGTCGAATTCGATCTTGATTCTCGTCCAGTACGCCGTGCTTGTTTGGTCGGCGCCAGTGATCGAGTTTCCAGTCACGAAATTCCAAGATTCGACCATGCACTCGTCCTCCTTGGTCGTCTAACAAATGCCTCGGCTCCCACGCTTCTTCTTCCCCGGTGTTGGCTCGCTGGTGGCAGCATTGATCACCACCTCCTCCTCGCCCTCTTCGTCTTCATCATCGTCGTAGTACTCCTAATCCTCATCCTCTTCTTCTTCATGCTCGACGGTGCCCTCATTGATTATGGTGTCCATGATGTCGGCGTTCTCCTATGCACACAAAAAACACAGCGCCGGTCATCATGGTTCGCCTATATGCGCACACACCACAATGTCGGCAATCATGTGAGAGGGAACATACCTGGTTGGCGTCGAACAAACCGGAGCCCCTTTCATCGATCACGTTGGATGCGCCGCCGACACCTAAAGACCGGCTGCGGCCGGACTGGGTTTGGTTGTCGACAACGGGCCCCCTTCGCAGCGCGGCGAGCCCTTGTAGGCCTCGTTCAGATCGATAGTGAGGTCGGCGATCCCACCATTAAGGGCAAAGACGACGTTGGGGTCAAATCCGCCATGCGGGTGTGGCTGTCGCCGAACTCGTGGGAGACTCTGGGGCTCAGGGAAAACTTGGAAAGAAGAGGCGTGGCGGTGATGTTATCGACGTAGTACGACGAATTCGACGGCGAGCCGCCGCTCCTGCAACGAATGCCCGCCGTGACGCTCTCCTGGATTCCTTCCAAGGCAAACGCTTGGTTCATGTCTGCAAGGCTCTTCGCCGTCAACGGCGGCGCGTTGTTCTTCCTCGCTTCCTCCGCCACGCGCCGCCCGCTATGGCACTATGTTGCTAACTGCCGCCGGAGGACTTCCAGCTGCTAATCAGAATCCGACATCCCCTCCGGCCGCTCCATGGGTGGGTGAGGCTTGCGTGGCTTGCGAACACCAAGAGTGGTCCTCGGTGCCTTTGCCCTCGCCTTCGCCTTCGCTCCGAGAACCTTGGGTGCGTGCGGCGGCGTCATGAGAACGAGGCGGGAAGAGAGCAGGGTGGGCGGGTTTCAGCGTGAGAAATGAAAATGAGAGGGGAAAGTGGGGTTTTTGCTGTGTCTATTACAAGGTTGGCCCGCCTGTCAGGGTCCTACGTGGCGTCGCACGTGGCTTCGTTCGACGCAGCCTAGCGGGTTCCCACGGGGAAGGCGTGGGCTGAGTGTGCCGGACGTAATGTTGGGCCACGCCGGACCAATATTGCGTTTGGGCGCTGCAAGTGGGCGAGATTTTTTGTCCGGCGTGCCCCAATTGCCTTTGGACGGCCCTTTGGACGCCGTGAGTGGAGATGCTCTGAGGCTTAACTGAAGATATTTGCAAATTGTCATGACATATTATTATAGGATAATTCTACACTCTTATAATAAATTAAGCCACGATTTGAAATGGAATATAATCAAACATGATGTGAGATGTGTCAATTAATGGTACGAAATCATTACGTTGATAGACAATTATAACGATCGATATCTTAAAATGTTGTTGTCACCTTTCTTTGGAATATACTAGGAAACATGCCCGTGCGTTGCAACGGGAATAAATAATTTCGAACACATAAAATGGTGCTATGCTAAGAACATTCCTACCTTTTCCACTCGCTTCACCATATCTTGCCACTGCTTCGCACCTGTTTTGTGCACAGCTGTACTCATCATTAAATGTTATCGCAAAACTGCACATGCGTTGTAGTGGGAGAAAAAATCCACGTCGTGAAGGTGTACAAAGTTCTACTTATTACAACTGCAACATATCACATAATCCAGTTTGCTTCATCGTTTCCATGATGGTTTCCATGATGCGCTCCATAGAAGGCGTGCTTAAGAAATCTGAATACACTCATTGCTGGTACCATAATATCTTACGCTTCTTCTCATTTTTTTACCACCTGGAAAGTAGTCAAATTTGCAGCTATCCTTTTTATTTACGGTGATTTTATTTATCAGTGTGCAAGGAATTGCAATGGTCACATTCTTCACCTAGTGCAATTTTATGTTATGCATGTTCACCTTAATATAATTACACATCCCGTTTGTCTATGTAAGGAAAATAATAATCTTTGCATGTTGGTAGGTGAATTTTCCTATCATTCCGGTAGGAATAAATAAAAACTGCATGCATGTACAGCCCAGGCTTTTTAAGCGTGTACGTGGAGTCTGCCACCCACCCACGATACTCTTTTCTGTTAGAAGAATTATGGCCCAATAGAGTATAGCCAGCGGCCCACGTAAGAAAAAGGCCTAGCCACAAGCCCGCAACGCAAGGCGCTGGTGGTAAACACCAAAGTTTAGTACCACCTCGACTAATTATCGAGATGATCAGCGCGCGTGCTGCTCGACGTACGAAACCAAAATACGGACGAAATTTTGGAGGAAGAAACGTTGCTTCCTTTATTATCAGGTATAGATGACGCGAAAGTTGGCTACTAGTAGTACGTCTTAACAAAGTTTTGTTTTTCAATGAGCAAATCATGCAACCTTTGAAAGTCGAAACTAGTTGCAACTAATAATTGCTGTACAATTTCTCCATGGAAGAAATTATTGTTTAAAATTCAGAATCCATGCTCTTGCCCCACTTTTTTTAAAGCATGCTCTTGATGTGGAGTAAAGAATCGATAGACAAAGAAGAGTAGTATCAAGAATCCTCCGTGCTTGCAAAGGGTACGTGGTCAATATCCCTAGGCAGTGGGAAGGTGGTTCTCGTCCACAAGACCACAATGCACGGGCCGGGCCCATTTGGTCCGCGTGGCGCGGTGACATCAGCGAAAAAGAGATTGATGGGGGCATGGCCTAGGGATCCAGGCAGCAAGATTCCAACTGTCTGGGCGACGTGGCACGGCCCATCCAATCCCAATCACCCGGTCACACTCGGTCTCCTACACTATGTCCTCTCGTTTACACGGAGCGGTCTCGGCAGTGGTGGCATGGCTCGTACTAAGCAGTTTTTGGAGTTTCCCGGCCGCCCTCTCACGTACCCAACAGGCGCCACTATCCAGGCCGGTGCTCCTGTTTTTTTTTTAACATGGGTCGGGACATCTAACTAGTGATCAACTCTCTCTCCTCCTGGAATATTGTACTCCAGTTTAAATTTAAAACTCTGGATCTTCATCGTGCCCATCTCATAAACAGGCAGTGTCTTGAGAAAAATATTTCAGAGAGATAGAGCTGACAAAATCCATCTTCCACTCCACACATAAATAGCACATCCAGGCATGCGTGCGCCAAACTCCTGGAATGGTTCTATCTATGTCAGTTGTTCAACATTTCGTTTTTTTCTCTCGGCTGGTCCAGATTCACAAATTTCGCGGAATGAACGAAATTTCGAATAAAGTTTTCAAAAATATCATCCAGATTCAAAGTATAAAGTTTAAAATATTTTAACAAAATTATATGCAGCGGTACATATTCGAACACGAGACCTGGAAACCACTGCGCGCAACCTACACCACCTATGCACTGAACGCAAGTGAAGTTGGAAACATATTTTATTTCTATTAGATTAGAAGCATTACGTATGGATTTTATTTCCCTCACATGTAATCCCACGAAGTGCGAACCGTTGGGCGTGCAGTTGTTTCCTAGAGCACCGCCTCTGTGAACCGACATCACGTCCCTTCCATATGTATATAAGGATTCTGTAACCATCAATAAAGCAGTTTGATTGATTCATTTGTCTCTCGCTCGTTTTGCTCTCAAATACTCGCAACAAATTTAACGGAAATTTTCTGCTGATATTAACCTTTCTCGCCCCACACTTGGAATTATAATTAAATTTCGCGAATTTCGGCTCAAATTTCGACGAATTTTTTTCACTGCTATGTGCAGCTGTTTGCTTTAGCATGTTTGTCATGTCCATCTTTTCTTTTCTATGTGTTCATTTTTAATAGTTTGGATGTGTATATCCTCGATGTCTTACTAGTTCGTTGATGTTATGTTGTTACAAAGGTCAGGTGTGTTAGAATTGTGTTCGTATTAGGTCTAGCATGCTTGTATTCGTATTCCTGTCGGTATGTAACCTGTAATCTGATCATTATATATATGTGGACGTGTGGAGGCTTTGACCTCACGCACAAAACCCTAAACCTATTCTTCAAACATGGTATCAGAGCCGTGCGAGACATTCCGCCGCCGCGAGACCTTTCCGTCGCCGCTGCGATGACCCTCGTCCCCTCGTCGTCGTCGCTCTCGACGCTCGCCGCGCCCCTTCCTCCCGTCGCCATCCGATTGGAGGCCAGCAACTTCATGCTGTGGAAGGGTCTCCTCCTCCCCAATCTCTCCGGTGCCGGCCTCCATGTCTACCTCGACGGGTCGTATGCAGCGCCATCGTCGTCACTCACCCAAGGGGAAAGCGACAAGAAGATGACCGTCCCCAACCCGATGTACCACCAATGGTGGACTCAGGACCAGAGGGTCCTTGGGCTGCTTCTCGGGTTGATGGACCTAGACATAGTGTGTCAGCTCATCGGTTGCACGACCGCGGCAACAGCGTGGATGGCTGTCCACGCCATGTACGGTGCTCAGAGCCGTGCCAATGACCGCCGTATCCGTCATCAGCTTCAATCGACGCGGAAGGAGGACCTCACCGCAGCGGCCTATATGCATAAGATGAAGGCCCTCACCGATGCCATGGCCGTAGCTGGAGCCCCTATCTTTGACGATGAACTCGTCGATTACATCATCACCGGCCTCGGCTCCGCGTACAACTCCATCACGGCGTCGCTCACCGTCGGCAACAAATCGGTTCCCTACACCGATTTCTACACGCACATTCTCTCCTTCGAGTCTCTTCAGGAACAGCAGGCTCAGGTTGAGGAGTGGGCGTCTTCGGTCAATGCTGCGTCGCGCTCTGCATCCGGCGGCAATTCCGTCGTCCATGCGTGCAGGGATTGACTATGGTGATACTTTCAGTCCAGTTGTTAAGCCTGCAACTATGTGTTTGGTCCTGTCCCTTGCAGTTTCTCTTGATTAGTGTCTTCGACAGGTTGATTTTAGTAATGCCTTCCTTCATGGGTTCTTAACTGAGGACGTCTATATGAAGCAACCCCCTGGTTTTGAGGATGATCGGTTCCCCTCTCTTGTCTGCAAACTTCAGCGGTCTATCTATGGTCTGAAGTAGTCACCCCGTGCATGGTATGCTCGCCTGAGTCAGCTTCTTCATCAGCTTGGTTTCGTCTCGTCCAAGGCTGGTATATCCTTGTTTATATTTTCTCGCGACGGGGTTCACATATACATGTTGGTGTATATTGATGATATTGTCATTGCTGACACTACTCCTGAGGTTGTTGATCGTCTGGTGTGTTCCCTAACAGTTTTCGAATTAAGGATTTGGTTAAGCTAGATTATTTCCTTGGATTGGAGGCATCTTACAATTCAGGGGGTATGACGGAAGTATGCTCTTGATCTTCTTCATCGAGTCAACATAGTGAATTGTAATGCCACCTCCACACCGCTTGCCACTTCTGATAGATTGGCCCGTGACACGGGTACGCCACTTGGTGCTCATGATTCTTTTCGGTATCGCGGTGTTGTTGACGGATTGCAGTATTTGACCCTCACTCGTCCAGACATTTCTTTTGTTGTGAACAAAGTGTGTCAGTTTCTCTCTCAGCGCACTAGTGTACATTGGGAGTCAGTTAAGCGCATCCTGCGATATGTTAAGGGCACACTGCAGACTGGTTTGCGTTCTCGCAAATCTCCATTATCTGACATTAGTATTTTTACGCATGCGGACTGGGCAGCTGACGTGGATGATAGGGGCTCCACGAGTGGCTTTGTAGTTTTTGTTGGACCGAATCTCATCTCATGGAGTTCGAATAAGCAGCCTACAGTTTCGAGATCGAGTACCGAGACCGAGTATAAGGCATTGGCAAATGGAGCTGCTGAAACAATATGGATAGACTCTCTACTCAAGGAACTTGGTGTGACTTAGCAGCGTACGTCCATCTTATGGTGCGATAATCTTGGGGCTACTTAGCAGCGTACGTCCGCCGGAGGTGACGGATTAAAACGGGTGAGATTAGTTTCCGCGGCATACCGCGCTTCCTATTTTTCGTCACCCGCCATTTTCATCGTTGCATCCCCGCGCGCGTACGCCTTCCCCACGCGCTCGCCTCGATCCGGCCGGCTCCGTAGAAATGGCCGAACGAGCGTTCCCACGGGCTAACTTCTTTAGCGGTTTTTAAGTTTCGTGTGAGTATGAACGAGACTCTCGCTCGACCAAACAAACATGCCATTTTTGCATCCAGTCAACCATTTTAGAGAGGCTGCGACCAACCAAACATCACCACCAGGCAATGCAACCAACCAAACAACAAACCCGTGCATCGGTCTACCCGGGACAACAAAACGGCCGCCTATGTCCATGGGTACGCTGGGACTAATTGGTTGTCTCGAACCAATTACGCACTATACTTTGGTTGTCTCGAACCAAACACGTACGCCCTATATATACTTGGTAATGTGCACACGCAAATGGCCAATTATGCATGCGATTGCGGATGGCCTCCCGCCATTGCACGCGCACACAGGTTGGAGCGAGCAGGGCGCACGCATGCGAGAGGCCAGCAATAGAGCAGAACTGATCTGCATCTGCATGGCATGCGTGCCCAGTTGCCCACTGGGTGCCTGCACTGCGGCTACATGTGCATGGGGCACGGGGGAGTCCTCAAATCTGAACTGGTACACTACAGTCGACGATGCCCTAGTCGATCTACTCTTGCCAGTCGCCTCTACCTAGCCGCTAGCGTGCGTGGATGTGCGTTCAGGCAGAGCCGGCCAGTCATACATGGCTACCTGGTGTGGCCGGCAGCCAGAGCGCATGCATGTCATCGTCCAGCAAGCTCTGCCCGTTTTGCCTCCCCTGCAGTCTCAGCTAGTTTTCGACTGACCCACTTGAGTGGCCTCATTGCTCCCTCTGATGCACTGATGCACGACGATCGACCATATAGAGTACAGTATTTGCCTGCAAACCTCCGGGAGAGCACGGGTACGCACGGCAGGCATGCAGTGGAGAACTGGAGACTCAAGTGCGCATCTGTGTACGCCCGTACTTTGCCCTTTTCTCAGTGCCACAATAACCCAGCGCCGGGCCACAGCACATTTGTCGCAACAAGCTAGACGAACTACTCATGTAAACCATCGCCGTATTTTCACCTAGCACTCCCGCGAGTATAGGTACAATTCGGGAGGTTCAAATGAAGATGCCTAGACAAAAAGGCGGATGTGTGGATCGCCTTTCGAGACGTTCCGGATCTCGGGACCTAGACTGGAGCAGTGGAGCTGCTAGCTCCTGTTCCACAAAGTGATTCCCAACAGTAGTACTCCCTCTCTCCGTTCCATTTTAATTGATACACATATATCTACATATGGATGTCCATAAGTAGATATATGTGCCATATGTAGATATATGTGAGTCAATTAAAATGGAACGGAAGGAGGAGTAGTAGTACGACCGAAAAAGAAAAAGGGGTCAGGACTGTTGAGATATGGTATATGTGTATATTTCTTGTACGGCAAGTCTCCTCCTTCCTTGTATAGTTGAGGACGGCTGCCCCTCTTGTACCTATATATGTGCTATTGCATCCCGATCAATACATCGAGAGTTGCATCCAATTCCTCTACATGGTATCAGACACCTATCGGTCCTAACCCTAGCCCTAGCGCGCCGCCGCCTCCAACCGGCCGGCCGTCGCCTCCCTCCAACCCTAGCGCGCCGCCAACTCTTCCCCTACCTCCAGCCGGCCGCCGCCTACCACCCACGCGCCGCTCCCTTCCAGCCGTGCGCCGCCCCCTCTCCTCTCTGCCTCCCCACGCGCTAGCCGCGCGCCACCCTTCCAAAACCCTAACCCTAGCCCACCTCGACGCCACCACCATGTCTTCAATCTCCAACTCCAGCAACCCCTTCGCCTCCTCCGGTTCCGATCTCTCCCCTCCCAACCCAACCCAGCTCCGCGAGGTTCGCATCGCCGACCATGTCCCCGTCAAGCTTTCCCACACCGCTGCCAACTTCTTTGCTTGGAAGACCTATTTCCACCTCCTTTTCCGTGAGTACAATCTCTCCGACCACTCGACGGCACTACCGACCTCCTCACCACACGCCGCGACTCCGACTGGTTCGCCATCGACGCCACCATCATCCGCTGGATCTTCCTCACCGTCTCGCCGGATATCTTCCATACCGTCGTTCGCGACGGCGACGATGCTCACAAGGTGTGGACCAAGGTCACCGGCCTCTTCACCGACAACAAGCTCCAACGTGTGGTCTTCTTGCAGCAGGAGTTCTTCGGTTGTCAGCAGAACGACCTCTCCCTCGACGCCTACTGCCTGCGTCTCAAGACCCTCTCCGACGAGCTCAACGACATCGGGTTCCAGATCGGTGATCAGATCCTCCTCTCCACCCTCACCGCCGGTCTCAGCGAGGACCTCGGCAACGCCGCCTCCAACCTCACCCTCATGGCCAACCCCACCTTCGAGAGGGCGGTGGACTACCTCCGCCTCGAGGAACGGCGGCTGAAGAACGTCCGCACCCGCGCCGCCCACACTGCGCTCGCCGCCGGCATCGGCCGTGGCGCCCCTACCCCCGGGCCGTGGCGTCCTCCAGCTCCAGCTCCGGCACCCCGCCCTCCCGCGCCTGTGCCCGTGCCCCAGCCGCAACCTCCACCACAGCAGCAGCCGTGGCGTCGTCGCCGTGGCCGCGGCGGCGGCAACGGCAGTGGCGCTCCTCGCCCCGCCAACCTGCAGCCTACACCACCTTGGAGCGGTGGTCACAACCCTTGGACGGGGGTGGTGCACGCCTACACCATGCCGGTGCCTCGCGCGCCCGCCCCGGGGCTCTCCACCCCGCGACCGGCGGCTCATCAGGCCTTCTACGCTGCACCGCGGCCAGGCTTCGCCGCCACGCCCCCTCCCGGCTACAGTGGCCTGCTCGGCGCGGCTCCCAGCTACCTCGGCTACGCCACCCCACCGACCGCCCCGGCCCCTACGACCCGGCGCTCTACACCGCCCTCCAGCAGGCGCCCCCTCCTTCCACCTACGCCGGCGGCGGTGACTGGTTCATGGACACCGGCGCCTCGGCCCACATGGCTGCTCACCCGGGTATACTCTCTCGTTCCTCTCCCACCACCACCTCCTCTCACATCGTCGTCGGTAATGGTGCTAGTCTTCCTATCTCTCATGTCGGTTCCACTAGTTTTCCCTCCACTTCTCAACCCTTGTCCCTTCATAACGTCCTTGTCTCTCCACATCTCATTCATAATTTAGTTTCGTTCGTCGTTTTACTCGTGATAATTCTGTAACTGTGGAGTTTGACGCGTTTGGTTTTTCTGTTAAGGATTCCCGTACCCGGATGGTGCTCCACCGATGTGAGAGTCCTGGCGAGTTGTACCCAGTTCAGCCGGCGTCTTCCTCTTCCGCTGGACCTCGGGCTTTCTCCGCCGGTGTCGATCTTTGGCACGCGCGTCTCGGCCACCCTAGCTCCACCACACTTCGCCAAATAATTAGGGGTTTTTCCTTTTCATGTAATAAAACGGATGCTCACACATGTGAAGCATGCCGCCTCGGCAAACATGTTCGCCTCCCCTTTAGTGCTTCCTCCACAGTTGCCTCTGTTCCTTTTCAGTTAATTCATAGCGATGTATGGACGTCTCCTGTTCCTAGTAATTCTGGTTACACTTATTATCTTGTCATTATGGATGATTATTCTCATTTCGTGTGGACTTTTCCTCTCCGTAAGAAATCCGACGTTGCTGCCACTCTCACCGCCTTTTACTCCTACGTCTCCACACAGTTTGGTCGTTCTATACAAGCTCTCCAAACCGATAACGGAAAAGAATTCGATAACCTACCCATTCGCACCCTCCTCTCCAATCACGGCACTATATTCCGTCTAACCTGTCCCTACACCTCCCAGCAAAACGGCCGCGCCGAACGTGTTCTTCGCACCCTCAACGACTGTGTCCGCACCCTCTTGTTCCATGCCTATATCCCACCCTCGTTTTGGCCCGATGCACTCGCCACCGCCACCCTCCTCATCAACATTCGCCCTTGCCGTACTCGGTGGCACTACGCACCTCACCATCTCCTTTTCGGCTCCCCTCCGTCCTACGATGATCTCCGAGTTTTCGGCTGCCGTTGCTACCCTAACACCACCGCCACTTCACCCCACAAGCTTGCCCCCCGCTCCGTGCCCTGCGTCTTCCTCGGTTACCCAGCTAACACCAAGGGCTATCGCTGCTATGATCCGGTCTCTCACCGCGTCATCACCTCCCGACACGTTTACTTTGACGAGTTGTGTTTTCCGTTTGCACAGGGACATCCAGCGGGGTCTTCTCCCTCTCCCGAGGTCGAGTTCCCGTGGCGCCGCGCTCCTTCGGCTCTAGCCGCGCTGCCGGTCGTGGCACCCCCCCGCGTCGCCCTCGAGCTCTGACTCGGGCGTCGCGTCGCCACCTACATCGCCCTCGAGCGCCGCCTCGGGCGCTGTGCTCTCCGACACGGGCGCTGCTTCACCGCCCGCATCGCCCTCGAGCGTCGGCTCGGGCGCTGCCTCACCGTCACCACCAGCCGTTCCCTCGGCTTCGGGTCCCGTCACCCGGGCCCGGACTGGCGTCTTCCGACCGAGCATGCGATATACTGCGGGAGAGTACTCGCTTGCCGCGTCGACCTCTGCACCCGCGCCTTCACCGCCCTCGGCCGCCACACCCTCGCCGCTGCCGGCCTCAGCTCGAGCGGCTATTCGCGACCCACTGTGGTTCGCGGCCATGCGGGAGGAGTTCGATGCCCTGCAGCGCAACCAGACGTGGCAGCTTGTTCCTCGCCCTCGCCACGCCAATGTCATCACCGGCAAGTGGGTCTTCAAGCACAAGTTCCATCCGGACGGCACTCTTGACCGTCATAAGGCCCGCTGGGTGGTTCGCGGCTTTCGTCAGCGCGCCGGCGTCGACTTCACCGACACCTTCGCCCCGGTTGTCAAACCAGGGACGATTCGCACCGTCCTCCAGCTCGCGGTGTCTCGCGGGTGGCCGGTGCACCAGATGGACGTCTCTAACGCCTTTCTCCACGGTCATCTCGAGGAGCAGGTGTTCTGCCAGCAGCCTACGGGGTTCGTCGACAGCACCAACCCGGATCATGTGTGCTTGCTCTCGCGCTCCTTGTACGGGCTCAAGCAGGCGCCTCGCGCCTGGTACCAGCGCATCGCAGCGTTCCTTCATAAGCTTGGCTTCCGCTCCACACGCTCCGATGCTTCGCTGTTCGTCTATCGCCAGGGCGACACCACTGCTTACCTGCTGCTCTATGTCGACGACATCATCCTGACAGCATGCACCACCGACCTTCTTCGACAGCTCACTGACCGCCTTCGTGCCGAGTTCGCCCTTAAGGACTTGGGTCCTCTCCACTACTTCCTCGGCATCGAGGTGGCGCGTCGTCCGACAGGCTTCTTCCTTCATCAGCGGAAGTACGCCCATGAGCTTCTCGAGCGCGCTGGAATGCTTAATTGCAAACCAGCGTCTACTCCCGTCGACACGAAGGCCAAGCTGTCCGCGACGGATGGTTCTCCGGCTCCGGATGCACCGTTCTATCGCTCCATCGTCGGTGCCCTGCAGTACCTTACTCTTACCCGACCGGAGCTGCAGTATGCTGTCCAGCAAGTGTGCCTACACATGCACGCTCCTCGCGACGCTCATTGGACTGCGGTGAAGCGGATTCTCCGCTACATCCGCGGCTCCATGGACCTCGGTCTTTCGCTCCATGCCTCCACCGCCATGGACATCGTCGCCTACACGGATGCTGATTGGGCCGGCTGCCCTGACACGCGGCGCTCCACCTCGGGGTACTGCGTTTATCTTGGGCCCTCACTCATCTCGTGGTCGTCTAAGCGACAGCCCACGGTCTCTCGCTCGAGTGCTGAAGCGGAGTATCGTGCCGTCGCCAACGTGGTTGCCGAGTGCTCTTGGCTACGACAACTACTCCAGGAGCTCTCCTACTCCGTCGACAAGGCCACAGTGGTGTACTGCGACAACGTCTCCGCTGTCTACCTCTCCGCCAACCCGGTTCATCATCGTCGCACCAAGCACATAGAGCTGGATATTCATTTTGTTCGGGAACAGGTGGCTCTCGGTAATGTACGTGTACTACACGTTCCCACCTCCCAGCAGTTTGCGGACATCATGACGAAGGGCTTACCTACGGCGTCCTTCGAGGAGTTTCGATCCAGCCTTTGCGTCGGCCGCAGCGACGCTTCGACTGTGGGGGGGTGTTGAGATATGGTATATGTGTATATTTTTTGTACGGCAAGTCTCCTCCTTCCTTGTATAGTTGAGGACGGCTGCCCCTCTTGTACCTATATATATGTGCTATTGCACCCCGATCAATACATCGAGAGTTGCATCCAATTCATCTACAAGGACTGCTGAGCACGCAGGACGACATGTAACGCACCGTGGACGAGATATATACCTCCGATCCATCGATATTACTGCAAAGTTCACAATCGTGTTATTGGTGATATTACTGCAAAGTTCACAGTCGTGTTATTGGTGTGTACACACACTATGCACGAATTGTTCCATGCCGGGTAGCTGCACGTACTAAGAATTTTAATGTTGCAAGCTGATGTTGACATCACACGTACGTACCGTCTATCTATGCACGCAAGCATATGCGTCGAGCTGGAGCTTTACAGCCGCAATGGCATCAAGGCCCTGGGCCAATCTGGTACGTACGATCGACATTGATCGCGGCAGAGGTTGATGCATGCATTCTTGCGTTATGTGAGCCGTAAACATACGACCATTCTTCTTTTTCTCCTTTTCTTTTTACGCATGTGTCCGATTTTAAGTTCATACAGTAGATCCTCACGGCCGAATCTAGACAAATCCAATTACTAACGTATATGCCTGACAATAACCACATCAAACATTCAATTGAATTTTGAATGACAATTATTTTTGGGGGATAACAAGACCACAAACCATGCAATGTTCACACGATGCAACCTAATTCACTGCTAAGACACTGGTGACATGACATCATTATCTACTGTATAATTTTTCTAGTCTAACTCGTATTCGAACTTATATGAGATTTTTTGTCCGGTAAGCTCATTCACCGAAAGGGGTTGGGAGACATGTTATTGCAAAGCAGAGGATACAGCACGCGGATTTATTGGATTGGCTTCGAGCATCTCCAACTCTGCTCAAGATCCTCCATGGATCTGGGAAGCAGAAGGGGAGAGGCCCACCTCCGGCGCCGCTGCGAGTCGCCGGAGATCCACCAAGAAGAAGAAAGGGGGAAAAGAACCGGGCAAACGCCACGAAAACTCGCGAAAAACAGACAACAAAGCTAGATCTAATCCTACTTCTACTATTCACAGCCTGAGCTACGCATCCTCCACCGCACCGACCGGCAACGCCGGCGGCGAAGCGAGAGGAGCGAGTTGGAGATGAGGACGGAAAGAAGGAGCCGGCTCTCAAACAGTAAAAGAGGAGAAGAGACCAGGGGGAGAGTGGCGCATGCATCTGTATGTCCACGGCAGGCAACTTCATCCCACAAGATCATATCCACCGGGACACATGGGGCCTCTGAATTGATAAAGACTGCAGGCACCAACACATGGCGTCGTGCAGCTAAAGTCGGCCTCTCTCCCTGGTCAGAGGTTTTGATTTGCGCCGGAGCGGCGCGCGCAAACTTTGGCACTTTGCAATCTAGCCAGTAGCCCAGTACAGTACTAGCTGCTGCATTATTGCGTATTCGATCGATTTGGATGTGCATAGTCGCCTACAGTTGAAGGCTTCACAAAGTCAGGCGTGAGTCGTGATAGATGCACTTGATACCACCATGCTGCCGTGTATTCGCGTCGCAACATGCATGTACAGCCCGGCCTGCCGATCAGTAAATTATTCTCCAGTTGCAAACGCCAGCCGAGCTGTCCTGTACAGTACCAGTACTGTAGTTAAAGCAAGGTCAACTAGAATGCTGTGTGTACTCTGTACTGCTAGTAGCTAGCTTAGCTACGAGCCAATCAATAGCTTCACATACAGACCACAACGAAGGAGGAGGAGGAGGAGGAAGAAGAAGATACTCCATATCTAGACATGTTTAGTGTTTGGTACATCCATATCTAGATATATGTGAGTCAATTAAAATGAAACGGATGGAGTACTTGTTAGCGACGACATCTAGAAGCACCGGACCACTCGATCGGACCATCAATTAAGACTTTAAGAGTAGATACTGCTTAATTAGTGATGTTTCCTGAGATTCCCTCTTTTTCGTGGATCGATCAGTGGATGCATCTGCAGTTAATACTGTGAAACAGGGGCCTCACATGCACCTGTTTGCCCGCCAATTGGCATCGCCATTACCGCGTCTCTGCGATAAAATATTGTTTAGTTTTTTGATAGTCTCGCACTAGGTAGTGGAAAAAAGGGTTTACGTACCTTCAAGTATTTGCTAGCTACGTACCCAAGTGAGTAGTTCTTGTAATGAACTCGATCAGTCGATGCAAGGAGAGAGCACACAGGCCAGCTGACATTTCATGCAAGAATAATCTTGAGTTTTTCGTTGAGTCCAATAAAGAGTCGGTGTGTGATTCGTGTCAAAGGGCAAAAAGTCATCAATTGCCCTATCCGAAGTCTTCGAGTGTGTCTCAATCTCCTTTGGAGTTAGTTTTTTCGGATGTGTGGGGGCCTGCCCCGGATTCTGTTGGACGCAAAAGATATTATGTGAGTTTTATTGATGATTATAGTAAGTTTGTGTGGATCTATCTTCTGAAGCATAAATCTGAAGTCTTTCAAAAATTTCATGATTTCCAACATCTTGTTGAACGTCAATTTTCTCGGAAAATTCTTGCTTTGCAAACTGATTGGGGTGGCGAATATCAAAAACTTAATACCTTTTTCCAACGCATTGGCATCATTCATCTTGTTTCTTGTCCTTATGCCCACCAACAAAATGGATCCGCTGAACGAAAACACCGCCACATAGTTGATGTTGGTTTATCTCTTTTAGCTCATGCTAGCATGCCTCTAAAATTTTGGGACGAGGCTTTTTCCACTGCTGCATATTTGATAAATCGCCTCCCTAGTCGAGTTACTCATAATATGACTCCTCTTGAACGACTTTTTGATCGTCAACCTGATTACAATTTTCTTCGTGTCTTTGGTTGCGCCTGTTGGCCGAATCTTCGCCCTTATAATCAACGTAAATTACAATTTCGATCTAAGCAATGTGCTTTTCTTGGCTATAGTCCCCTGCATAAAGGATATAAATGCCTTGATATTTCTACAGGAAGGGTCTACGTTTCTCGTGATGTCACATTTGACGAAACAACTTTTCCATTTGCTAGTCTTCATCCTAATGCCGGCGCCCAACTTCGTAATGAAATTCTTTTGCTTCCATCTACTCTTATTCCTTCCAATGCTCACGGGGACAGAAGTGTTATACCTGACCAACCTCTGATTAATATTCCTGCTGAATCTGCTAATTTTTCTGATGAATTTGACGATTTTTCGGGCGAAGATAGCCATGTTTCTGTGCAGGAGACAGACCAGCCGGCAGCCCATCAGCACGCGGATTCCGAGGCTGATCCGTCCAGCCCATCTCCGCGCGATCTCTCGGCGGGCGCGCCGATGCTTCGCCCACACGCGGTGTCCTCCCGACCGGGTCTCCGGCCTCTGTCCGCGCCAACCCGCGCAGGCCGTCTGGCGCTGCTGCTCCAGGCCACGACGATGCGGCCCGCTCCACTCCGACTGGCCCCAGAGGCGCTGGTGGGCCTTCGGGTGCGTCTCTGTCGACCACAGAAGGCGTGGGGTTCTCTACGCCATCTGCTTCGGACCCTGCGTCGTCCGGATCTTCTGCGCCGGCCTCCTCTGCGTCTGAAGCTTCTGCAGCAGAGTCATCTGCACCCAGTCCGTCGCCAGCGCCAGCTCTACCAGCTGTTTCGCGACCAGTTACGCGTCTCTCGCGTGGAATTGTTAAACCAGCCAATCTTGGTGAAGGTATGATCAGGTATGGGTGCCTAACAACTACGGGTGAGCCTAACTCTCTTGGTGATGCACTTTCGAGTCCACATTGGAAATTAGCTATGGATCATGAGATCAATGCTCTTGAAAAAAATCAGACGTGGCACCTAGTTCCTGCAAATCGGGGCACTAATATAATTGATTGCAAGTGGGTATATAAAATTAAACGTCGTGCTGATGGTACTATTGATCGTTATAAAGCCCGTCTTGTTGCTAAAGGTTTTAAACAGCGTTATGGACTTGATTATGAGGACACTTTCAGTCCTGTTGTGAAGGCTGCCACCATTCGTCTTGTATTGTCTATTGCAGTGTCTCAGGGATGGACCTTGCGGCAGTTGGATGTACAGAACGCGTTTCTTCATGGTGTTCTGGAGGAGGAAGTGTATATGAAGCAACCACCTGGTTATGAGGATTCTACTCACCCTGAGTATATTTGTAAACTTGATAAAGCTCTTTATGGTTTGAAACAAGCGCCTCGTGCATGGTATTCCCGGCTTAGTGACAAACTGCGCACTCTTGGTTTTGTTCCATCAAAGGCTGACACCTCTCTTTTCTTCTTTCGCAAAGAGAAGGTCATTGTGTTTGTTTTGGTTTATGTTGATGATATTATTGTCGCTAGCTCATCTGTGGATGCTACCACGGCTCTTCTTCGTGCCTTGCAAGCTGATTTTGCGTTGAAAGATTTGGGCAATTTGCACTATTTTCTTGGCATTGAAGTTCATAATGTTTCTGATGGTACTCTCTTGAACCAAAGCAAATACACTACTGATATTCTTCATCGAGTTCGCATGCCTGGATGCAAAGCCTCGCCTACTCCCTTGTCCACTTCTGAGAAGCTTTCCAAGGAGGGGGAATTACTAGGCTCGGATGATGCTACTCGCTATCAGAGTATTGTAGGGGCACTTCAGTATCTCACTCTTACACGTCCTGATATTGCTTTTTCTGTAAACAAAGTTTGCCAGTTTTTGCATGCTCCTACTAAACTTCATTGGACCGCAGTTAAAAGAATTTTGAGATATTTGAAGGGAACTTTGGGTCTTGGACTGCGAATCAGCAAATCAACATCTACTCTTGTAAGTGCCTTTTCCGATGCTGACTGGGCAGGATGTCCAGATGATCGTAGATCAACAGGGGGCTTTGCAATATTTTTTGGATCGAATCTTGTGTCTTGGAGTGCGCGCAAACAAGCCACAGTGTCACGGTCAAGCACTGAAGCTGAGTATAAATCTCTAGCAAATGCTACTGCAGAAGTTATGTGGATTCAAACCTTGTTGGAGGAATTGGGAATACCTCACCCGCCTACGGCATGTTTATGGTGTGATAATATTGGTGCCACATATTTATCTGCTAATCCTGTGTTTCATGCTAGGACAAAACACATTGAGGTGGACTATCATTTTGTTCGAGAAAGAGTGGCACAAAAATTGTTGGATATTCGGTTTGTTCCTTCAGGTGATCAGGTTGCTGATGGATTCACGAAGGCTCTTCCAGTTAGACAGTTAGAAGCTTTTAAGTGCAATCTCAACTTAGATAAGTTGTGATTGAGGGGGAATGTTAAACAATGTATTGTTTCTGTATTTCGTGTAACACAAGTTGTAAACCGATACGGTGCAGATCTTCCTGATCCTTTCCTTGTATAGATAGCTTGAGAATCAAGGAAGATCTCACCGAATCAATCCTGTAATTCTAGAGCCTTCTGTGCTCCTATTTAACACGTAGGCGACCTGAGGCAAAGGGTACGCTTCAACCAATTCTTTTAAATCCTACTTCTACTATTCACAGCCCGAGCTACGCATCCTCCACCGCACCGACCGGCAACGCCGGCGGCGAAGCGAGAGGAGCGAGTTGGAGATGAGGACGGAAAGAAGGAGCCGGCTCTCAAACAGTAAAAGAGGAGAAGAGACCGAGGGGGAGAGTGGCGCATGCATCTGTATGTCCACGGCAGGCAACTTCATCCCACAAGATCATATCCACCGGGACACATGGGGCCTCTGAATTGATAAAGACTGCAGGCACCAACACATGGCGTCGTGCAGCTAAAGTCGGCCTCTCTCCCTGGTCAGAGGTTTTGATTTGCGCCGGAGCGGCGCGCGCAAACTTTGGCACTTTGCAATCTAGCCAGTAGCCCAGTACAGTAGTAGCTGCTGCATTATTGCGTATTCGATCGATTTGGATGTGCATAGTCGCCTACAGTTGAAGGCTTCACAAAGTCAGGCGTGAGTCGTGATAGATGCACTTGATACCGTTACCACCATGCTGCCGTGTATTCGCGTCGCAACATGCATGTACAGCCCGGCCTGCCGATCAGTAAATTATTCTCCAGTTGCAAACGCCAGCCGAGCTGTCCTGTACAGTACCAGTACTGTAGTTAAAGCAAGGTCAACTAGAATGCTGTGTGTACTCTGTACTGCTAGTAGCTAGCTTAGCTACGAGCCAATCAATAGCTTCACATACAGACCACAACGAAGGAGGAGGAGGAGGAAGAAGAAGATACTCCATATCTAGACATGTTTTAGTGTTTGGTACATCCATATCTAGATATATGTGAGTCAATTAAAATGAAACGGATGGAGCACTTGTTAGCGACGACATCTAGAAGCACCGGACCACTCGATCGGACCATCAATTAAGACTTTAAGAGTAGATACTGCTTAATTAGTGATGTTTCCTGAGATTCCCTCTTTTTCGTGGATCGATCAGTGGATGCATCTGCAGTTAATACTGTGAAACAGGGGCCTCACATGCACCTGTTTGCCCGCCAATTGGCATCGCCATTACCGCGTCTCTGCGATAAAATATTGTTTAGTTTTTTGATAGTCTCGCACTAGGTAGTGGAAAAAAGGGTTTACGTACCTTCAAGTATTTGCTAGCTACGTACCCAAGTGAGTAGTTCTTGTAATGAACTCGATCAGTCGATGCAAGGAGAGAGCACACAGGCCAGCTGACATTTCATGCAAGAAGAGCCAGCCATGCGATGGAGGGAACCTGTCCTAACATAACAGGTGTACGAGATTTGTGTCCGGAACAAAAACCCCAAAGGCTCAGCGGAAATTAACCTCCGCCACCTCGATGATCTGGACCATCTGACCAAAGGAGGAAAAGTGGTAGCGGCATATTCGGGCAACCGCGCGATCCCAACGATCCACAAGGACCATCTGATCGCTTCTTTCATTTCGTGCAACAAAAGAACCAAGTCTGCCACCACCTACCTGTTCCAAAAACAAAACTCTACTATCTATCGCCACAAACGAAGAGGGTACCATTTCATTTCAGCATACGTATTTGGTGACGCTATCTGCGGCAGCATAGCTAGTACAAGCTCGCATGTAAGCGGGTTTTAAGAAGTTAGATTTTTCTTTCCAAATTACAAATATTATGATCGTGACCTGTTTGCATTTATCATTGTGTGAGAAGGGAAGAGCAATGACGGCTGTGACCGGTGAGAGGAGAAGTTAGCGACAGCTATGGATTAGAGTGGTGGTGGCATGTTGTTGCAAGAAGGAGGGTGCAACATGATAGAAAAGATGTTACAGGAAAAAAATGAATTATCCCAGTTGCGAAAAATACTGGTTCACAAACAAATGATTGTAGTTCATTCGAAAACCGTGGGGTAGGCATGGACGGATGCATGCTTGCTCGCCATGTTCAAGCCTCCGTGCTTGCAATACCATGTTGTACTCACGAATTATTTTATTTTAGTTCATCCATAATAAGTCATACTCTCTCCCATGGCGCGCGCAGCTAGGGGGACCAACATGTGCATCTCCACTCGCAACGAGCAGCCGGATATTGGGGGCGCCTCTCCCCACTCGCGATGTCCAATCGGTCCTACCAAAAGTTTTTTTTTTGCAATTTGAAATGAGAGAAGACATAAATAACAGCCATAATTCAAAGTTTCGGTCACACTCGGTCACGAATTCAGAGTTTCGGCAACACTCAGCCAGAAATTTGAAGTTTCGGCCATCAAAATACGCCGGGAAGCCAGCCACGTGGTGTCGCTACCACTCGAGATGCCGCCGCAGTCACCCTGGATGTCGCCGCCGTTGACCTAGGTGTCGTAGTCGTCGCCCTGGGCTTCGTCGTCCTCGCCCTAGTTGTTGCCGGTCCCGGTCACTGGGGCGAGCCCAAGTTCTTGCAAGATCGCGGCACGAAACATGTCGTGCGCCGCTTTCGCCAGCAGGTCCATGTTCGACACGTCGGCTGTCAAGATCATGAAATCTTGGCTTTGCTTCTTTACGGCAGATGTTTTCAGACAGTTGTGGAACTTGTTGACGACCCTTAGAATGATACGCCATATATGCTCGATGGCGCCTTGGTTGCGATCCATGTGTATCAAGTGAAAGGATCGTATGGCCACCTAGAAGGTGGGGGGGGGGGGGGGTGAATAGGTGCTACTTCAAACATTTGAATTTGCCCGTTGCCCTTGTCTTCAGTCCGGATATTTCCGGTGTGGGAACAGGATATTTCCGGCCACCGGAAATTTCCGGTACAATCTCCGGTCGAATCTCCGGATGGGGTCCAGTACCAAAACCTGAAACGACTTAGTGAAAAAACTGGGGTCCAGAAATTTCCGGCCCGAACCCCGGAATTTCCGGCCCTCCCAGAAGGCCTGCACCAGCTGCAACTTTGAACACCACTCGATCCTTTTTGGCGAATGAACCGGTGACAATTCTTAATAAGCTAACACTGAAATCATTAGACACCGGGTTAAAATATCACTAGTGTTGTTAACTAACACACAAAACATAAGGGATCAAGAAATGTTCTTTCATCAAGTAGCAGTCCCTTGTGAACCGACGCTTGTCGAATTCGATCTTGATTCTCGTCCAGTACGCCGTGCTTGTTTGGTCGGCGCCAGTGATCGAGTTTCCAGTCACGAAATTCCAAGATTCGACCATGCACTCGTCCTCCTTGGTCGTCTAACAAATGCCTCGGCTCCCACGCTTCTTCTTCCCCGGTGTTGGCTCGCTGGTGGCAGCATTGATCACCACCTCCTCCTCGCCCTCTTCGTCTTCATCATCGTCGTAGTACTCCTAATCCTCATCCTCTTCTTCTTCATGCTCGACGGTGCCCTCATTGATTATGGTGTCCATGATGTCGGCGTTCTCCTATGCACACAAAAAACACAGCGCCGGTCATCATGGTTCGCCTATATGCGCACACACCACAATGTCGGCAATCATGTGAGAGGGAACATACCTGGTTGGCGTCGAACAAACCGGAGCCCCTTTCATCGATCACGTTGGATGCGCCGCCGACACCTAAAGACCGGCTGCGGCCGGACTGGGTTTGGTTGTCGACAACGGGCCCCCTTCGCAGCGCCGGCGAGCCCTTGTAGGCCTCGTTCAGATCGATAGTGAGGTCGGCGATCCCACCATTAAGGGCAAAGACGACGTTGGGGTCAAATCCGCCATGCGGGTGTGGCTGTCGCCGAACTCGTGGGAGACTCTGGGGCTCAGGGAAAACTTGGAAAGAAGAGGCGTGGCGGTGATGTTATCGACGTAGTACGACGAATTCGACGGCGAGCCGCCGCTCCTGCAACGAATGCCGCCGTGACGCTCTCCTGGATTCCTTCCAAGGCAAACGCTTGGTTCATGTCTGCAAGGCTCTTCGCCGTCAACGGCGGCGCGTTGTTCTTCCTCGCTTCCTCCGCCACGCGCCGCCCGCTATGGCACTATGTTGCTAACTGCCGCCGGAGGACTTCCAGCTGCTAATCAGAATCCGACATCCCCTCCGGCCGCTCCATGGGTGGGTGAGGCTTGCGTGGCTTGCGAACACCAAGAGTGGTCCTCGGTGCCTTTGCCCTCGCCTTCGCCTTCGCTCCGAGAACCTTGGGTGCGTGCGGCGGCGTCATGAGAACGAGGCGGGAAGAGAGCAGGGTGGGCGGGTTTCAGCGTGAGAAATGAAAATGAGAGGGGAAAGTGGGGTTTTTGCTGTGTCTATTACAAGGTTGGCCCGCCTGTCAGGGTCCTACGTGGCGTCGCACGTGGCTTCGTTCGACGCAGCCTAGCGGGTTCCCACGGGGAAGGCGTGGGCTGAGTGTGCCGGACGTAATGTTGGGCCACGCCGGACCAATATTGCGTTTGGGCGCTGCAAGTGGGCGAGATTTTTTGTCCGGCGTGCCCCAATTGCCTTTGGACGGCCCTTTGGACGCCGTGAGTGGAGATGCTCTGAGGCTTAACTGAAGATATTTGCAAATTGTCATGACATATTATTATAGGATAATTCTACACTCTTATAATAAATTAAGCCACGATTTGAAATGGAATATAATCAAACATGATGTGAGATGTGTCAATTAATGGTACGAAATCATTACGTTGATAGACAATTATAACGATCGATATCTTAAAATGTTGTTGTCACCTTTCTTTGGAATATACTAGGAAACATGCCCGTGCGTTGCAACGGGAATAAATAATTTCGAACACATAAAATGGTGCTATGCTAAGAACATTCCTACCTTTTCCACTCGCTTCACCATATCTTGCCACTGCTTCGCACCTGTTTTGTGCACAGCTGTACTCATCATTAAATGTTATCGCAAAACTGCACATGCGTTGTAGTGGGAGAAAAAATCCACGTCGTGAAGGTGTACAAAGTTCTACTTATTACAACTGCAACATATCACATAATCCAGTTTGCTTCATCGTTTCCATGATGGTTTCCATGATGCGCTCCATAGAAGGCGTGCTTAAGAAATCTGAATACACTCATTGCTGGTACCATAATATCTTACGCTTCTTCTCATTTTTTTACCACCTGGAAAGTAGTCAAATTTGCAGCTATCCTTTTTATTTACGGTGATTTTATTTATCAGTGTGCAAGGAATTGCAATGGTCACATTCTTCACCTAGTGCAATTTTATGTTATGCATGTTCACCTTAATATAATTACACATCCCGTTTGTCTATGTAAGGAAAATAATAATCTTTGCATGTTGGTAGGTGAATTTTCCTATCATTCCGGTAGGAATAAATAAAAACTGCATGCATGTACAGCCCAGGCTTTTTAAGCGTGTACGTGGAGTCTGCCACCCACCCACGATACTCTTTTCTGTTAGAAGAATTATGGCCCAATAGAGTATAGCCAGCGGCCCACGTAAGAAAAAGGCCTAGCCACAAGCCCGCAACGCAAGGCGCTGGTGGTAAACACCAAAGTTTAGTACCACCTCGACTAATTATCGAGATGATCAGCGCGCGTGCTGCTCGACGTACGAAACCAAAATACGGACGAAATTTTGGAGGAAGAAACGTTGCTTCCTTTATTATTAGGTATAGATGACGCGAAAGTTGGCTACTAGTAGTACGTCTTAACAAAGTTTTGTTTTTCAATGAGCAAATCATGCAACCTTTGAAAGTCGAAACTAGTTGCAACTAATAATTGCTGTACAATTTCTCCATGGAAGAAATTATTGTTTAAAATTCAGAATCCATGCTCTTGCCCCACTTTTTTTAAAGCATGCTCTTGATGTGGAGTAAAGAATCGATAGACAAAGAAGAGTAGTATCAAGAATCCTCCGTGCTTGCAAAGGGTACGTGGTCAATATCCCTAGGCAGTGGGAAGGTGGTTCTCGTCCACAAGACCACAATGCACGGGCCGGGCCCATTTGGTCCGCGTGGCGCGGTGACATCAGCGAAAAAGAGATTGATGGGGGCATGGCCTAGGGATCCAGGCAGCAAGATTCCAACTGTCTGGGCGACGTGGCACGGCCCATCCAATCCCAATCACCCGGTCACACTCGGTCTCCTACACTATGTCCTCTCGTTTACACGGAGCGGTCTCGGCAGTGGTGGCATGGCTCGTACTAAGCAGTTTTTGGAGTTTCCCGGCCGCCCTCTCACGTACCCAACAGGCGCCACTATCCAGGCCGGTGCTCCTGTTTTTTTTTAACATGGGTCGGGACATCTAACTAGTGATCAACTCTCTCTCCTCCTGGAATATTGTACTCCAGTTTAAATTTAAAACTCTGGATCTTCATCGTGCCCATCTCATAAACAGGCAGTGTCTTGAGAAAAATATTTCAGAGAGATAGAGCTGACAAAATCCATCTTCCACTCCACACATAAATAGCACATCCAGGCATGCGTGCGCCAAACTCCTGGAATGGTTCTATCTATGTCAGTTGTTCAACATTTCGTTTTTTTCTCTCGGCTGGTCCAGATTCACAAATTTCGCGGAATGAACGAAATTTCGAATAAAGTTTTCAAAAATATCATCCAGATTCAAAGTATAAAGTTTAAAATATTTTAACAAAATTATATGCAGCGGTACATATTCGAACACGAGACCTGGAAACCACTGCGCGCAACCTACACCACCTATGCACTGAACGCAAGTGAAGTTGGAAACATATTTTATTTCTATTAGATTAGAAGCATTACGTATGGATTTTATTTCCCTCACATGTAATCCCACGAAGTGCGAACCGTTGGGCGCGCAGTTGTTTCCTAGAGCACCGCCTCTGTGAACCGACATCACGTCCCTTCCATATGTATATAAGGATTCTGTAACCATCAATAAAGCAGTTTGATTGATTCATTTGTCTCTCGCTCGTTTTGCTCTCAAATACTCGCAACAAATTTAACGGAAATTTTCTGCTGATATTAACCTTTCTCGCCCCACACTTGGAATTATAATTAAATTTCGCGAATTTCGGCTCAAATTTCGACGAATTTTTTTCACTGCTATGTGCAGCTGTTTGCTTTAGCATGTTTGTCATGTCCATCTTTTCTTTTCTATGTGTTCATTTTTAACAGTTTGGATGTGTATATCCTCGATGTCTTACTAGTTCGTTGATGTTATGTTGTTACAAAGGTCAGGTGTGTTAGAATTGTGTTCGTATTAGGTCTAGCATGCTTGTATTCGTATTCCTGTCGGTATGTAACCTGTAATCTGATCATTATATATATGTGGACGTGTGGAGGCTTTGACCTCACGCACAAAACCCTAAACCTATTCTTCAAACATGGTATCAGAGCCGTGCGAGACATTCCGCCGCCGCGAGACCTTTCCGTCGCCGCTGCGATGACCCTCGTCCCCTCGTCGTCGTCGCTCTCGACGCTCGCCGCGCCCCTTCCTCCCGTCGCCATCCGATTGGAGGCCAGCAACTTCATGCTGTGGAAGGGTCTCCTCCTCCCCAATCTCTCCGGTGCCGGCTCCATGTCTACCTCGACGGGTCGTATGCAGCGCCATCGTCGTCACTCACCCAAGGGGAAAGCGACAAGAAGATGACCGTCCCCAACCCGATGTACCACCAATGGTGGACTCAGGACCAGAGGTCCTTGGGCTGCTTCTCGGGTTGATGGACCTAGACATAGTGTGTCAGCTCATCGGTTGCACGACCGCGGCAACAGCGTGGATGGCTGTCCACGCCATGTACGGTGCTCAGAGCCGTGCCAATGACCGCCGTATCCGTCATCAGCTTCAATCGACGCGGAAGGAGGACCTCACCGCAGCGGCCTATATGCATAAGATGAAGGCCCTCACCGATGCCATGGCCGTAGCTGGAGCCCCTATCTTTGACGATGAACTCGTCGATTACATCATCACCGGCCTCGGCTCCGCGTACAACTCCATCACGGCGTCGCTCACCGTCGGCAACAAATCGGTTCCCTACACCGATTTCTACACGCACATTCTCTCCTTCGAGTCTCTTCAGGAACAGCAGGCTCAGGTTGAGGAGTGGGCGTCTTCGGTCAATGCTGCGTCGCGCTCTGCATCCGGCGGCAATTCCGGTCGTCCATGCGTGCAGGGATTGACTATGGTGATACTTTCAGTCCAGTTGTTAAGCCTGCAACTATGTGTTTGGTCCTGTCCCTTGCAGTTTCTCTTGATTAGTGTCTTCGACAGGTTGATTTTAGTAATGCCTTCCTTCATGGGTTCTTAACTGAGGACGTCTATATGAAGCAACCCCCTGGTTTTGAGGATGATCGGTTCCCCTCTCTTGTCTGCAAACTTCAGCGGTCTATCTATGGTCTGAAGTAGTCACCCCGTGCATGGTATGCTCGCCTGAGTCAGCTTCTTCATCAGCTTGGTTTCGTCTCGTCCAAGGCTGGTATATCCTTGTTTATATTTTCTCGCGACGGGGTTCACATATACATGTTGGTGTATATTGATGATATTGTCATTGCTGACACTACTCCGGAGGTTGTTGATCGTCTGGTGTGTTCCCTAACAGTTTTCGAATTAAGGATTTGGTTAAGCTAGATTATTTCCTTGGATTGGAGGCATCTTACAATTCAGGGGGTATGACGGAAGTATGCTCTTGATCTTCTTCATCGAGTCAACATAGTGAATTGTAATGCCACCTCCACACCGCTTGCCACTTCTGATAGATTGGCCCGTGACACGGGTACGCCACTTGGTGCTCATGATTCTTTTCGGTATCGCGGTGTTGTTGACGGATTGCAGTATTTGACCCTCACTCGTCCAGACATTTCTTTTGTTGTGAACAAAGTGTGTCAGTTTCTCTCTCAGCGCACTAGTGTACATTGGGAGTCAGTTAAGCGCATCCTGCGATATGTTAAGGGCACACTGCAGACTGGTTTGCGTTCTCGCAAATCTCCATTATCTGACATTAGTATTTTTACGCATGCGGACTGGGCAGCTGACGTGGATGATAGGGGCTCCACGAGTGGCTTTGTAGTTTTTGTTGGACCGAATCTCATCTCATGGAGTTCGAATAAGCAGCTACAGTTTCGAGATCGAGTACCGAGACCGAGTATAAGGCATTGGCAAATGGAGCTGCTGAAACAATATGGATAGACTCTCTACTCAAGGAACTTGGTGTGACTTAGCAGCATACGTCCATCTTATGGTGCGATAATCTTGGGGCTACTTAGCAGCGTACGTCCGCCGGAGGTGACGGATTAAAACGGGTGAGATTAGTTTCCGCGGCATACCGCGCTTCCTATTTTTCGTCACCCGCCATTTTCATCGTTGCATCCCCGCGCGCGTACGCCTTCCCCACGCGCTCGCCTCGATCCGGCCGGCTCCGTAGAAATGGCCGAACGAGCGTTCCCACGGGCTAACTTCTTTAGCGGTTTTTAAGTTTCGTGTGAGTATGAACGAGACTCTCGCTCGACCAAACAAACATGCCATTTTTGCATCCAGTCAACCATTTTAGAGAGGCTGCGACCAACCAAACATCACCACCAGGCAATGCAACCAACCAAACAACAAACCCGTGCATCGGTCTACCCGGGACAACAAAACGGCCGCCTATGTCCATGGGTACGCTGGGACTAATTGGTTGTCTCGAACCAATTACGCACTATACTTTGGTTGTCTCGAACCAAACACGTACGCCCTATATATACTTGGTAATGTGCACACGCAAATGGCCAATTATGCATGCGATTGCGGATGGCCTCCCGCCATTGCACGCGCACACAGGTTGGAGCGAGCAGGGCGCACGCATGCGAGAGGCCAGCAATAGAGCAGAACTGATCTGCATCTGCATGGCATGCGTGCCCAGTTGCCCACTGGGTGCCTGCACTGCGGCTACATGTGCATGGGGCACGGGGGAGTCCTCAAATCTGAACTGGTACACTACAGTCGACGATGCCCTAGTCGATCTACTCTTGCCAGTCGCCTCTACCTAGCCGCTAGCGTGCGTGGATGTGCGTTCAGGCAGAGCCGGCCAGTCATACATGGCTACCTGGTGTGGCCGGCAGCCAGAGCGCATGCATGTCATCGTCCAGCAAGCTCTGCCCGTTTTGCCTCCCCTGCAGTCTCAGCTAGTTTTCGACTGACCCACTTGAGTGGCCTCATTGCTCCCTCTGATGCACTGATGCACGACGATCGACCATATAGAGTACAGTATTTGCCTGCAAACCTCCGGGAGAGCACGGGTACGCACGGCAGGCATGCAGTGGAGAACTGGAGACTCAAGTGCGCATCTGTGTACGCCCGTACTTTGCCCTTTTCTCAGTGCCACAATAACCCAGCGCCGGGCCACAGCACATTTGTCGCAACAAGCTAGACGAACTACTCATGTAAACCATCGCCGTATTTTCACCTAGCACTCCCGCGAGTATAGGTACAATTCGGGAGGTTCAAATGAAGATGCCTAGACAAAAAGGCCGATGTGTGGATCGCCTTTCGAGACGTTCCGGATCTCGGGACCTAGACTGGAGCAGTGGAGCTGCTAGCTCCTGTTCCACAAAGTGATTCCCAACAGTAGTACTCCCTCTTTCCGTTCCATTTTAATTGACTCACATATATCTACATATGGAAATGAAACGGAAGGAGGAGTAGTAGTAGTACGACCGAAAAGAAAAAGGGGTCAGAACTGCTGAGCACGCAGGACGACATGTAACGCACCGTGGACAAGATATATACCTCCGATCCATCGATATTACTGCAAAGTTCACAATCGTGTTATTGGTGTGTACACACTATGCACGAATTGTTCAGAATTTTAATGTTGCAAGCTGATGTTGACATCACACGTACGTACCGTCTATCTATGCACGCAAGCATATGCGTCGATCGAGCTGGAGCTTTACAGCCGCAATGGCATCAAGGCCCTGGGCCAATCTGGTACGTACGATCGACATTGATCGATCGCGTCAGAGGTTGATGCATGCATGCTTGCGTTATGTGAGCCGTAAACATACGACCATTCTTCTTTTTCTCCTTTTCTTTTTACGCATGTGTCCGATTTTAAGTTCATACAGTAGATCCTCACGGCCGAATCTAGACAAATCCAATTACTAACGTATATGCCTGACAATAACCACATCAAACATTCAATTGAATTTTGAATGACAATTATTTTTGGGGGATAACAAGACCACAAACCATGTAATGTTCACACGATGCAACCTAATTCACTGCTAAGACACTGGTGACATGACATCATTATCTACCGTATAATTTTTCTAGTTTAACTCGTATTCGAACTTATATGAGATTTTTTGTCCGGTAAGCTCATTCACCGAATGGGGTTGGGAGACATGTTAACCGTGAAGTAACCAACTTTACCGCTCTTAACATACAAACCTTGGTCCACAACCAAGTGTCGTCCACTCAGGTGATTTATTACGTGCATTTTTATCACATTTCTATATTTTTCTACTCTTATGCTTTCAGAATTCGACCAACGAAATTACTTTGGGGACGACATTTTTTGTCCGATTTCCGTCTGACGCTGCAATCTGTTGGTTAAGCTTGAGCTGTGGTATCATCGAACGATTCTTCTGTTTCAGACATACAAACATCGTACGGAAACCGTCGGACACATAGCAACGCTCTTCCACAAAACAGTGAGGACGAAGAACACAACGGAATAATCATGACACACGTTCGACTCCGGGCTCTTAACACGTTACTACTATATATAAAAGACGGGCATCTCTGCCGTCCCTCAGCCAGTGTGTTACTGTTCATCCGCGCGAAGGTTACTGGCCGTCCGATCACAAATCAACGGCTCACATCTACCTCTACTAGTGAACAGTAACTATCCAACAGTACCACCTTGTGAGCAGTACCGGCATGCAGCACTGCTTAGGATTAACAGTTCCGGTGGAAACGTTGCTCCTTCGATGAACAGTTCGGTCCAACCAATGCGTCCTCGGATGAACAGTTCCGGTGGCAGCAGTGATAGTGGGTGAACGGTGAACACATTACGGGAGGCTATTAACAATACCGGTGGTGATGAACAGTTCCGTTTCCAAAAATTATCTCTCCTTTTCATGATAACACATACATGAAATATACGCGCGTCGACGAGTAGGTTCCATTCCCGTTATCAGTTCCGAGTTTGGTTGACTCTAACTCCTTAATTTTGAATCCAGATTCGCTACTATATATAAAAGACGGACATCTCTGCCGTCCCTCAGCCAGTGTGTTACTGTTCATCCGCGCGAAGGTTACTGGCCGTCCGATCACAAATCAACGGCTCACATCTACCTCTACTAGTGAACAGTAACTATCCAACACAAATTTCCGTCCGAGCACAAATTTTCGTCTGACATTCATCCCCTGTACATCCGGCTATTTTTAGATTCATCCCAGTTATTGAACTCACACGTCTAACAGACAAATTACATTCAACAGGTACCCATGCCGATTATTTAACAATATTTATAAATGCATAGACTCCATATTGTTGCTTTTCACAAACCACAATTTATTGCCAGCGAGGCATGATATCATGCATAGATGGACGACGCATGTTTACTGCTACAAGATATCAAGTCACGCAAAGAAAAAGTTAGCTGGCTCATCCCTTTCCGAAATGTCAAACCGCTGACGCTGTTTAACCTCCTTAGCTACCGCAAAACATATAAATTTCAGTTATTTAGAGACTTTTATGTATAATTATGTAGAAGTATCTGCATGTACCAGACGAGTAATGCACTACGTATAATTAGAACGTATGGTAAATACACGCAATATTCCACTTGAGCAAAACCATTTTTCTCTTTCAACAAAAAAAAACTACCTACTAACCATTATTAAAAAAAGAAAATACACTCATGTCCACACAGGCGCGGCGTGTCGCCACGCCATCTTACCTAGTACATACATATGTCTCCTAGAGAATAGGCTTGAAACATCAAGAAGAGCGGATGGGTTCTTGTCCCAGTGGCTAGAGCACGGTGGTGCTTCTCGGCTGGCCTGAGTTTGAGTCCTAGATTCGACTCAGTGTCCCACACCTTCTCCTTAATTAAAAAGCGGTGAGGCTTCTCCCTCGCTGGTTCAAAAAAGAGAGAAACATCAAGAAGAGCTTTTTTTTAGAACATCAAGAAAGAGCTGATCCATGGGTTCCATTTTTGGGCCCCATTCAAAACCTCCCAAGCCCATTTTCTCCTAGCACTAGCCAAGATGAACCTGACCGTGTACACCTGGCGCATGCATCTGTATGTCCACGGCAGGCAACTTCATCCACAAGATCATATCCACCGGGACACATGGGGCCTCTGAATTGATAAACACTGCAGGCACCAACACATGGCGTCGTGCAGCTAAAGTCGGCCTCTCTCCCTGGTCAGAGGTTTTGATTTGCGCCGGAGCGGCGCGCGCAAACTTTGGCACTTTGCAATCTAGCCAGTAGCCCAGTACAGTAGTAGCTGCTGCATTATTGCGTATTCGATCGATTTGGATGTGCATAGTCGCCTACAGTTGAAGGCTTCACAAAGTCAGGCGTGAGTCGTGATAGATGCAGCGGAAGTCAGAGGCGTACGTTCCCCTCCCCTTCCTCTACAGTAGAGCGAAGGGCGATTTTCTGGACCCTTCTGGTCGCCGCCACTCTCGCCGTCGCGGGGCACGGGATCTCTCTCCCCCCGGCCGCTCCGGCGGCGGGTGGGTGGGGGATCCCCGTCCTCTTCGTGTACATAGAGTAGGGACGAGCAGTTTCCTGCCGGCGGCGCTGAGGAGGCGGTGGTGCGGCTGGTGGTTTTGGTGGCGGCGACCCTCCCCTCCGGCGATGGAGCTCCGGTGGCGCTCCGTCGAGTGGTGGCCGTCCTGTCCCTGCTCGTGGATCTGCGGATCTGCGGTGTGGGGGCCCCCTTCTTCGGCGGCCGTGGTACGGCGGCGCTGGAGATGCGTTTCTGCTAGAGCTGGTCAAGATCGGCGGCTTCTGGCGGCTTCGACGACGACGATGGCCGCGGAAAAGCGGCGTGGAAGAGCCGGGGGACGCCTGCCCCGCTCGTTCATCGACTTGGTTTCCGCCGCGGCGCGGCGGACGTTCACGGCGATGTCTTTCAAGGGCTTAAATCTGCCCAGGCTCAGGCAAGGTGGTGGTGCCGGTCTTCGTCTTCCTCGCTGCCGGTGATGCCGTGGATCTCGGCGTTTGCTCTGGATCCTCCTCCTCGTATGTATGTTCTTCGTTTTCTTCGATCTATGTACTGTGTATGTGGATGGTTTTGGTGAATATATGAGGATGTTGGTTGTGTGCAAAAAAGTCGTGATAGATGCACTTGATACCACCATGCTGCCGTGTATTCGCGTCGCAACATGCATGTACAGCCCGGCCTGCCGATCAGTAAATTATTCTCCAGTTGCAAACGCCAGCCGAGCTGTCCTGTACAGTACCAGTACTGTAGTTAAAGCAAGGTCAACTAGAATGCTGTGTGTACTCTGTACTGCTAGTAGCTAGCTTAGCTACGAGCCAATCAATAGCTTCACATACAGACCACAACGAAGGAGGAGGAGGAGGAAGAAGAAGATACTCCATATCTAGACATGTTTTAGTGTTTGGTATATCCATATTTAGATATATGTGAGTTAATTAAAATGAAACGGATGGAGTACTTGTTAGCGATGACATCTAGAAGCACCGGACCACTCGATCGGACCATCAATTAAGACTTTAAGAGTAGATACTGCTTAATTAGTGATGTTTCCTGAGATTCCCTCTTTTTCGTGGATCGATCAGTGGATGCATCTGCAGTTAATACTGTGAAACAGGGGCCTCACATGCACCTGTTTGCCCGCCAATTGGCATCGCCACTACCGCGTCTCTGCGATAAAATATTGTTTAGTTTTTTGATAGTCTCGCACTAGGTAGTGGAAAAAAGGGTTTACGTACCTTCAAGTATTTGCTAGCTACGTACCCAAGTGAGTAGTTCTTGTAATGAACTCGATCAGTCGATGCAAGGAGAGAGCACACAGGCCAGCTGACATTTCATGCAAGAAGAGCCAGCCATGCGATGGAGGGGACCTGTCCTAACATAACAGGTGTACGAGATTTGTGTCCGGAACAAAAACCCCAAAGGCTCAGCGGAAATTAACCTCCGCCACCTCGATGATCTGGACCATCTGACCAAAGGGGAAAAGTGGTAGCGGCATATTCGGGCAACCGCGCGATCCCAACGAGCTAGTCAACGATCCACAAGGACCATCTGATCGCTTCTTTCATTTCGTGCAACAAAAGAACCAAGTCTGCCACCACCTACCTGTTCCAAAAACAAAACTCTACTATCTATCGCCACAAACGAAGAGGGTACCATTTCATTTCAGCATACGTATTTGGTGACGCTATCTGCGGCAGCATAGCTAGTACAAGCTCGCATGTAAGAGGGTTTTAAGAAGTTAGATTTTTCTTTCCAAATTACAAATATTATGATCGTGACCTGTTTGCATTTATCATTGTGTGAGAAAGGAAGAACAATGACGGCTGTGACCGGTGAGAGGAGAAGTTAGCGACAGCTATGGATTAGAGTGGTGGTGACATGTTGTTGCAAGAAGGAGGGTGCAACATGATAGAAAAGATGTTACAGGAAAAAAATGAATTATCCCAGTTGCGAAAAATACTGGTTCACAAACAAATGATTGTAGTTTATTCGAAAACCGTGGGGTAGGCATGGACGGATGCATGCTTGCTCGCCGTGTTCAAGCCTCCGTGCTTGCAATACCAGGTTGTACTCACAAATTATTTTATTTTAGTTCATCCATAATAAGTCATACTCTCTCCCGTGGCGCGCGCAGCTAGGGGGACCAACATGTGCATCTCCACTCGCGACGAGCAGCCGGATATTGGGGGCGCCTCTCCCCACTCGCGGTGTCCAATCGGTCCTGCCAAAAGTTTTTTTTTGCAATTTGAAATGAGAGAAGGCATAAATAACATCCATAATTCAAAGTTTCGGCCACGAATTCAGAGTTTCGGCAACACTCGGCCAGAAATTTGAAGTTTCAGCCATCAAAATACGCCGGGAAGCCAGCCACGCGGTGTCGCTACCACTCGAGATGCCGCCGCAGTCACCCTGGATGTCGCCACCGTTGACCTAGGTGTCGTAGTTGTCGCCCTGGGTTTCGTCGTCCTCGCCCTAGTTGTTGCCAGTCCCGGTCGCTGGGGCGAGCCCAAGTTCTTGCAAGATCGCGGCACGAAACATGTCGTGCGCCGCTTTCACCAGCAGGTCCATGTTCGACACGTCGACTGTCAAGATCATGAAATCTTGGCTTTGCTTCTTTACGGCAGATGTTCTCAAGACAGTTGTGGAACTTGTTGACAACCCTTAGAATGATACGCCATATATGCTCGATGGCGCCTTGGTTGCGATCCATGTGTATCAAGTGAAAGGATCGTATGGCCACCTAGAAGGTGGGGGGGGGGGGGGGGGGTGAATAGGTGGTACTTCAAACATTTGAATTTGCCCGTTGCCCTTGTCTTCAGTCCGGATATTTCCGGTGTGGGGACCGGATATTTCCGGCCACCGGAAATTTCCGGTACAATCTCCGGTCGAATCTCCGGACGGGGTCCAGTACCAAAACCTGAAATGACTTAGTGAAAAAACTGGGGTCCAGAAATTTCCGGCCCGAACCCCGGAATTTCCGGTCCTCCCAGAAGGCCTGCACCAGCTGCAACTTTGAACACCACTCGATCCTTTTTGGCGAATGAACCGGTGACAATTCTTAATAAGCTAACACTGAAATCATTAGACACCGGGTTAAAATATCGCTAGTGTTGTTAACTAACACACAAAACATAAAGGATCAAGAAATGTTCTTTCATCAAGTAGTAGTCCCTTGTGAACCGACGCTTGTCGAATTCGATCTTGATTCTTGTCCAGTACGTCGTGCTTGTTTGGTCGGCGCCAGTGATCGAGTTTCCAGTCACGAAATTCCAAGATTCGACCATGCACTCGTCCTCCTTGGTCGTCTAACAAATGCCTCGGCTCCTACGCTTCTTCTTCCCCGGTGTTGGCTCGCCGGTGGCAGCATTGATCACCACCTCCTCCTCGCCCTCTTCGTCTTCATCATCGTCGTAGTACTCCTAATCCTCATCCTCTTCTTCTTCATGCTCGACGGTGCCCTCATTGATTATGGTGTCCATGATGTTGGCGTTCTCCTATGCACACAAAAAACACAGCGCCAGTCATCATGGTTCGCCTATATGCGCACACACCACAATGTCGGCAATCATGTGAGAGGGAACATACCTGGTTGGCGTCGAACAAACCGGAGCCCCTTTCATCGATCACGTTGGATGCGCCGCCGACACCTAAAGACCGGCTGCGGCCGGACTGGGTTTGGTTGTCGACAACGGGCCCCCTTCGCAGCGCCGGCGAGCCCTTGTAGGCCTCGTTCAGATCGATAGTGAGGTCGGCGATCCCACCATTAAGGGCAAAGACGACGTTGGGGTCAAATCCGCCATGCGGGTGTGGCTGTCGCCGAACTCGTGGGAGACTCTGGGGCTCAGGGAAAACTTGGAAAGAAGAGGCGTGGCGGTGGCGTTATCGACGTAGTACGACGAATTCGACGGCGAGCCGTCGCTCCTGCAACGAATGCCTGCCGTGACGCTCTCCTGGCTTCCTTCCAAGGCAAACGCTTGGTTCATGTCTGCAAGGCTCTTCGCCGTCAACGGCGGCGCGTTGTTCTTCCTCGCTTCCTCCGCCACGCGCCGCCCGCTATGGCACTATGTTGCTAACTGGCGCCGGAGGACTTCCAGCTGCTAATCAGAATCCGACATCCCCTCCGGTCGCTCCATGGGTGGGTGAGGCTTGCGTGGCTTGCGAACACCAAGAGTGGTCCTCGGTGCCTTTGCCCTCGCCTTCGCCTTCGCTCCGAGAACCTTGGGTGCGTGCGGCGGTGTCATGAGAACGAGGCGGGAAGAGAGCAGGGTGGGCGGGTTTCAGCGTGAGAAATGAAAATGAGAGGGGAAAGTGGGGTTTTTGCTGTGTCTATTACAAGGTTGGCCCGCCTGTCAGGGTCCTACGTGGCGTCGCACGTGGCTTCGTTCGACGCAGCCTAGCGGGTTCCCACGGGGAAGGCGTGGGCTCAGTGTGCCGGACGTAATGTTGGGCCACGTCGGACCAATATTGCGTTTGGGCGCTGCAAGTGGGCGAGATTTTTTGTCCGGCGTGCCCCAATTGCCTTTGAACGGCCCTTTGGACGCCGTGAGTGGAGATGCTCTGAGGCTTAACTGAAGATATTTGCAAATTGTCATGACATATTATTATAGGATAATTCTACACTCTTATAATAAATTAAGCCACGATTTGAAATGGAATATTTTTTTTTATTTGCTAGGAAAGACAACTGTGCACAGCACGGCACAATTACAGAAAGGTCCACAAAGAAACAGAAATTACAAAGAACTCCTTCCTGCAGCACAGCTTCATCTTCAACCACGGCGCCGCCGGTGGCGTGCCGCCGCTCCTGCTCTCCTTCAAACCTTGGATCGAGAGCAGCCCCCGAGCGCACGGGAGTGTCACCAGTCGCCGGCCCCGAAGGGCCACACCGGAGGAAGTCGACGAAGCCGCCGTGCCGAACCACCACAGCAGCTTCCACATCTTGACCAAGCACCGGATCCACCGCCCGAGATCCGGCTGGGGGAGACCGCGCACGGCGGCCCCAAGGGACCGCGAGCACGGGCAAGACGGAAGCTCCGCCGCGAAGCTCCAAGAAGCCTCACCGCCGAAGGGGACGAGCTCCGCCGCAAAACTCCTCTCCGGCCGCACCACCACCTCCATGGCGCCGCCGGCAGGAGCCCTAGCAAACCCTACATATATACACGCCGTGAGACGGTGATTCCCTGACCTCCCGCCGCCGGAGCGGCATCAAACATGATGTGAGATGTGTCAATTAATGGTACGAAATCATTACGTTGATAGACAATTATAACGATCGATATCTTAAAATGTTGTTGTCACCTTTCTTTGGAATATATGACGCGAAAGTTGGCTACTAGTAGTACGTCTTAACAAAGTTTTGTTTTTCAATGAGCAAATCATGCAACCTTTGAAAGTCGAAACGAGTTGCAACTAATAATTGCTGTACAATTTCTCCATGGAAGAAATTATTGTTTAAAATTCAGAATCCATGCTCTTGCCCCACTTTTTTTTAAAGCATGCTCTTGATGTGGAGTAAAGAATCGATAGACAAAGAAGAGTAGTATCAAGAATCCTCCGTGCTTGCAAAGGGTACGTGGTCAATATCCCTAGGCAGTGGGGAGGTGGTTCTCGTCCACAAGACCACAATTAGGGCTAGAAATAAAACTCGAAACTCATGAGCTTAATGAGTACTCATAAACTCGGCTCAACTTGACTTGAACTCGGACACTAATGAGTTGAGCCAAGCTGACATTTTTAGCTCATTAAGAAAACGAGTTTAATGAGTCGAGTTACGAGTACTCGTTAAACTCGTGTAGCTCGTATTATGCCTAAGACCATTAATTGGTGGGCTAGTCCATCAAATGTTTTCGTTCATCAACATGCAACACAAAGTTCAGATCTATAATGTCCACATTATCTAGGCCATACCTACGCAGGAGCATAGCCAGTAGGCATGTCTAGCTGTTATTTTCTATCATGCTGTCAATATTTATGCTATGGGCAATGATTTGTTAACCAATGTTTGAATGTTTAAGTTTATGTTATATTATGGACTATTCCCGTCATACATGTTTATGTTGTTGACCTTTATTACCGATCTTAATGAGCTTACTGAGCCAGCTCGAGTTTTTATTGAGTCGAGCCAAGTTGGGGTCCGGTGCTCGTTTAGTTAATGAGTTGAGTTGAGTTGACTCGTTAACTAACGAGTATTTACGAGTTGAGTCGAGTTGAGTCGAGCTGGCTCGATATCCACCCCTAACCACAATGCACGGGCCGGGCCCATTTGGTCCGCGTGGCGCGGTGACATCAGCGAAAAAGAGATTGATGGGGGCATGGCCTAGGGATCCAGGCAGCAAGATTCCAACTGTCTGGGCGACGTGGCACGGCCCATCCAATCCCAATCACCCGGTCACACTCGGTCTCCTACACTATGTCCTCTCGTTTACACGGAGCGGTCTCGGCAGTGGTGGCATGGCTCGTACTAAGCAGGAAGGAGGCCAGCGTGTAGCTCACGGAGAGTTTTTGGAGTTTCCCTGTCGCCCTCTCACGTACCCAACAGGCGCCACTATCCAGGCCGGTGCTCCTGTCTTTTTTTTTAACATGGGTCGGGACATCTAACTAGTGATCAACTCTCTCTCCTCCTGGAATATTGTACTCCAGTTTAAATTTAAAACTCTGGATTTTCATCGTGCCCATCTCATAAACAGGCACTGTCTTGAGAAAAATATTTCAGAGATAGAGCTGACAAAATCCATCTTCCACTCCACACATAAATAGCACATCCAGGCATGCGTGCGCCAAACTCCTGGAATGGTTCTATCTATGTCAGTTGTTCAACATTTCGTTTTTTTCTCTCGGCTGGTCCAGATTCACAAATTTCGCGGAATGAACGAAATTTCGAATAAAGTTTTCAAAAATATCATCCAGATTCAAAGTATAAAGTTTAAAATATTTTAACAAAATTATATGCAGTGGTACATATTCGAACACGAGACCTGGAAACCACTGCGCGCAACCTACACCACCTATGCACTGAACGCAAGTGAAGTTGGAAGCATATTTTATTTCTATTAGATTAGAAGCATTACGTATGGATTTTATTTCCCTCACATGTAATCCCACGAAGTGCGAACCGTTGGGCACGCAGTTGTTTCCTAGAGCACCGCCTCTGTGAACCGACATCACGTCCCTTCCATATGTATATAAGGATTATGTAACCATCAATAAAGCAGTTTGATTGATTCATTTGTCTCTCGCTCGTTTTGCTCTCAAATACTCGCAACAAATTTAACGGAAATTTTCTGCTGATATTAACCTTTCTCGCCCCACACTTGGAATTATAATTAAATTTCGCGAATTTCGGCTCAAATTTCGACGAATTTTTTTCACTGCTATGTGCAGCTGTTTACTTTAGCATGTTTGTCATGTCCATCTTTTCTTTTCTATGTGTTCATTTTTAACAGTTTGGATGTGTATATCCTCGATGTCTTACTAGTTCGTTGATGTTATGTTGTTACAAAGGTCAGGTGTGTTAGAATTGTGTTCGTATTAGGTCTAGCATGCTTGTATTCGTATTCCTGTCGGTATGTAACCTGTAATCTGATCATTATATATATGTGGACGTGTGGAGGCTTTGACCTCACGCACAAAACCCTAAACCTATTCTTCAAACATGGTATCAGAGCCGTGCGAGACATTCCGCCGCCGCGAGACCTTTCCGTCGCCGCTGCGATGACCCTCGTCCCCTCGTCGTCGTCGCTCTCGACGCTCGCCGCACCCCTTCCTCCCGTCGCCATCCGATTGGAGGCCAGCAACTTCATGCTGTGGAAGGGTCTCCTCCTCCCCAATCTCTCCGGTGCCGGCCTCCATGTCTACCTCGACGGGTCGTATGCAGCGCCATCGTCGTCACTCACCCAAGGGGAAAGCGACAAGAAGATGACCGTCCCCAACCCGACGTACCACCAATGGTGGACTCAGGACCAGAGGGTCCTTGGGCTGCTTCTCGGGTCGATGGACCTAGACATAGTGTGTCAGCTCATCGGTTGCACGACCGCGGCAACAGCGTGGATGGCTGTCCACGCCATGTACGGTGCTCAGAGCCGTGCCAATGACCGCCGTATCCGTCATCATCTTCAATCGACGCGGAAGGAGGACCTCACCGCAGCGGCCTATATGCATAAGATGAAGGCCCTCACCGATGCCATGGCCGTAGCTGGAGCCCCTATCTTTGACGATGAACTCGTCGATTACATCATCACCGGCCTCGGCTCCGCATACAACTCCATCGCGGCGTCGCTCACCATCAGCAACAAATCGGTTCCCTACACCGATTTCTACAAGCACATTCTCTCCTTCGAGTCTCTTCAGGAACAACAGGCTCAGGTTGAGGAGTGGGCGTCTTCAGTCAATGCTGCGTCGCGCTCCGCATCCGGCGGCAATTCCGATCATCCATGCGTGCAGGGATTGACTATGGTGATACTTTCAGTCCAGTTGTTAAGCCTGCAACTATGTGTTTGGTCCTGTCCCTTGCAGTTTCTCGTGATTAGTGTCTTCGACAGGTTGATTTTAGTAATGCCTTCCTTCATGGGTTCTTAACTGAGGACGTCTATATGAAGCAACCCCTGGTTTTGAGGATGATCGGTTCCCCTCTCATGTCTGCAAACTTCAGCGGTCTATCTATGGTCTGAAGTAGTCACCCCGTGCATGGTATGCTCGCCTGAGTCAGCTTCTTCATCAGCTTGGTTTAGTCTCGTCCAAGGCTGGTATATCCTTGTTTATATTTTCTCGCGACGGGGTTCACATATACATGTTGGTGTATATTGATGATATTGTCATTGCTGACACTACTCCGGAGGTTGTTGATCGTCTGGTGTGTTCCCTGACAGTTTTCGAATTAAGGATTTGGTTAAGCTAGATTATTTCCTTGGATTGGAGGCATCTTACAATTCAGGGGGTATGACGTTTACTCAGCGGAAGTATGCTCTTGATCTTCTTCATCGAGTCAACATAGTGAATTGTAATGCCACCTCCACACCGCTTGCCACTTCTGATAGATTGGCCCGTGACACGGGTACGCCACTTGGTGCTCATGATTCTTTTCGGTATCGCGGTGTTGTTGACGGATTGCAGTATTTGACCCTCACTCATCCAGACATTTCTTTTGTTGTGAACAAAGTGTGTCAGTTTCTCTCTCAGCGCACTAGTGTACATTGGGAGTCAGTTAAGCGCATCCTGCGATATGTTAAGGGCACACTGCAGACTGGTTTGCGTTCTCGCAAATCTCCATTATCTGGCATTAGTATTTTTACGCATGCGGACTGGGCAGGTGACGTGGATGATAGGGGCTCCACGAGTGGCTTTGTAGTTTTTGTTGGACCGAATCTCATCTCATGGAGTTCGAAGAAGCAGCCTACAGTTTCGAGATCGAGTACCGAGGCCGAGTATAAGGCATTGGCAAATGGAGCTGCTGAAGCAATATGGATAGACTCTCTACTCAAGGAACTTGGTGTGACTTAGCAGCGTACGTCCATCTTATGGTGCGATAATCTTGGGGCTACTTACCTGAAGGCGAATCCAGTCTTTCATGGTCGAACTAAGCACATTGAGATCGATTTCCATTTTGTGCGAGAACGAGTAGCTTTCGGTGCATTGGATGTCAAGTTTATTTCCACTAATGATCAGCTGACTAATGTATTTACTAAACCAGTCACACGAGATTTAAGGCCAATCTTAACCTTGTATGTACATAGCGGTTCAGATTGATGGGTATGTTAGAATTGTATTCGTATTAGGTCTAGCATACGTGTATTCATATTCCTGTCGGTATGTAACCTGTAATCTGATTATTATATATATGTGGACGTGTGGAGGCTTTGACCTCATGCACAAAACGCTAAACCTATTCTTCAAACTAGGTGTAATTTATACCAGCTTGAATATTGCACTAATTAGAACTTGCCGGTTCCTCCATCTAATCCAGGGAAAAACTCTGCAGGTTGCCTCAAGTGTGAGTTGGCAATGTTGGGATTAAAAGTGTCATCAGTCATCCCCGAATTCAAATCGCCAAAGGAAGACCTGGAAATAAAGGTAGACGGCAGTTTCTTAGTTAATGCAAGCCAGCTCAAAAAGTTTGCAGGAGTTCAAATTAAACTGTCCAATGGAACACAGAAAGCCATGCAATTGTTTAGGCCAGCGACGCAGTACGTAATGATCATTGGCATACCACCATTTGTGGATGATTATATATTAAGTACAGAAATATGTACACCTCCCTTCACAAACCATAATCATTGACAGACCACCATTTGCAGTTCTGCTTTAGCCTTTTAAAATGGTTTTGATAAGATTATATATGGTTTCCTGCCGCGCCAAGACCATCCAGGACACAGGTCTTCCCAGCTTTCTCAATGCCTCATGCATGTCATAATATGCACTAATTAGGATAGGCAATATTCTAAACAAACTTGATCATTTCTTTTGTTAGCTTCTAATCATTTGACATCAGATGCTGAAACTTTAAACTATTCCCCTCCGTCACTACACAGCTAATCTTTGTTTATATAGCTACGCATTTTCGAACACCTTCTGCCGTATTATTTAGTACCTATGTACATATTTGTTCAGACAAAATAAATCTACTTTTAGTGGTTTTTAGACCAACCAGGGTCATCTCAAGCATACACCTGGTATAAACACTCTTAACTGCTACTGAACTCTCAGTGACTGCATTTCCTCCGAGTTAGTTGGTGCCAGATGAAAATTCCAGTTTCTGCTACTGACCGACTGGCGTCAATTTCAATTTCATAGGCGTGTACTTTTCTTACCTCTCCATTACATGAAAAGTTAAAGCAGCACACCAGTAACTACTACCAGCTAGAAAACAACTCACTGGTTCCGAGATATTGTTGATCCGTTTGTTCAACATTTTGAGCTACATATCTACCTACAAGGCAGTGGAATGTATGCAAGCAACAAACTGCCTTTTTGGTTTTTCCTCAGGGGCCTATTCTGTTATCTTTCACATTGAGGATCATCTGAAAGATCTTCCACTAACCCACAATTTCAGGTCCCTGCTCCCCCTGATGCAGCTTGGCCATTTCCATATCTTTCATATGCCTTTTCAGGCGAAGAGAGATATCATGACTCAACTGATCACGCAAGCTGTCTATAACTAATACAAACTGTTATCCACCATTGTACACTAGCGCTAATAGATAGGCCTCAAAAAGATGATCAATGGATTACTCCTCCCTTCTTTTCCATCCTTGTCTTCACATAGCGATCCCAAATTCAACCCTCTAGGCCTTTAACAAACTGGTGCTTGTCAATGCAATCCCAGCTTTAAACAGCAGGAAAAACAAAGGCAGAGCAGCGTTGCATACTATGCTAGCTACCAACTGATGAGGATTCTTCTGTCTATTACTAATATCAGAATCAGAAGGTAACGTCTGCAGCAACACCAACGGATTATTTTACAACATGCGTGCAATTGCAATGCTCCTGGTTTTGCTGCAAAGCATGTATATCGCAAGGGAGAGTATAGTATATACTGGCAGCATGCAGTGTGTGTATGCAAAAGTTTTGTGTGGCTGAAAAGACGAGAAGAAAAATAAAGAAAAGGCTGAGTACTTGGAGCGTTGCTGTCTGTCTCACCTGTAACAAACACCAGCGATCTTTTGCTTTTGATCATTCCTCCATGTTAGCTAGCTAGCTCCTACTCCAATATTTCTGTAGTTGATGTTGATCAACGCCTTGAAAGCCACCCCAATCCCTTGTGACGTGGGCCTGGCACACGGATTAGATGGCAGAGGACGCCTCTGGTTGGTAAGAAATGTTTTCTGTGGCCTGTGTGTTATGCGCTTAACAACTGAATTAATCGAGCAATAATAGTTTGTGGTGAGAGTGCACTGAAAGTATCGCAGAAGAGAAACTGATGCGTGTTTGTACAAAAGAAAGGATGTTAACTGACTTATGGCTCGCATCACGCATCTACCTCAACAAAATCTTTAGCCTCCTTCCAGAAGGCCTCATTCATGGGGTTAATTTTTTGGATGTAGTTGTGATTCTAATACATTTTTTACTGCTAGGATATTCATCCAAATGTTTGTCTTTTTATTTTGAAAGATGCAGAAATTGCTGGCCTCCATATATTTACCAGGTAGAATGTTTAAAGATTTGGCTCTAAGGCAAAACAAGTAAAAAGGAAAAGAAACGAAATGGAGAGTTTTTTTTCCGAAAGGGTAAGCCCCGACGTCCGCATCGATCGATGCATATAGTCATAACGAAATTGAAGCTACTCAATTTTTTTAATATAGCTTGATTTGCCCTTTATTTTGCTACATCAATCCAGCACACCCTACCGCAAAAAGGGATGTTACCGAGTACAAGTTTGCCGAGTGCAAATTACTGGGTACTCGGCAAAAACATCCAAATGGAGGCTGTTGAGAAAATACACTCGGCAAACTGAAGGACTCAGCAAAACACCTACTTGTCGAGCGTATTTTAGGGACACTCGACAAACCCGTCATATATATGTCGAGTGTCGGAATAGTGCACTCGGCAAACTGAAACAACGCTATACAAAATGGATGGTCACGTGTCCGCTGCGACTCCGAAGTGTGGTGCAGAATGGCACCTCTACAATTTTCACACAAAATATATAGACCATATTGGATGAAAAATCTCAATTATTAAGAATTTCCTTGCCTTATAAGCTACTTTCGCCCTTTTAAATGAGTTCCGGCCGATTTCATCAAATTATTTAAATTTTAATTACACGTGTGATCTAGTTTAGTTCTATTAACTTAAAAAAAATCCTTTTAAAATGCCTAAGTAGACTTCTATGTAGTAGCCGCAAATAAAGTTTAGCCCCCTGCTAGGAATCATTTTGCTGACGATTTTGATATTATTTAAAAAAAAATCTAAAATGCAATCTTTTTGTATGGAATCTTTTTATGTGTACTAGTTGTTAGAAAAAATGATAAATGTGTATTTTGACATATTTTTTAGAAAAACTTCCACAAAATGGACTTCATGTATGAACTTTCATGGTTTTCAACCCGAATCACCATGGTCATGGACATATCCAGACTATAATCCATGATAATGTGACCATATTGGAAGCAAAGGTCCAACTTTCCATGTAAACAATGTTATCAAAATTGATTATTATTATTTTTTCTTTAACTAAATTTTAATATTTTAAAGTGCCAAAACAAGATTTTTTTAAAGCAAGTGCAATTAATATGGTGTAAATGTCACATCTCCAATTTTTACACAAAGTAGAATTCTATGCAATACCACTGAGGGTGTTGAAGAGATTCAGATCCTTGCTACAAATAAATGTGCCAACGTAAATGTGTTTTCATGTTAAAAATATCACCAGCAAAGAAAATGTGGTTTTAAATAATTAGAGAAAACCAAAAAATATAGAAAGAAATAAACAAAGAAATAAAGATATTAAATAATTTATCCGTAAGGGTCAACAAAAAATGTTCTTCAAGTAATTATCAATGCAATCTATGGATATGATTTTTAAGTTCGAAACTTGAATACTTTGAACAATATTGGTGGTCAAAGTTCTTTCTGAGAATGGCGGGTGGGTGGGAGGAGAGAAATTCTCCATAGTTTTTATATTACTCAAAGTGACTCCGAAGGTCAAGTTTGCGTACAAGGACCCGTAGCTGATTACACTGGGACGAAGGGTAATTTTTAAAAAGAAAATTACGTAGAACATTGTATGAATAGCCTTGGGTCGATGGCTCAATAGTTAAATGTCGTCGTTACATCGGTGTAGACAGGGAAGGCGGGGCCCAAACAAGCATGATAATATTCTCTCAAAATTCTAGCATAACCAGGTTTGTGTGTAAAGCAAATCTTGTCACACTATGACATACGCGGTCCTTGGCCTTGTTGCCCGTTAGCTCCGTCACTGGGTGTAGTTCATCCGGAGAGAAGCATATTTTTATGTTCAAGACGACATCGTATTGAGCCATCCATAAGTTCCAATGGACAACGGCAACACCGATCTTCCGAACGTGAAAGGCGATCGGGATGGAAAGGAACCTCCGAGACAGATTGGCAGCTGCTGAGAGAAGCCCCAAGTTGGTGCCAAGTCTTCGAAGAAGGGAGCACTCAAACGGGACGGCGCCCAGTCTCGTCAGCGGTACATCTCTCACAAGAGGCGGAGGTGGTTAAAGTTTTCAAAGTTAGACTTAGAAAATATCCAAACGTTTTGTTAAGTGTGGGAGTATGGTTCAAGTGCTTTAATTAAAAGGACAAACTTTTGCTGGAGCCCCTTCAGAGTTGGAGATATTTGTGTCCACCCTAATGTTTTTTATGAAAAGGACCCTATCATAAAAGAAACAACGAATAGTACAAAGCACTTCAACAAAAAACGAAAATTACAACAAAATTTGAGATGACCTTCGTCTTAAACCTCTAGACTGTGTCGACGGTGCACCGCCGGTGCCGCTCCTCCTTGAGCCGGCTTGACGTTGTTGGTTGCGGATGAGAAGTTGCCGAACGGGTCTAGAAGACCACATCCGTCCCTGAGACGAAGAAGAAGCAATAACCGTAAATGAAACTCCTTGATGATCCGGAGATCCCCACAGCCAGAAGAAATCCTCGAGACCACACCACTCCCACAGGCTTATCGACGTCGCCGCCGAGATAGGACTGAAGCTGAGGAGACCTTATTGAAACGAGGTGCTGCCGCCACCATCTGAGTGCCGCCCCAACAAATTTGACCCTAACACCAAAAACGGAACCTTCCCGCCGACGAGGACCGAGATGCACCGCGCCTCCATGGCCTGAAGGCCACAGTGGCGGGGCAGATCGGAGGCCGCGCCGACGAGGCGAGGGAACCCTAATCACCTGTCTCTCCTCTCTCGGGGCAAAGGGGTACGCGTTGCGTCCACCCTAATTAACAAGAGATAGAGAAAGAAATGTTTGGTAGGGTTCTTGATCTATATATAGAATTTGAGTTGGATGAAAAGTTTGGCATATATAGCATTGGAACTACATGTTCATGAAAATCTTTGCTGGGAATTAATTAGTATAAGAAGTTTGTGCTCGTTTAGTTATAGAAACATGAGGTTTGACCATTTGACTGTGCAGCTCCAATATTTTGAATTACATATACTAGTAGTACTATTGAAGCAGTGCTTATTCTACACCTTCCAACACCCCAGCAATGTCATGAAAGCTTATTTAAGTATTCCTTTGGGATCCAGATGCTATATACAGTAACACAAAATTCAGAGCCAAAGCTTTTGCAGAGTGTAAAGACATGAGTCTCTTTCCCTTTGCCATTGATAATACTCTTAGTCCAACTACTACTATACGGCATGGAAGGGGTTCTGTTGGATACTTGTATGCACCAGGTCCATGGCGCAAGAAATGAGGGCACCTCAGATTCTATGGCTGGCAAACAATTTAAAGGAGGGAGCAAAAAGGCTAATAGGAAAGGTGATGGAATGATTACTGGTCGAGCTGGCCCTACTTTATCAGCTGTTTCTTTGCTGTTCTCCTCATAATTCACAGATATAAATTTTAGTTTGGAGCACAAAAATAATGAAGAATGCAAAAAACCCAGATATAAGTTATGCTCCTACATGATTACTTCTCCTTTCTCGAAAAGATGTGCATATATACTTTGAGTGCTACAACCTGGTTGAAACATACAAAACAAGAAGCTGAAGCACCCATAAATAATTAGCTAAATACTCCATAACAACTTGATACACGAGTGGTTAGTCGGAACAAAAATAAATTGATGACTAGCAGAAAGAAAACAAAATCCTCTTTTCATTGTGTATTTGACTTGCAGAGAGTGGCGCGCCTGCAGTGGGCAGTGCAGTCTTTGGGGGATTGAATGATAAAGAAGCAGCGCACGTGGATTCCGAACCCAGTGACTGCCTCTCCACAGTCTAAAGATTTATCCTTTTAGAAAAATGAATAAACAAAGTGAGCAGCAGAGGCAGAGAAAAAGAAACAGATTTCAAACAGCAAAAGGTAGAAAATAATCAGATAGGGTTCTCTCAAAAGCAGCCAATCCACAAAGGAAACATTGCTTTCCATCACACCACATAGCTCGCAAGCTAGGCCTTGTTTGAGTTAATCCGTAACACTTCTATAGAGAGAGAGAGAGAGAAATAGTGTTGTGGTATCGCTGATTAAATGGGATATTCGTTGGTTAGCATCGGGAGAACATATCACGTTACGTTCTGCCACAGTACTGTGCATGGGATTAGCCACCTAGCTAGCTGTGCCACCATGGCTGGTTTGGTTTTGGCTAGCTAGCTAGGTGAACCTAATAATTCCCCTCCTCTCTCCTCACTCCGCCTTATCCTCACCTCGCTACCCGTCTCCCTCCATGTACACTACTACTACTGAAGTCTCTCTCTCTATCCCAGCTCAAGGTAGCTTCTCTCTCTCTCTACATCGAAACCATTTAATTCATCCATCTCTCTCCTCCAAGCCCTACAAAGTACACCATCTTCTTCATCTAGCTAGGGTCATCTGCTCATGCTCCTCCCTTCTCTCCCAGATCAGAGATGAATCTTACCAGAACACCATAAAATAGTGTGTGATCTCCCACACGCACACACAAACGCAAACCCCTTCTCTCTCATATCATATGAGGAAGGATTCCTTCCAACCTATAATCTTTAGCTTAGCTCTTGGACTCTTTCTCTCTCTCTACCATCGTCTCCATCACACCTAAACATCTCGAGCTAGACCCACAAGAAGCGGTTGGCAACATCAAACCCGTTCCCTCTCTTGCAAACCACCACCCATTTACCTGGCATACACGCAGATATAGCTAGCCGTGTGTATATAACATGGCCTGATTGACCATGGATATCACCGGAGACGCCGGAGGCGGCCGGAGGCCCAACTTTCCCTTGCAGCTCCTCGAGAAGAAGGAGGAGCAGCCGTGCTCCAGCTCGGCCGCAGGGGGCGCCTCGGCGGGCGGCGGGAATGGAGCGGCGGCGGGCGGCGGAGAGATGCAGATGCGGAAGGCGGTGCCGAAGCGGACGTCGACCAAGGACCGGCACACCAAGGTGGAGGGGCGGGGGCGGCGCATCCGGATGCCGGCGTTGTGTGCGGCAAGGGTTTTCCAGCTGACGCGGGAGCTGGGGCACAAGACTGATGGTGAGACCATCGAGTGGCTGCTGCAGCAGGCGGAGCCGGCGGTGATCGCGGCCACCGGCACCGGCACCATCCCTGCCAACTTCACCTCCCTCAACATCTCCCTCCGCTCCTCCGGCTCCTCGCTCTCCATCCCAGCGCACCTCCGCGGGGCCTTGCCAAGCCCCGGCGCGCGGTTCGGCTCCCGTGCCGACGCGTGGGACCGGGTGGTCGGTCTCGGGTTCCCGTCCGAAGGCCCCTCCTCGGCGTCCTCGACGCCGTCGCCTTTGCTGCTCAACTTCCATTCGGGCAGTGTCGGGCTGGATGTGCAGCCCTCGCCATCCGCCGCAGCTGCAGCAGCCGACCTTTCGAGGAAGCGCCGGTGGGAGCAAGAAATGCAGCAGCAGCAGCAACAACAACAGCAGCAACAACAGTACCAGCAGCAGATGGCGGGGTACACCCAGAGCCAAATGCCAGGCACCGTCTGGATGGTGCCAAGCAACAACACCCCGGCGGCGGGGCACATCCCAGCGGTGGCAACGCCGGTGGAGGAGGCAGTGGCGAGTCGATCTGGACTTTCCCGCAGATGGGCAACACCGGCGCCCAGGCTGCCGTGTACCGTGGGAGCGTGCCGAGCGGGCTACATTTCATGAACTTCCCTGCACCGATGGCACTGCTACCAGGCCAGCAGCTGGGGCTGGGCCCCGTGGGAGGCAGTGGTGGCGGCGGAGGCGGAGGCGAGGGGCACATGGGGATCCTCGCCGCGCTCAACGCGTACCGGACACAGGCGGCGGATGCCGCGGCAGGCCAGGGAGGTGGATCGTCGAGCCAGCAGCAACAGGGCGGTGGTGGTGGCGAGCGGCATGAGAGCATGAGCACCAGCGAATCGTAGGCCGGCGGGGCGAGGATCGCGCGCATGCATTGGTCTGGTGTGCCTTTGATTCCCTGTTCTTTGTCTTTGATTCATTTTTTCCTTTTCTTTTTTTGTGGTTTCGGTTCCTCTCCTCCTAGACAACTTGCAAGGATTACACTCAGCTAGCTGCAGCATCCCATGGCAATGGCGTTTAGACCATCGATCGATCATCCTTACGTGCGTTTGAGTGGAAGAGCGAGGTGTGCCATGGGAGACCAGACAGAGAGGAGGGATACACATCATCCATCAGCAAAGAGATTGTTTAATTTTTGTTCTTTATTAGCTTTAGGGTTTGATCAACAAATGCGAGCGGAAGAGATATTTTTATCAGGCGTGAGCGTTCACTCGCCACCTGCCGTGATCGATGGTTCATTATTTTCCCCCAAGTGTTTATTAATTAGTTCTAGCTGCCATGCCATGCATATTCTTCTGCACTTTTCTCGTCGCCACCATTAATTTTCACTCTGCATGCATGCATGCCTGCCTGCTCGTTTGTTCGTTCCATGATTAATCTGTTGTTCGTAAACTATAGCTAGGGTTTTGATGGATCGCTTTCTCCAAATTGTGATCATGAAGAAAATGGTGAACATGAGTTGCTTTGACGGTACATTTTCGACAGATATACACTTAGTCATCGTGATTGGGCAATAGGAGTATAGGACTGGCTGAGCTAGGAGGACGTACATCGAATAAGGTAGAGTCGTAGAGCCGAGGGTGGCCAGCTGCGCGCGAAGGTTTTTGTCATCCAATGGGCGAACAATCTGCAGAGAAGGGGAGCTAGCTAGCTAGGTAGCGACCGATCAATGTCATGCATGCAGCATAGCAATGACCACAGCGCGCCACAGGGGAGAGAGCGCGCGGTTGGTGAGCGAAGCGACGACCGGCCGGCGCGCGCGCTGGCGCGGACTGGAGTCGACCACCGGTGGCGACCAGACCAGCCCGTACGTACTTATCTGTGGAAGCCGCCGTCAATGATTCCCACACGCGCGCGCTGGCGCGGCAGCGGCACCAACCGTGCCATGCCATGCCGCCCATGCTCGATCGGGAGAGAAGAATACAAAGTCGGCATGCATCATCCAGCCGGCCGGCACGGCCACGGGGGCGATGGAGCCGAGCTGTACAACGGAACAGAGCTAGCTGCGGCTACAGAGCGATCGAGGCAGCGTCATTTATGGCCGGACTTGTCGTCTCCCCGACCAGATCGACCGCGTCCATGACCGGCGGGCGCCGAGAGCCGAGAGGGCCTCTCTCTGCGGCACGTCGACGTCCATCCATCCATATACAGCAGGGGCAGGCCGCAGGGGGCAGGGCGCGCGTGTGATCGATATGGTCCTCCAGGCCTCCAGGGTTTGCCCTTCTCGATCGGTCGACGTTGCTCCTAGTTTTAATGGCATGTGCCCTGCCTCTGCATGCCAGCCCTTTCTGGTTCTTGTTTCTTGCTGCAACTGGGGTGGACAGGGCTACGCAGGAGGGGCTACGGTTTATGCGTACCTACTCTAGCTGCTGCTGGTTGGCCGATGAGCTATGGATTGCTGGAATGGATGGGTATTTCTGTTGAGCGGGTGGCTTTTCCGTTTGACTGCACATGGCACAATGCGTATCTCGACCGTCCGTTCGCGCGATTGAACGGCCGAGATTTGGCGTTGTTCTCATCATTTTTGCACCTTTTTTTTCGGTGAATCACTTTTGCACCTTACAAATCTTAAAGTCTGATAGAACAGTCCTCAAAGTGCCCTAGATATTTCCCGCCTTAGAATAGGAAAGTTTTTTCTCAAGTTTAAGACAATTTTTAGGCGACAATCTAACATGAAGGTACAAGGGTGGAACAGGGTTTCATATGATTTGTTAGTCCAAGGTGTGGTTTATAATAATATTTACTATCACTAAGGGTTTGAAACTATGGATGGCCATCCAACGCATGAGTTGGTTGTCAGATCGTATAAGGGGCAGTGTCCGTCTGCGCACCATGTAATAGTTATTTTTGTGTCGGGTCGCTGACAGATGACCTATAGACGCATATGGCTTTGTCGCGCTTATTTGTACTTTGGTAATTTTTGGGCACAAATAAGCATGACGGGTTTACTGACATGTGGGGTTTTGCGTAAGCCGCTATTATTACTGTCTCGGGCTCACACGTCAGTGACGCAGGGGTTGAGTGTGCAATGACACGGTAATTTCCGTGTTTTCCTCGAGTGGAAGGCGTTTTTTAGGCAATAATCTAACAAGAAGGTTCTAGATGTTAAACGGTTGCCGGTTTTTTGTGATTTGTTAGTCCAATGTGGTCTATGATAATATTACTGTCACTAAGGGTTTCGATGTATGGATGGCCATCCAATTCGTGACTTGGTTATCAGGTCGTATAACGGGCAATGTCCGTCTGCGCACCATGTAACAGTTATTTTCTTGTCAGGTCGCTGACAGATGACCTGTAGACGCATATGGTTTTGTCGCACTTATTTGTATCTTGGGTGGCTTTTGGGCACAAATAAGCCTGCCGAGTTTACTGATACGTGGGTTTCGTGTAAGCGGCTATGTTTACTGCTGCGGGCTCACAAGTCGGTGTTGTGAGACATGATTAGCTGTAACCCCACATGTAGATGTCGTCGCGCTTATTTTCAGTTTGAAACCGGTTTGAAAAGAAGAAGAAAGGTCATATATATATTTCCGTTTGTCCCCTGCCTGACAAGTGGATCGATCTTCACGTGAGTGGACAATGTTTGAGTTTTGGCCCTACCTATCAGCGAGATGCAGCATGATGAGGTGTACAGAGGGCGGTCAGGTCAGCACAGTCCAGCTGCGGAGTTCAGGAGGAGGAAAAGGATCTAGCTGTCACACGTTGAGTTGATTGGGTGCATTGAGTACTAGCTGCCCGGCCGACCCCTAAACACATGTGCACCTGTCCTCGTTGCTAGCTCGATCAGATTTGAACGCAAATGTATACATTTGTGAACAGACTAATTTGCATTTCGACTCTGTTGTTTTGCTATTAGCCTTGTGCCATTGTCTACCTCACACACACTAAACCTCTCACTCTCAGTCTCACTCATAGTGACACAAACCCTGACACACGTCGTGGTCAAGTTGACAACAATGTGTTAATGTCTATTTCTGTGTTTGTGTCAGAAAAAGAGAGAGGAGACATAACACCGCAGGTTACACAGGTTGTGAAACAAATGCGTGCGCTATGGTACAAAAGGCAAATTAATTGCAGGCCATAATTATTTCATCAGAGTTCAAACACCCTAAACTGTGCGTCTCTAGTTGTCTACACTGTGCCTGACTTTTCCACACCAGTCAAGAGAGATCTGATACGAAAATAATACTCGGTACTATATAAAACCGCACATTATGTTGTCTAGGAATAGGATGATGTGAGCATTTTCTAGTGCATGCATGCGCCAGCCACAGAACCTGCTTAGCGCATCGAAATAATTAGGCGCATACATTTCAGCAAGCATCTAATTATCAACTAGTTTAAATGAGTTGCAGTCGATCATCAGGAGTACTAGCTTTTGAAGCGAGTTCTCATTTTGACTTGGCCTTTGTCAGGTCTGTGCTGCTGCTGCGCGCATTTTTCTTTTCAAAAGATAGGCAGTGTCATGGCGTGTGCGTGTATGCCGAGGCGACACCAAAACCACAGGGAATTCATAGGGATCATGAGTGTAAAGTAGTAGCAACACAACCAACTCATCGCATCGCGCGCAATTCGCATCGATCTAGCCCCTCGATCGGCTCAGTTGCACTAGCTCCCCGCTTTTCTCCATCACTCGCATGCATGGTTTCTTCACTGGAGAAACTGAAGGAATCTCTGCAGCTGCCATGGCTATAGCAGCTACCGCTGTTAACTGGAGACCTCTCTCTCTCTCTCTCGTTTATCACTTTATGGCCGGGGATGCAATGCAGCCTCCGACCTCAAAACAGCAGCTTTTGATACTACTATGTGTGATCGGATTTTGTGCCTAGTGTAGTGTCATAGTGTTCTCTGTGTGTGCGATGCGTATTGCACCTGCTTTTTTTCTCTCTCGCAGGCATCAGGCATGCCACAAAATTCTTTTGCTCCCCGGCCTTCACTGTAGCCCTTTTTAAGAAAGTTTTGTGTCTCAACTTTCATCCTCGCCTGTCGCGCTGCTGCCTGCCCCTCGATCTCCTTTCCGCGCCTCGAGATCGGCAGGGCTAGCTAGCGTGGCATGATTTACGTTTGATGGACCGATGATGGTCGTTCATTGCAGAATTCTGCACTGCGGATCCATCCATCATTTCCATTTACCCGAAAATGTGTCGCCAAACGATTACTAGGCCGTCATGAATTTACAGCCATCGATCTATGCCTGAATGAGTGCTACGCCGTACAGATTGAATACTGAAGAAAAGTGCAATGGCACCTAACAGGGTATATGGTAGGGATATCAGGGAATCATATGGGGATTAGTTTAGTTGAATTGTGAGGTTGCAATTCATGTCTTTCCTGCTAACATTCCTAGGCAGGTTTTGTCTTCCTCTAGGCCATTGTGATGAGATTAGAAGAGACTAATGATTTTAAATTGGATCAGCTGGGTGGTCCTTGCTGCTCTGATATGGTTAGTGCGGTTGATACTCCGTGCAGTTAGGCTCTTAAACTACTTGGAGAATATTTGTTAGGACCTATTTGTATAGTACAAGATGGTGTTGGCTTGGCATTACGTATGCACTTGCTCACAACCAGCAGACAATAATCTTGCCTCCCCAGGACAGAAAACGTGTATCTTGCCACCTTTTGACTAATCATGCAGCTATACCTGGTCCTAACTGAGTACTTAGGTACAAAATGGTTATCCAACGTAGTGAGAGATAGCTCTGTTACTTTGACAAGCATTGCACTCCCTTTCAACAACCAAAGTCAATAATCAAAGGTAAATAAAGTTGTTTCCTGAGCAACTAGCATGATCAGTTTTCCCTTAAACATTCACATTCTTTGAGCAACTAGCCTGATCAGCATTCCTTTAAACATTGGCATTCTTTTGACGTTTTGATAGACTTCCTTCCTTGCGTACCGCTACGCTTCCAGGCCAAGCCGAGGCGATCAGATCTCAGCCCAGACGATCGCCTCGTCCAGCCTCCCGTCGGCGCCGCCGCAGGTCTGCCCTGCCTCTGTGGTCTCCAGACCATGGAGGCGTGGTGGATCTTGGCGCTCGTCGGCGGGAGGGCTCCGTTTTTTAGGTTTTAGTGTCCATGTTTGTTGGGGCGTCGTTTTGGTGGCGGCGGCAGCACTTCTTACAATAATGTCTCCCCGGCTTCAGTCCCATCTCGGTGGCGACGTCGAGAAGTGTAACATCCCAAAATTATAATAAGTATTATAATTCCAAAAAGGTGGGCCAACAATTTTTTTGTTATATTATGTGTGTTGATTGTTCATTGTTGCTTGTGTTGATTGTTGCTCTAAATAAAAACTTGGAAAAACAAAACTAAAATTTAAAAACAACAAAAACAATGTGACAAGTGTCAGCCAATTTCTCCAAGTGAGAAATTAATTTTCTTTCACCCAAACTTCAGTGGAGTGATAATATGATCACTCTCAATTTATTCCTACAACTTTTCCCTCTCAAAATAAATAATTCCAAAAACCTAAAAATTAAATTCAATATCTTTCTTTATCTTCTTTAATCACAAAATGTGCTATGTACAAATGCAAAATACTTATCACCACAGCACCACAAATGCTTGATAATTAGTCAGTGAACCAAATATGAAAAGATTTTAAAAAAAATCGAATTTGAATTTGGTTCAGGCGTTCTGTCGAACAACTTGTGAGCAAGGATGAACTTTGCCCAAATCCGAGCTCAATCCGCTCGAATTCGAGCGAAATTCGATGAACCACTCACTCCTCTCACGTCGCACTCATCTCTCTCACCTCACTGCCTCGCCGGAGAGCGTTGGAAACGTGCGAATTGGTCGATTTGGACCGTAGCCATTGGAGCACGCTCGCCGCCGTACTGCACCGTGACCACCTACGGGAGCTAGACGAAGGAGGGCGCCGCGCTGGCCCTGAGCCGTGCCTTCCCTCCCTTCTGCCTCTCCGCTCTCGACTGGTCAAGGGGAGACCGCCTCAGAGGCGCTGCACGCCCGTACCCGTGCGGTCGAACACGAGCGCGCCGCGTCCATGGCCGCGCGTGGTCATCGACGGCGAACGCGGCCACCACTGCTCCCCACTCCAGCACACCACCGCCCAGCCACTCACCTGCCTCCCCGTGCCCCCGCAGACACGCCTACGTCACCCCTGGTGGCCCACGGCGACACCAGCATGCCGTCAAGTCTCGGGCGTGCGCCATGGACGCCGTCGGCCCGAGCTAGCCACAGCTCACCCCGCTGCACCTCTCTCCCTCTAACCCTAACTGCCACCTCCCCACGCCGTTGCTACACCGCACCGCCACCAATGGCGTGCTCTCCCACCCCCAGACCCCTCCTGCACCCTGTCCACGGCACGCCGGAGTTCGGCAATATAAACCCCCACCGCATCCCTCCGCTCTTCACCCCAATCCATTCCTCTCGCACTCACCCCACACCCTCTCTTGCACCGCCAGGAGGGCGGACACGCCGCTGCAGCCTTTGCTGCTCTGGTCAAGCACGGCCAGGTGCTGCCGGAGGAGAAGGTGGACGTCGACCACGGCCATGCCGTGCTTCACCTCCTTTCTCTCCTCTCTGGCTTGAACCCTCTCTGCCTTCACCACCGCACTCACCCGCCTCCGTTTGCCCTCTGTTTTGTGCACAGGAGCGACGCAGAGAGCTCGCCGGAGCCGGGATCCGTCCGTGGAAGCAGCTGAGCTCGCCACCGACGCTCGGGTCATCCCCATCAAGCTCAACACATCTCCCGAGCCTCCCCAAATTCTCCGGCGTCGAACGCCGTCTTCCCCACAGTCGCTAACCACCCCAGGTGCCTCTCCGACCATCCTCGCCGTCGCTGGCATGGTGGCGCCGCCCATATTTGGTCGTCGCCGTTCGTGGCCTCCGTAGACCGTTGGATCTGAGATCAACGGTAGCGTAGCGCTTCGCTTAGTTGAGTCGCTGTCAAGTGGGACCGACTGTCAGCGTTTTAAACTTTATCCAGCGCGCGAGATATTTCCGTTCAGTCACTGACAAGTGGACCCCACCCGTCAGGATCTTCAACATTATCCAAACCAGAGTAGTTTTCTAATTTAATATTTCCTGGAATTTCAGTACTGTACTGAACTTTGAAATTCAATATCTCGAGATTTATAAGACCAAATAAATCAAATCAAAATATTCTGGATAGCTCATGAAATGTTTTAACCAACCCAAGTGGTTTCATCACATTTAGATAAATAATAAATATGTATTATTAAAAATGCCACAGAAGGTTTAAAACCTAAACTTGTTTGTTTCTGATTATATATTGGCCCAAATAATTCCAATCCAATTTGGTTAGCTTGGCACTATGATCTCTTAGCTTCCCTAATTTTGGTAGAATTAATTATGCAATGTTAATTGTTTGGCATTTGATTAAATTTAGCAAACCCTTCTGTACTAAAACAATTATAGATGTTTAATGCTTAACCCAAATGAAGTGGTGAATGATGTATACAACCATACCAACGGATCGGTATGAGGTTGTTGGAGGCAAATGGACCATGACGGGCTATGGTCGGAATAAGGGAGGAGTTTTGGAGAAGTAAATAAGGTGGTGATTTATTGGAGGATAGTTATAAAATTCTTCTTACCTCTTTTTCAATAAAGATATAGAGATGTCTTAATTTATAAAAGTTTTGAAAATAAACATAAAACTAGTGCATGTTCATTCGAGGGTAGTTTGCGAGTACAATCCAATGTACTCATATTGGTTTTGTCCCTGGCTATTGTCTTAGCCAGATTTCGAGGAGCACTACGCCGAAGAGGAGTACGGCGATTTCTATGCGAACTAGGGATCTCCATAAGTCAGCTGCCTGCCGGGTTATCGTAGGATGTGCTTATCTACCACGTAGTAGCTTCCGCTGAATAAGGTGAATTAGCCCATGAAGGCACCTATGTAAGACTTAGTCTAAATGACCGTATGTGTAAGACTTTTATTCGGTATTGTAATGGATGTAAACTTTGGTATTCAGTTCGGATTATGTGCAACGACAGACTGATCATGGGATCGTTGTGTTAAGCATAATCGGTTATTTCGGACAGCTAGTTCGGGGTCCCCACAGAGCTGGCATCAGAGCCATCCTGGCTTTAAGAGACCTTAGTTAGCATGGTCGTTAGATAAGAGTTACAAAAGTTAATTTCTAAAACAAATAAGTGAAGTATTTTTGAAAATTGCTTATCTCCCAATCCTCCTACTTATGCAAAATTTACTCTCATTAATTATTACATTTTCCTTGTACTCTTAAAATATTGCACACACTTGTCATCCCATTAAGCTTAAAATTTTGCGCACTTGTTATTTCACTAAATTTAAAATTTTGTACACGGGTCATCGCACTAACTTAAAAATCTTGCCTAAAATTGTAGATGGCACTCCATTGGACTGAGTTCTATTAGCTTGAGAAGGATGGCGAGATGATGTTCGAGAAGGACTTGTTTGAGTTGAGCAAGCTGTTAGGTCGCCCCGCTCCAGAGTTCAAGGGAGCCCAGGTTGATGCTCTTGGCAACGGAAACCTGTGTTGGCGTATCGAGTCGTCTGTTCGGGGGAACCTCAAGTCTCCCGGATCCAGGACGCTGATCTCCGCCACTATGGACGCCCACTGGGACGACGGACTGTGTCGTGCCATGTAGAGGTTGCTAGCCTGACTTTGTGAGGAGCACAAGGCGGAGCTGGTGAACTCCCGCTTTCGGTTTTACGGGAGGCGCACCGATGATGGACACCCCATCCAGTCACCTCTACACCCGACGTTTGGAGAGTACATCCTGGACATGGTGGTCCTACTCTACCGCACCCAGGAGGATCTGATGAGCGCTAGACTTCGAGCTCGTTTTGAGCGCATCTCGCTCAATGAGAGTCGCGAGCGTGAGGCGCAGTTGAAGCAGGAGAAGATTGCTCTTCTCAAGAGAAGGACCCAGCTGAAGAAGGTCGTCGCCAAGCTCCGCAAGAGGGTGGCGGAGCAGGACGAGATGATCGAGGATATGGAGCACCATGCCAACGAGATGTTGGAGGAGGGCGAGGATCTCCGCAGGGAGAACAGTGCCTTCATCACGATGAGGATTACCAGGAGGAGATGGACTACGAGGAGTCGGACGACGAGGAGGAGCTAGGTTACGAGGAGGAGGAGCCACTCGAGGCAGTTTTCGAGGGTGAGGAGGAGGACCCAGAGGAGCCACCCTACCAGTCCGATGCTGACGCAGCAGAGCCAGAGGTTCCACCTCAGTAGGCGAGTGACTTGAGTACCATCGCAGGATTAGGTTGACCCCCTATCGCTAGTCGAGTCGAAGTAGTGGTTCCTTTGGAAACCATGTATTATGTACATTAGATGTAGGGTGATGTTGTAAGCTTGATGCTGTGAACTCGTTGCTGTGATGCTTGTATTATATAAGTGTGTTAGTCTTGTTTGGGTTGTGCAAAATATCTTCCATATCGTCGTTAATTAATCAACCACTTTGCGAATTCATCTTTTTCCCCTTAGTCGAAACCTTTTTGCCTTGCCTCTTATACCCTGTATGGCTCAGGATGGTGGACACTCGTCGCACCAACAACCCGGATGGAGGACCACCGCCACCACCACCAGAACCGACCCCTGCCCAACTTCTTGCGCTCATTATGGAGGAACGCCAAAATGCCCGGGAGGAGCGCCAAGCTCATCTTGCTGCCCTGCAGCAGATCGCTGCTGCTCAGGTTAACAACAACAATATCAACCATGGTGGAAATGGCAATGGCAATGGAAATCGGGGCATTTGATGATAACCCCCCCCATGCCACTTAAACCCCACATGTCATAGACACATTTGGGGGGCATGTGAGCAAACATAATTGCACTTGGGGGGGTTATCATCAATTATCCCATGGAAATCAGCAATCCACCTTAAGCGACTTTCAGAAGACCAACCCACCTACCTATTCCAGGGGACATCACCCACTGGAAGCCGATGATTGGCTTCGTACCATCGAGAACAACCTGGAAGTTGCTGCTGTGGGAGTCAATGAGAAGGTTATGTATGCAACCCACTATCTGGCTGGACCTGCACGAGCTTGGTGGGAATCTACCAAGGCTCTCCAGCAAGTTGGCTATGTGATCAACTGGGCTGAGTTCCAAGAGAAGTTCCGCAAGAAGCATATCCCCGGCGGACTCATTGAGAGGAAGAAGGACGAATTCCGCAAGCTAAGGCAAGGAAATAAAGATGTGGTTGGTTATCTTGATGAGTTTACCGACTTATCTCGGTATGCTCTGGATGACACCGACACTGAGAAGAAGAAGATGGAGCGCTTTCTGAATGGACTTCATGATGAGCTGCAATGCGCGTTGGTTATCCATGACTTCTATGATTTGGAGTCACTTGTGGACAAAGCCATCCAGCTGGAGACCAAGCACAAGTCCATGTTTGAAGGTCATAAGATGAGGATGATTGCTTCTGAAGGTTCAAGCAACCAGAAAACTCGTATCTTTCAGCCAGCATCCAAGCCTGCTTATCGCCACCGCAAACACCCCGCTCCACCTTTCCTAACCGCCCAAACAACTTCAACCACCCCAATGACAATAACCGTCCCGGAGGAAACTTCAACAACTTCAACCGCAATGCCAATGTTGTCTGCTTTGAATGCGGCACTAAGGGTCACTACTCCAGAAATGCCCCAATCCTAAGAGGAATGTTCAGCGCCCCAATGACCGACACCAAACAATGGTCAAGGCCGTGCTGGAAATGGCAAGAATGCCGCTCCCCGCGGAAATGTTGCTGTTGCCAAGGGCCGTCTGCACCACATCAATGCTGAGGAAGCCTTGGATGTGCCAGATGTTGTGCTGGGTACGTTCCTTGTCAACTCAGTACCTGCAACTGTTCTGTTTGATTCTGGTGCTACCCATTCTTTTGTTACCCAAGAGTTTGTTGCTAAGGGAGGTCTAGTCGGGAATCTTTTACCCAGACCCATGGTCATCCAAATCCCAGAATCCACCATAGAGACCAAGCTGTTTTGCCCGACGTTTCCCTTGAGATCAAAGGAGAAAAGTTTCCAGCCGACTTAATCATTTTAGGAACCCAAGGTATAGATGTTATTCTGGGTATGAACTGGCTAGCCAAATACCGTGGTCGTATAGATTGCGCCAGAAGAGCTGTATCCATCACCACAGACAAGGATGTCGAAGTGGAATAGTATCTGAAACTAGCCATTCCCAACCAGGCTGCCATGAGGGCATAGCTCGACCCCTTTAGATGAGATCCGTGTGGTCCATCTTCCGAGATGTTTTCCCGGAAGAATTGCCTGGTATGCCGCCAGACAGGGATATTGAGTTCGTAATTGAACTTATTCCGGGGACAACCCTATATCCAGAGACCATACCGGATGAATCCAGAAGAACTGGTTGAATTGAAGAAGCAGTTGGCTGATATGCTCAGCAAAGGTCTTGTTCGCCCAAGCGCTTCACCTTGGGGATCACCCATTATCTTTGTGGACAAAAGAGACGGTACCACACGCCTGTGTGTGGATTATCGCAAGCTCAATGATGTGACCATTAAAAACAAGTATCCTCTTCCCAAGATCGAGGATCTGTTCGATCAGATGAACGGAGCCCGAGTCTTTTCCAAGATCGATCTTCGGACAGGATATCATCAGTTGAAAATCCGAGAGTCAGACATTCCCAAGACCGCTTTCACCACCCGTTACGGTTTGTTTGAATACACCGTGATGTCCTTTGGTCTGACCAATGCCCAGCCTATTTCATGAATCTCATGAACAAGATTTTCATGGAGTACCTCGACAAGTTCGTGGTAGTCTTTATCGACGATATCTTATCTACTCCAAGACCGAAGAAGAGCATGCTGAACATCTGCGTCTAGTTCTGGAGACCCTCCGAGAGCACAAGCTATATGCCAAGCTTAGCAAGTGTGAGTTTTGGCTTAGCGAAGTGGCATTTCTCGGACATGTTGTATCTGCTGGAGGAATTTCTGTTGACCCAGAGAAGATCCAAGCTATTGTTGACTGGAAAGCCCCCACTAATGTGACTGAAATCCGAAGCTTTCTCGGACTAGCGGGTTACTACCGCAAGTTCGTGAAGGATTCTCCAGCATAGCCAAGCCCATGACTCAACTGTTGAAGAAGGACAAGAAATTTGAATGGACCCAGAAATGTGAAGATAGTTTCCAAGAACTAAAGAAGAGACTGACTTCAACCCCAGTCTTGATTATGCCAGACGTCACCAAGAGTTTCGACGTGTATTGCGATGCATCACGCCTCGGACTTGGTTGCGTTCTGATGCAAGAAGGCAAAGTTGTGTCGTATCTGTCTCGACAGTTGCGACCGCATGAAGAAAATTATCCAACCCATGATCTGGAGTTAGCTGTTGTTGTTCTTGCTCTTAAGACGTGGCGTCCCTATCTTGTGGGACATCGCTGCGAGATCTATACGGATCACAAGAGTTGAAGTATATCTTCACCCAGAAGGAGTTGAACCTGCGACAAAGGAGATGGATGGAATTAATCAAGGACTATGATATTGGAATCCATTATCACCCCGGAAAGGCTAATGTAGTTGCCGATGCCCTAGTCGCAAGCCTTGCACCCTAAATGCCTTATCCAAGCCGAACAACCAGCCTTGTTCAAAGAGTTCGAAGATTTCGGACTAGAGCTTGTTAGCCATGGTTATCTCGCCAATCTAGAGTTAGCCCCAACCCTGATGGATCAAATCAAGGAAGCCCAAAAGGATCATGAAAGCATTGAAGGAATTAAGAGGAAGATTTCTCTCAGCAAAGCACCCGGTTTTACCGAAGATGCTGAAGGAGTGTTGAGATTCAATGGTCGTATCTGTGTGCCTAATGTCAAGGAGCTTAAAGATTTAATCCTGACAGAAGCCCATGAGACCCCTTATTCAATTCATCCCGGCGGAACAAAGATGTACCAAGACCTTCGTGAGAGATTTTGGTGGCATGGAATGAAGCGAGAGATTGGTTCTTTCGTAGCCAAGTGTGATATCTGTCAGCGAGTCAAGGCTGAACATCAGCGACCCGCTGGATTGCTTCAACCTTTGAAAATTCCTGAGTGGAAGTGGGATGAAATTGGAATGGACTTTATTACCGGACTTCCAAGATCCAACCGAGGCCATGATTCAATCTGGGTCATCGTTGATCGACTACCAAGGTTGCCCATTTTGTTCCTGTCAAGACCACTCACACCGGAGCTCAGTTAGCAGACTTGTATATTTCCAGAATAGTAAGCCTGCACGGTGTGCCTAAAAGATTGTATCTGATAGAGGCACGCAATTCACCTCAAGATTCTGGAAATCTCTTCATGAAGCCCTCGGAACCAAGTTGGCTTTTAGCACAGCTTATCACCCCCAGACCGAGGCCAAACCGAGCGAGTGAATCAGATATTAGAGGACATGCTTCGTGCATGTGTTCTATCTTATGGTTCCAAATGGGAAGATTGTCTTCCATTTGCAGAATTCTCCTACAACAATAGCTACCAGTCCAGTCTGCAAATGGCCCCGTTTGAAGCACTTTACGGCAAGAAGTGTCGTACGCCCCTGAATTGGTCCGACACCGGAGAAGGCAAATTGTTTGGACCAGATACCCTCCGTGAAGCTGAGAACAAGTCCAACTTATCCGCGAGCGTCTCAAGACTGCCCAATCCCGTCAGAAGAGCTACGCTGACCCAAGCGTCGCGATGTCACCTTCAACGTGGAGATTATGTCTATCTCCGAGTGACACCACTCAAGGGTATGCAGCGTTTTCATGTCAAGGGAAAATTGGCGCCAAGATATATTGGACCCTTCAAGGTCATTTCTCGTCGAGGAGAAGTATCTTATCAACTGGAGTTGCCCCAAGAGTTATCGGAATTTCATGATGTCTTCCACATTTCCTTGCTCCGGAAGTGTCTTGAAGTTCCCGACAAGCCCGATGTTTTCAAAAACATCGACCACCTCTCCATCGATCTGAACCATGACCTGACTTATCGTGAGAGACCTGTCAAGATTCTTGACGAAATGTTCGTCTTACCCGGAGGCGCGCGATCAAGTTCTACAAAGTCCAGTGGACTAACCACTCCGAAGAAGAAGCAACATGGGAACGTGAAGACTATCTTAGAAGCGAATTCCCAAACCTCTTTAGCACCCAAGCCTAGCAAATCTCGGGACGAGATTTATTTTAAGGGGAAGGATTTGTAACATCCCAAAATTATAATAAGTATTATAATTCCAAAAATGTGGGCCAACAATTTTTTGTTATATTATGTGTGTTGATTGTTCATTGTTGCTTGTGTTGATTGTTGCTCTAAATAAAAACTTGGAAAAACAAAATTAAAATTTAAAAACAACAAAAACAATGTGACAAGTGTCAGCCAATTTCTCCAAGTGAGAAATTAATTTTCTTTCACCCAAACTTCAGTGGAGTGATAATATGATCACTCTCAATTTATTCCTACAACTTTTCCCTCTCAAATAAATAATTCCAAAAACCTAAAAATTAAATTCAATATCTTTCTTTATCTTCTTAAATCACAAAATGTGCTATGTACAAATACAAAATAAATATCACCACAGCACCACAAATGCTTGATAATTAGTTAGTGAACCAAATATGAAAAGATTTTAAAAAAATCGATTTGAATTTGGTTCAGGCATTCTGTCGAACACCTTGTGAGCAGGATGAACTTGCCCAAATCCGAGCTCAATCCGCTCGAATTCGAGCGAAATTCGATGAACCACTCACTCCTCTCACGTCGCACTCATCTCTCTCACCTCACTGCCTCGCCGGAGAGCGTTGGAAACGTGCGAATTGGTCGATTTGGACCGTAGCCATTGGAGCAGCTCGCCGCCGTACTGCACCAGTGACCACCTACGGGAGCTAGACGAAGGAGGGCGCCGCACTGGCCCTGAGCCGTGCCTTCCCTCCCTTCTGCCTCTCCGCTCTCGACTGGTCAAGGGGAGACCGCCTCAGAGGCGCTGCATGCCCGTACCCGTGCGGTAAACGAGCGCGCCGCGTCCATGGCCGCGCGTGGCCATCGACGGCGAATGCGGCCACCACTGCTCCCCTCGCCAGCACACCACCGCCCAGCCACTCACCTGCCTCCCCGTGCCCCCGCAGACACGCCTACATCACCCCTGGTGGCCCACGGCGACGCCAGCACGCCGTCAAGTCTCGGCGTGCGCCATGGACGCCGTCGGCCCGAGCTAGCCACAGCTCACCCCGCTGCACCTCTCTCCCTCTAACCCTAACTGCCACCTCCCCACGCCGTTGCTACACCGCACCACCACCAATGGCGTGCTCTCCCACCCCCAGACCCCTCCTGCACCCTGTCCACGCACGCCGGAGTTCGGCAATATAAACCCCCACCGCATCCCTCCACTCTTCACCCCAATCCATTCCTCTCGCACTCACCCCACACCCTCTCGTGCACCGCCAGGAGGGCGGACACGCTGCAGCAGCCTTTGCTTCTGGTCAAGCACGGCCAGGTGCTGCCGGAGGAGAAGGTGGACGTCGACCACGGCCATGCCGTGCTTCACCTCCTTTCTCTCCACTCTGGCTTGCACACTCTCTGCCTTCACCACCGCACTCACACGCCTCCGTTTGCCCTCTGTTTCGTGCACAGAGTGACGCAGAGAGCTCGCGGAGCCGGGATCCGTCCGTGGAAGCAGCGGAGCTCGCCACCGACGCTCGGGTCATCCCCATCAAGCTCAACTCATCTCCCGAGCCTCCCCAATTCTCCGCCGTCGAACGCCATCTTCCCCACCGTCGCTAACCACCCCAGGTGCCTCTCGACCATACTCGCCATCACTGGCACGGCGGCGCCGCCCATATTTGGTCGTCGCCGTTCGTGGCCTCCGTAGACCGTTGGATCTGAGATCAACGGTAGCGTACCGCTTCGCTTAGTGAGTCGCTGTCAAGTGGGACCGACTGTCAGCATTTTAAACTTTATCCAGCGCGCGAGATATTTCCGTTCAGTCACTGACGAGTGGACCCCACCTGTCAGGATCTTCAAATTATCCAAACCAGAGTAGTTTTCTAATTTAATATTTCCTGGAATTTCAGTACTGTACTGAACTTTGAAATTCAATATCTCGAGATTTATATGTCCAAATAAATAAAATCAAAATGTTCTGGATAGCTCATGAAATTGTTTAACCAACCCAAGTGGTTTCATCTCATTTAGATAAATAATAAATGTGTATTATTAAAATGCCACAGAAGGTTTAAAACCTAAACTTGTTTGTTTTTTATGATATATTGGCCCAAATAATTCCAATCGAATTTTGTTAGCTTGGTACTATGATCTCTTAGCTTCCCTAATTTTGGTAGAATTAATTATGCAATGTTAATTGTTTGGTATTAGATTAAATTTAGCAAACCCTTCTGTACTAAAACAATTATAGATGTTTAATGCTTAACCCAAATGAGTAAGGACTAATTTTGTTAGAGCATTTAATCAGTGTTAGTTACCCCTAAAAGGATTTAATTTTATGATCAATAGAACTTAGGCAGTAACTAAAACTTAATTATTAAGTTTCTGGATTAAAACAATTGTGTAGGGAGTTTGGTAACTCCAATTAATCCAAATCAAATTGGGTTGTCGTCTACATATCAGTAGCTTCTGTAGAAATTTAGTTTGTATTTTTGTGACCAACAGAACTGAGTTATGCGATTAAACATGTTCAACTAGTTTCTGCCATATTTAAGACATAAATAAATAGTGGTCAAATAAATTAATTTGAACTCAAATTCTGTTGCTTTGTGTGTGCAGTGGCTATTTATAGCATTCAAGATTGTAATGTTGTGATGTTGATTGAGTAGTATCGTGATTGTTTGTCTTGCTTGTTTAACGTTTAGACGAGATCGTTGCCGGAGCTTGCGAGGAGGGGGATTACTTTGATCAACCAGAGCAAGACTCCGAGAACTTTGCTGAGCAAGGCAAGCTACTCTCTGATCTTGCACCTCTAATATACATGCATATACTTTGTCCAAATGGTTTGCTCATAAGAAGCAAGAATTTTGAAAAACCTTTTTCAAAAGAGTATGAAAAATTATTTTGCCACCCAAAGTAGAAGTATAAGATAGATATATCAAATTATAGGATGGGAAAAAAATAAAGTTTATTCAAAACTCCTTTCAAATCAATGGTATGGATGTGGAATACCAAGATGTCGGTGTTGCAGTGAAAAAATGGAGAATGGTGATGTTTTATGAAAAATGCACATTGTGTCCTAGTACTATGACGACCAATCTTACCCTGTGCGACCACATTTACCCACATATGGGCAAGGGCGTAGTCATATAATTTGCTCATATTAGTATGGGATGCCTCAACAACGGAGATGGCTCCGTTCCATGAGGGGATGGTTCGGTGACCTACCCCTGACCTGGGTCCTCGCTCAAACTCTATGAGAAAGATAAGGAGGAGGATAGAAGGATTGTCCCCTATACACTGCCGGGCAGAACTATGAGTCCACACACTTCTGACGGGCTGGGTTAAGTGTTGATGGAAAGTGTCATAGCGGCAGGTTCCTATACTAGCATGAGCAAAGGACAGGCTATGGTCGGTGACTCAACTTCGCATACACCTTGTATGGCGGGACGTGGCTGACATGATGAGTTGCTAGATGGATGTGGGAAAAGCGTGTTACCTCTGCAGAGTGTAAAACTATTCGAATAGCCGAGTCCTCGGATATGGACAGTTGGGAGGCTGTCCTAAGACCATGTGCAAGTTTTTGAAAAGAGATTTAAACTTTGAAAAGAAAATGAAGTGGTGAATGATGTATACAACCATACCAACGGATCGGTATGAGGTTGTTGGAGGCAAATGGACCATGACGGGCTATGGTCGGAATAAGGAAGGAGTTTTGGAGAAGTAAATACGGTGGTGATTTATTGGAGGATAGTTATAAAATTCTTCTTACCTCTTTTTCAATAAAGATATAGAGATGTCTTAATTTATAAAAGTTTTGAAAATAAACATAAAACAAGTGCATGTTCATTCGGGGGTAGTTTGCGAGTACAATCCAATGTACTCATATTGGTTTCATCCCTGGCTATTGTCTTAGCCAGATTTCGATGAGCACTACACTGAAGAGGAGTTCGGCGACTTCTATGTGAACTAGGGATCTCCATAAGTCAGCTGCCTGCCGGGTTATCATAGGATGTGCTTATCTACCACGTAGTAGCTTCCGCTGAATAAGGTGAATTAGCCCATGAAGGCACCTATGTAAGACTTGGTCTAAATGACCGTATGTGTAAGACTTTTATTCGGTATTGTAATGGATGTAAACTTTGGTATTCAGTTCGGATTATGTGCAACGACAGACTGATCATGGGATCGTTGTGTTAAGCATAATCGGGTATTTCGGACAGCTAGTTCAGGGTCCCCACAAGAAGCCCGTGGGAGTGGTGTGGTTCTCAAGGGCTTCTTCTGGCGGTGGCGATCTTCGGATAGTCATGGAGCTTCATCGGCGGTTCATCCTTCTTCTTCAGCTCTGGGACGGATGTGGTCTTTTTGACCCGTTCGACGACTTCCCGTTCGCAACCAACAACGTCAAGCCGGTTCTGGGAGGAGCGGCAGCGGCGGCGCGCCGTGGACACGGTCTAGAGGTTGAAGATGAAGGGCATCTCAAGGATCTCGTTGTAATTTTCGTTTTCGTTGAGTTGTTCTATACTGTTTGGTGTTTCTTTTAATGCCAGGGTTCTTTTCGCAAAAAAACATTGGCATGTTTTGAACAAGTAAAATAAAAGGTTATATTTTCTCTGATATAACTACATATTTTCCGATGTATCAACCAATATCCAACATCCGATATGCCGAACCCAAACCGATACGAAATCGATATCTGATATTTTGAACCTTGGTGAAAACTAACAAAAAGATGCGTCTCCTCCTACCGGTACGGTGCAAGGTCCGGGTCCTACCACTCAGGTCCGAAGGGCCTCATGGATTATGCTCTCCGGCCCATATGAAGCGGGTTGCGAGACACTAGAAGAAGACACGAGTCCTAGATTTTAGGACTACACAAAGAGGGCAAAGTCCATCAGCTGGCCCATGTTGTTTTGCAACCTCGACACCTGAGGAAAATCGATATTGAAGCGGCCGTCCCTGATCGCCATGCCTGCCTCCGGAGTGATGCATGAGTAGTTCATCCTTGGACTACGGGTCCATAGCAGTAGCTAGATGGTTGTCTATCCACTTTATGCTATCATGTTCAGATCTTGTGAGCTACCTAACATGATCAAGATCATCTTATTGTAATGCTACATGTTGTGTTTGCTGGGATCCGATGAATATTGAATACTATGATCAAGTTGATTATTAATCTATGTTACATGTTATTTATGATCTTGCATGCTCTTCGTTACTAGTAGATGCTTTGGCCAAGTACATGCTAGTAACTCCAAGAGGGGGTATTTATGCTAGATAGTGGGTTCATACCTCCAGTAATCTGGGCGAGTGACAGCAACGTCTAAGGTTGTGGATGTGTTGTTGCCACTAGGGATTACATAACAATGCTATGTCTACGGTCATATGTATTTGTTTACATTACGCACATTACTTAATGCGATTATCCGTTGCTTGCAACTTAATACCAACGGGGGACACGGATGTTAACCTGACGATGGATTATTAATCATAGATGCGGTTGGATAACGGTCTAGGTATCTTGTCGTAATGCCCAATTAAATATCATGATAGTCATCTTGTCATTTATATGCATTGTCATGCGCTCACTATTTTATCAATTGCCCAGCTGTAATTTGTTTACCCAACATGTTATTTATCTTTATGGAGAGACACCACTAGTGAACTATGGACCCCGGTCCATTCTTTTACACTGATAAAACCACCAACTGCAAACAATTGTTCTCTTTTAATTCATGCAATTAAATACTATTTTTCACACCATACGTTTAATCCTTTGTTACAGCAAGCCGGGAAGATTGACAACCTTCCTGTTTCGTTGGGGCAAACTAGTTTGATTGTGTTGTGTGCAGGTTCCACGTTGGTGATCGAGCAACGGCGCCACCAACAACCTTCTGAAGTTCTCCTACTCCCTCCTAGATCTGACAACATTGGTTTCTTACTGAAGGAAAACTTGCTGGTGCACTGCTTCATACCTTCCTCTTGGGGTCTCCCAACGAACGTGTGTTTCACGTCATCAAGCATATTTTTCTGGCGCCATTGCCGGGGAGATAGAAGACTTCTGCAAGGGGAGTCGCACGCTTCCAATCTCTTTACATTGTTTTTTGTCTTGCTTAGTTTACTTTTATTTTATCTTGTTTGCTTTAAATTATCAAAAAACACAAAAAAAAAAGTTACTTGCATCTAGTTTATTTTCGAGTTATCATGTCTAGCCCTGCTCCATTTACTGTCGTACCACCTATACGAGAAATTATTACATTTAAACAGAAAAGTGGAGAAACATTTAAAAAGACTTGGGGGAGAATGCTTGAATTGCACAAGAAAGTGCAACCCAAGATGGATTTGGGAGGCCTTATAAAAAATTTCTACTATGGCTTATTCTCTCTATATCAGAATGCTCTAGATGTTATGGTAGGAGAAACTCTCTGAATATGATGCAGCAAAAGCTTATAAAATTTTGAATGGATTATCAATTTTTCCCATGATAGATGAAAGTGGGATGTTCACTAAGTTAGAGAAGATAGAGAAGTCGCTTGATGAATTAACTTTGAGCTATAACCATAAGGAACAACCCCTAGTCGAGTTCAAAACGATTGGGAACCATTCACTGAGATAAGTGTTGGTAGTGAGAAATTTCGTGCCTACTGTGATCTTGGTTCTACAATGTCCATTATGCCCAAAATGGTCTATGATTTACTAAATTATGATAATATGGTTAATTACCCTATTTTTCATTTTCATGCTGATGGGACGATCACAAAAAGTATAGGGATTATTAATGATGTTAAGATTACTATTCAAAATAAGACCATCCCTGTGAATTTTATGATTCTTGCAAAATCTCCTAATAATATTGTCCTTGGAAGGTCTTTTTTAAAAAGCAGTGGAGGATTTATCAATGCAAGGTATGGGTTTATGAAATTTAATGCTCCTATTAATCGAAGGTTTTTCTTCCCAATTAAGAAAGATGATATCCACTGAAAGATTGGGAGATTTCAATGTCTTTGGTAATACTTGATGCATGCTTTGTGCCTAGCTAAAAGGCGTTAAAAAAGCGCTTATGGGAGGCAACCCATTATTATTTTTATTTCTGCAATTTTTCTTTTTATTGAGTCAAGGTGTTTGTTTACTTCTGTAGCAACTCCTTTGTATCTTTACTTTTTCGCATTGTTTTGCCAAGAAGAGTCTCTAATGATAAGATGATGCTAGATTTTGATTGCTACGCAGAAATAGATTTTTGCTGTTCACTGTACGAAAATTATAAATTCATAGAAATGTGATTTTAATCTGCAAGTTTTTGTGCGTAATCCTGATGTATGTACGCATATTTCGTTAGTTCAAAGTTTTTCGATCTGAGCAACGAAAGTGCCTCGAAAAAATTCGTCTTTGCGGACTGTTCTGTTTTAGACAGATTATGTCTTTTGTTTTTCATTCTCTCTTTTACTAGTGTTGGGTGGAATTCTTTTTTGGGTGGAAGAGACTCACATAACATCAGTGGCAGTAGTTAATGTTTAAAGTAACGGTCATATTGTGTCCTTACAGAACATGTGAGTTTTTGATTGATGCACTAACCCTCTAATGAGATTTACTTTGAGTTTGGTGTGGCGGAAGTTTTCAAGGGTCAAGAGAGAAGAGTGATATAATAGGATCAAGAAGAGTGAATAGCTTAAGCTTGGGGAGGCTCCCATGGATCTCCCCAGCATATTTCAAGAATACTCAAGCGTCTAAGCTTGGGGATACCCAAGACATCCCCTTCTTCATCGTCAAAATTATCAGGTCATCTCTAGTGAAATTATATTTTAATTCTTTCACATCATATGTGCTGGACCGTCTGTGTGCTTTTATTTTCAGTATGTTATTTTTATTTTCTGATATCAACTTGATTGGATTCTAGCATTCTTGATTGGGAGAGAGACATGCTCTGCTTTTTCATTAGAATACTCATATTCTTCACTTATACTTGTTGAGTATTCATATCTAGCGCTGTTAAGCTTTTAACTCTTGTTTTCATGTATCTCTTGTCAGAGCTATTTGTTCTTTTAAAGAAAGTACTCTCTTAGTTCACTTATACTTGTTTGGAGAGTTATTGAAATAAATTGATTGGTGTTTGGTTGGAACAGAAAATGTTGCATGTGGTAAATGGTATAATGGAAAAGACTTACATACTCTTGTAGATCACTAACTTGGATAATTTGATACTTGTCAATTGTTTTGAGTTAACAAGTAGGTCATGATTAAACTTTTGCATCATGTAAGTTAAGCCCATTAGTGAAGAACTACCGTAAAGCTTGTTGAAATTTGGTTTGCATGAGTGGTATCTCTAAGGTCTAGATATTTTCTAGTAAAAGGGTTTGGTTAACAAGGAAGACAGTGTGGAGTCTTATAATTTTTGCAATATGTTGGTCATATAAAACTTGGTGTACCGGTTGACAGTCTTGTTTGCTTAAATAACCTTGCTAGCCTAAACTCTGTACTGAGAGGGAATGCTTCTCGTGCATCCAAATCCTTGAGTCAAAATCCATGCCATCTGTGTCCACCATAACTACCTATATGTGGTATTTCCTTGCCACTCCAAGTAAATTTTTCATGTGCTACCTTTAAACTATTCAAAATTGTTACTACTCCTTTTTGTGTCAATGTTTACCAAGCTCATGATGACGTGGTGGATGTCTTTATGTCACTTGTCAAGCAGACTTTACCTTCAGACTAGCGGCATATACATCCGCTTATCTATTAATTTTTGCAAAAAGAGCTGGCAACGGGGTGCCCAGTCCCAATTAATTACAACTTTAACCGCTTAATCTCTTCACGTTTTGTCAAGTGAATACTCAGTGAAACATCTGCATGCGTAAACCAAAGAGAAAAAGAGGGATGATCTGCCTTGCTGGTAGAAATAACGTTCTTCATGGGAGCCGCTCTTAAAACTCTGTTTGACCAGGGTCATATTGTACTTTCCACTACTGATTCGTTGACCAATTAACATACACCTCTCAAAACTTAATTTTTACTCTCTATATGATTTCAAAAACTAAAAAGCTCTAGCACATGATTTAATCCCTGCTTCCCACTGCGAAGGGCCTTTCTTTTACTTTTATGTTGAGTCGGTTTTCCTACCTCTTTCTATCTTCCACAAGCAAACACTAGTGTCAACTTTGGTACAACAATTGTTATATGCTACATATTGGATTTATTATATTGCTTTGTGTTGACAATATCCGTGAGATAAATATGTTAAAAGTTGAAGCAAACGCTGAAACTTAAATCTTTCTTTGTGTTGGTTAAATACCTTTTACTAGAGTCTATTGCTTTTTGAGTTAACTCTTATGTAAACCTGTGGATGCAATGTCTCCAAAGTATTATTCATGAAAAGTTTTGCTTGTATGATTCAGTTGTTTACTCATTATCTATTTGGTAGCAAACTATAAACCATTGACTTGGATCACTTCATTCATTTACATGTGCCTTACAATACTATTTGATCAAGATTATGATGGTAGCATGTCACTTCAAAAATTATTTTGTTTTATCGTTTGCCTACTCGAGGACGAGTAGGAACTAAGCTTGGGGATGATGATACGTCTCAAACATATCTATAATTTTTGATGTTCCATATTGATATTATACCAATTGTTACATGTTTTACGTACACTTCATATCATTTTTATACATTTTCTGGGACTAACCTATTAACAAGATGCCACAATGCCAGTTCCTGTTTTCTGCTGTTTTTGTATTTCAGAAAAGCTGTTAAGGAAATATTCTCAGAATTGGACGAAAATCAACGGAGGTCCTATTTCACCGACACGTCCACGGAGTCCAAAGGTGAGACGGAGAAGAGCCAGGGAGCTGCCACACCTGGGCTCGGCGCCCCCCCCCCCCCCCCCCCCCCCCGCCTGCTGTGCCGAGGGGTGGTGTGGGCCCCTCGGGTGGCCTCCGACGCCGCCGTCGTCAACCCTAGCTCGGGAGGGTTCTGAAGCTCTTCTCGGCACCATGCCGGAGAGGGGAATCATCACCGGAGGGCTCTACATCGCCATGCCTGCCTCCGGAGTGATGCGTGAGTAGTTCATCCTTAGACTACGTTTCCATAGCAGTAGCTAGATGGTTGTCTCTCCACTTTATGCTATCATGTTTAGATCTTGTGAGCTGCCTAACATGATCAAGATCATCTTATTGTAATGCTACATGTTGTGTTTGCTGGGATCCGATGAATATTGAATACTATGATCAAGTTGATTATTAAGCTATGTTACATGTTATTTATGATCTTGCATGCTCTCTGTTACTAGTAGATGCTTTGGCCAAGTAGATGCTTGTAACTCCAAGAGGGGGTATTTATGCTAGATAGTGGGTTCATGCCTCCAGTAATCTGGGTGAGTGACAGCAACGTCTAAGGTTGTGGATGTGTTGTTGCCACTAGGGATAACATAACAATGCTATGTCTACGGCCATATGTATTTGTTTACATTACGCACATTACTTAATGCGATTATCCGTTGCTTGCAACTTAATACCAACGGGGGACACGGATGTTAACCTGACGGTGGATTATTAGTCATAGATGCGGTTGGATAACGGTCTATGTATCTTGTCGTAATGCCCAATTAAATATCATGGTAGTCATCTTGTCATTTATATGCATTGTCATGCGCTCACTATTTTATCAATTGTCCAGCTGTAATTTGTTTACCAAACATGTTATTTATCTTTATGGAGAGACACCACTAGTGAACTATGGACCCCGGTCCATTCTTTTACACTGATAAAACCACCAACTGCAAACAATTGTTCTCTTTTACTTCCTGTAATTAAATACTATTTTCCACACCATACGTTTAATCCTTTGTTACAGCAAGCCAGGAAGATTGACAACCTTCCTGTTTCATTGGGGCAAATTAGTTTGATTGTGTTGTGTGCAGTTTCCACGTTGGTGATCGAGCAACGGCGCTACCAACAAACTTCTGAAGTGCTTCTACTCCTCCTGGATCTGACAACCTTGGTTTCTTACTGAGGAAAAACTTACTGCTGCACAGCTTCATACCTTCCTCTTGGGGTCTCCCAACGATCGCGTGTTTCACGTCATCAACGTGGAACGCACGTTCGCTGGGAAACCCCAAGAGGAAGGTATGATGTAGTCAGCTGCAAAGTTTTCCCTTGATTACAAAACCAAGGTTGTCAGTTCTAGTAGGAATTGGAAGAGCTTCAGAAAGGTGTCAGCGGCGCCGTTACCCGATCACTGACGTGGACCTGCACACACACAATCAAAGTACTTTGCCCCAACGAAACGGGAAGGTTGTCAATCTCCCCGGCTTTCTGAATACAAAGGATTAAACGTATGGTGTAGAATATGATGATGAGCACAAAAGTAGCAGCAGGAAGTAACATAGAGCGTGGTGAAAACGGTGTTTGTATCAGTGTGGAATAAAGGACCGAGGTCCACAGTTCACTAGTGTGTCTCTTCATAAGACAAATAAACATACATGTTGGGTGAACGAATTATAGCTGGGCAATTGACAAATTGCAAACGCATGACAATGCAATATATGACAAGCACATGTTCATTGTTATATCTATTGGGCATTATAACAATATACATAGACCGCTTACTAGCTGCATCTATGACTCATAATCCCCTCACAAGATAGCTTCCGGGTCTCCCATGAGTATTAAGTTGCAAGCAACAGATTATAGCATTAAGCAAAGTGTGCAATGTAAACAAACGCATTAGTCTTAACGGCAGTACCCTTAAGCTAAGCATCGGTTATTTTATCACTAGTAGAAAATGGGGCATTAGTCCCGGTTCCATAGGGCCTTTAGTCCTGGTTTTGCAACCGGGACAAGAAATTAGGGACTAAAGCCCCCCACCCCCCCCCCCCCCCCTTTAGTCCCGGTTGCCCACGAACCGGGACTAAAGGGCCTCCACGTGGCCACGGCCGGGCGCCCACCCGGGAAGACCTTTAGTCCGGTTGGTGTTACCAACCGGGACTAAAGATTTCTACTTTTTTTCTATTTATTTATTTTTCCTGGTTTAGGGTTTAGGGCATTAGGGGTTTAGGGGTTTGGATTTTGTGTTTTCCATTCAATTCTTTTTGTATGGAGATCACATTGATGTGCAAAAAAAAGTCGTATACTACATCGAGATCACGTTGATGCATATATACATACACATACACGTTGCTTTAATGAAATTCTCACGTCGAGATCACGTCATTTACATGGAGCCATAATATAATTACTACGGTGATGAAATTCTCCGGTCTCCATTATGACCCCCTAGTTCAAAAATCCTGCCAATTCCTCTTGAATTGCTCTTAGACGCTTCGTTGGTATGAGCTTGTCCCACATTCGTTCCATCTAGATCAATATGAATATGTGAGTTGTGTGTATATATATATGAAATCATCATAAAATAAATTATGAATGTAACTCAACACAATATGGTAATAAAAAAAATTGCGAATAGTGTTTACGTACTTCAAATGTTCTCTTATCTCTATTCCGCTCAGTGACACAAGAGCGTATGAACTCGCAAACGTAGTATGCACATAAATTAGTCCCTTGTTCCTGCCTCAGACACCACTTTACAAAGAATAAGAATCAATCAAATAATAATCAAGCATGATAATGGTATTGAAACTAGAATTAAAGAGTTGTGCGGACCTAGATATATAGTACTACTTACCTTGGTGGTATAAAAATCTAGCTCCGGTTTCCACTCCCCTTTAACCTTCTCGGTGAACTGTTTCCAAACCCTGCCCGACAAAACAAAATGATTAAAAGAGTTATTAATTACTTGATATCAGAAAATGAACGAAAGAGGTCGATATAGAGCGCTAATGATTGAAATTACCTCTGGAGCATTTCTTGCAAGTTGAGGTACTCGTCCATATCTTTCCTTAACGAGTCCATGACTTCAACGACTTCTTCGTCAACTCTAATGATTAGCAGAATCCAGTGGAATCTGCACACATTTATATGTACATGCATACATAACTCATTGATTGCACTAAACATCGAGTAAGCAAAATAAAATGTGTAGAAGACAGTAACACTCACTTGAAGTTGTAAGGAAAAAGTATTTCTGTGCAGGTATTTTGTTTCACTAAAAACCGGAGCAAGTTTTGCTCTGTGTCCTTGGCATGATCCCTTACGGTAACTTCATGATTGTAATAAGGGTCAACGAACCCAATGTCAAAGATGGCGTTCCTTCTGCATTCGACAATCTTCATTCTGCATAATAGCGTACAAAAGAATATAGTGAGATAATTACAGGCAATGAATGAGCTGAGCTGGAGACTTAATTAAATTGCAGAAATAAATCACTTACAGACAATAGCAACTGATGAGGGCTTTGTCGAGAGCGTTTTGATTGAATAACTGAAAAATTTCAGAAAACGGAATATACATCGCGTCATCCGTGAAGTAATGCTCTTTCCTATATGTCACCCAGAAGTGGTCATGCCCGTCCATTGCGGCTTTCATGTACCACTGATGCAGCTGGCGCAATTGTGTTGTTAGAGACTGGACCGCCTCAGGTCTAACCAGTGACTTCCCGTTGACATATGTCCATGCATACTGATATTCTATGGGGTAACCAGTGTCGCCTATGCGACCAGTGTCGTGTTGTACGTCGGGCATCACCTTGAGCGGGGGGATCGCCTGATTTGCCTGTTCTCCGAGCTGGGCCACTTGTTTTCCGCTTTTTGTCGTTCGCTCCTGCTCCCTCTTTAGCTTATATGCCGCCTCCTCCTCCTTCTTCTGTTGACTATATGTTTTCTTAATACAGCGGTCATAGTCATCTGGCAAAGCAGGCAGGTGTGTGATGCATGTATAATGCATACATGAACTTTGCATTATATTACTTATATTTCAATCATATTTGCATCATATAAGGGTTATATCATTGATTTATATTGATTTTGGGAATATTTCATTGTTTCCCTATTTTCTGGAATTAACCCTGCACAGGCAGAAAACCCTATTTTCTATATTTTGATGTTTCAGGGACCCAAACGACGTCCAAATGACCTAATAATTTACGAGCATCAGTTTTTGAAAGGAACAAAGCGTGGGAGCGAAGGAAGCGAACAAACGGAGGCCCGAGGGCAAGAAGAGGGTGGCCCACGTGGCCAGATTCCCTGGTCGCGTGCGACCCACCATCTGGGGCCTCGGAGCTCCGTTGTCGTCGATCTTTTTTCCCGAGCCTCCGTCTTGACCAAAAAACGACTATAAAAATAGTCCCCTATGCCCTTCGGAAAGGATCGCCGCCGAAACACAGAAACCACGAAACAGAGACCTGGAGTTGTAGATTGGAGGGGGAAAACTCCGGCGGGGCGCTGCCGGTGTGGTGTCCATCTTCTCCAAAGACTTCTTCACCGTCTCCATGATGAAGAGGGAGTAGTCCACCCCTGGAGTATGGGTTCATGGAAGTAACTTATGTATCTCTCCTCTCTTGAGCTTCACTAATTAGTACCGTATGAGTTGCTAAACATGATTACGGTCATCTATGTAATACCTTTGTGGTGGATCTTTTTATGAGTTAATATATGTTTGAGATTGCAATAGTTTTGTTTCAGTTATGAAAGTAGATGCATATTATGTACCCCGTTCTTGTTTACTTGTTATGATCAAGCATGTGTATGAGAGCGTGTGAGGAGGAACGTGTGCATTAGTTGGAGTAACGGGGGGTGGCTAGTGCGGTGAACGTGAGAGAAAGTTCCGCGATCCACTTGGGTGTTTACCTTACTTTGTTGCCTCACTAGGGATAAAGAAAAATACCTTGCTGCCGGAGATGTGGGTGTGACCATTGCCACTACTCCATGACTAGATCTAGCATGTTCTTATTTTAAATTCATGTCATAGAACTTAAAGCTATATTCTGATTTATCTTAATTACTAAGGTGTTATGATTTAGTTCGCATCTTGGTGGAGTATAAGAGAGATTAATAAACAAAAGATCTCTATGTTAGGACGTGATGCCCATATAATTAGTAACTTGTCATGAAACCTTTTTGTTGCAATCTCATATGTCAATTCTAGTGTTCCATTGTCTACCACTTTATTTAAGAGAGAGTGCATTTGTGAAACCATGAACCCCGGTTCATTTTTAATCATAAGAAACACCTTTCCAATAACTTTTATCCACTTTACATTTTCTGCCATTTAAAAATCCGAAAATACAAAAACACTTTTACATCTTGCATTCACATTACAAAACCCAAAAATATCATCCATCATTGTTTCCACCATCCTTGCATATTTATTTATCATCATTGCATATTTATTTACTGTTTTGCATTCATTTTATTTTGATATCATTCTCACACCTTGTGCTTGACAACCACTTGGTGAGGTTGAGGGCACAAACAATTTACTTTGTTTTGTAGGTTTTCAAGAGAAGGATAAGAAGATAAATCTTTCACTACTGATTCCCCGAGAGTTCGATATTAAACCCTCGAGCCACCCCTCGTGGGGAAAACCGTCTTTCCTATACTATACACTCTGCACTTGGAGTCTCAACCTAACCCATATTCTTTTGACGCAGGTAACTACGTCAAGGGCCATCAGTGTGGCGGTTCCCTCGATAGATTTTTCAAACATCTCGCAATTTTTTCCGGTGGTATTATCTCCTTCGACGGGGGCCGTTTCGGTGCTAATTGTCTTTTCACATCGGCACTCACGTCTGCGTCGAGTTCCTCTGAAGACTTGTCATAACTTCACTTTGGAAGAGGTTTTAGCAACTCGCGTTCCTCTCGAGTTTCCTTATATGCACTTTTCTTCTGTGTATATGTCGACGGGAAGTTTAGATTCCGCTTTGTCGGGACGGTGTGGGCGATGGACGACTTAGTAGTGGGCGCAGTCAGCTGACGAGATGGCACGGGCGATGGACCTGGGTCGGGCTCCCAATCGGCGGGTGGGATGGACTTTGAGGTGGGGGGTTGCTACTCGGAGGAGTCGGTGGCCTTGGCGCCAAGTTTGGAAACACGATGTTTTTCTTGTTCCTTAGAACAATACCACACATGACTTCTCCCAGTGTCTTCTCCTCGTCACCTCCAGGAATGTCAAGCTCCAGTGTCTCAAATCCCGGCATAATTTGATCCACCCCGACACGAGCATAGCGAGTGTCAGCTCGTCGTTCTCTCTGTCGGGCACGTACTATCCCTTTCGAATTTTTTCTATTGCGGCCACAAGATCTTTGGTTACTTTTTCAATTTTTTCCTTCCATTTTACCTTTGGAACAATCTGCCCTATCCGTGGGTCCAACCCTGCCTCATGCGTGAACAACCAGAGCTTGGACCTCTCGGGCCAGTCTGCTGTCTGTGCAATGATCCCTCGATCAAGCAGTTTTGCTTAAAAGGCTTCCCACTTAGGCACAGTAGTCTTGTAGCCACCTGTGCCCAAAGTATGGTGATATGTCTTCTTCGCAGCATTTGCCTTATTTATTTCCGATCGGACCACAGCGGCCTCCGATTTTCTTAACTTCACAAATGCGGGCTAGTCATGTTGTAACTTCTCTAGTGGTCCAGTGAATTCTGGATCTTGTTCCTCCGCCGCTACATAATTTTTCCATAATTTTTTCTTCCATGTCTGGAATTGTGTGGCCATCTTCTTCAAAGTCCACTGCTTGACTTTGTCCTTCTTGTCCTCTGTGAGACCTGGTGGTAGGTTGACATGTGTCAAGAGCGTGTCCCAAAGCAAAAAAATTCTTCTGTCATCGACATAACTAGCTGCCTTGTTGTCGTCCTTCGGCTTATGCCATTCTTCAAGGATGATCGGGACCAAGTCCCTAACAAGAACTCCGCATTGATTTATAAATTTACGGTGGCTCTCTCTGGGTTCCAGCGGATCACCATTATCACCAACTTTGTCGATCGATATCCTTGCACCATCGGCCAACCTTCTGGTCGGGCCTCGTTTCGTCTTTTTAGCAGCTGATGATTTGCTCGATCCGGAGGGATAAAAGAAAAAAATGATTCGTTAATAACTGCAATACAACTCAATTAATGCATCTAGTGATCGATCAACAGAGGCTTAATATGCCTCGCCGGAGTTTGTTAAAGGCACTTCCTCCTCTCTGCAAATTTCTTCTTGCTGAACTCCCTCACCGGACTCGTTCAAAAATTGTGAGCTGTAATCGTCTCCAATTACCCCATCTTCTTCACCGGCATCTTCTTCACCCGGGTTTGCACGTCCATATATAATCTGACACATTCGGTCTTCACACTCCTCGTCTCTGCCGGGGGAGTCTATAGCTCAATGTCCCTGTAATCAATTATATATGCAATCAATTTTGGTCACATGTCACCTAAATATGCAAAGTGTTTTTATAAATTTTGGGGAAAAACTTGCAAAGTGTCATTTTGAATAATCAAACAAAATGGGCAGCATAATTGTTAAAGTGTCATTTAACAATTTTCATACACAAATTTTAAACAATGCTAACATTGCTAACATTACTAATACATCTCCCATGCATGAACCTCTCAAACTAACTTCGACCGGGTCCTGAGCCGCGGGGTGCTGAGCGGCCGGCGCTGCGCATCTAAAGACAAGGAACCCTCACAGGGTCATAGCTCACGTGATAAGGAACCCTCTGAAGAAACGACCAGCTATTGCTATACTGCCTATCCAACAAATACATGTAGCGACGGACGTGCTCGTCCTCCTCCCTGATACGGCGACGTACCACCTGCTCGGGGGCCGGCTCCCTCTGCACCGAGCGTGGCCCACGCGACTGCCACCAAAGAAGATCCGGGTCGACGACATCACCCAGATTCCTCACCAAGCTGCGCGTCCCGGAAGGTAGCACCTCCCAGTGCCAGCCCGGCGGAGCCCAGTCCCGGACATCGCCCCTCTGGTCCAACAGAGACATCGCCGCCGAGAATAATAAACTAAAAACACAATTTATATAAGATGATCATTCCAAATTGACATCTAATTTGCATCTTCTAACAAATTAGTTCTAAAATTACAATTTTTTCTAACAACTAAAATTAACATCTAATTTTTCTAACATCTAATTTACATCTTTGAACAAATTACTTCTAAAATTACAATTTTTTCGAACAATTAAAATTAACATCTAATTTTTTTCTAACATCTAATTCACATATTTGAACAAATTACGTCTAAAATTACAATTTTTTCTAACAACTAAAATTAACATCTAATTTTTTAAACAAGAATTTTTATACTAAAATTACAAAACTACAAAGTACTAAATTACTAAAATAAATTTTGCTATCTATATTTTTGTTATTTTGCTATCTACAAAATGAACAAATGCTATCTATGTTATGCTATCTACAAAATTGCTACAAATTTCGAAAAATGCTATCTGCAAATTGGTAAAAATTGCTATCTAAAAAATTGCTACAAAATTGCTATCTACAAATGAACAAAATGCTATCTATATTTTGCAATTGCTATCTAGCTACAAATTGCTCACCGGGGGCGGCGGCCAGAGTTGAGCGCGAGTTGGGGGAGAGGCGGCCGATGGCGATCAAGCTTGGACGCACGGGAAGCTCTCTCCGAGGCGGCGGCGAGGTCGAGCACCGGAGCCGGCTGCGGCGGGTGGGCGGCGGCTTCCTCCTCGCGGCAAGGCGTCAGGAGGGCACTAGAGTAGGAGCAGCGCGGCGTCGGGAGGGCACCGGAGCGCGGCGTCGGGAAGGCACCGGAGTAGGAGCGGCGCGACGTCGGGAGGGCACCGGAGCGCGGCGTCGGGCGAGGGCACCGGAGCAGGATCGAGCGGCGCGGCGTCGGTGGGTTGATTTGAGAACTTGGGGAAGAAAGGAAGCGGTCGTCGGTTTATATACGAAAGGCCTTTAGTACCGGTTTCAAACAGGAACCGGTACTAAAGGCCCCCTTTAGTACCGGTCGGTGTTTGCAGAACCACCAACCGGTACTAAAGGTGCTTTTGTAATTTCTTTTCAATTTTCTTTTTTCTACTTTCTTTTTTCTGATTTCTTTTATTCTATTGATTTAAGTGGTTTTGATATCATTTGAATTTCTAAAAATGCTTTTTAATATGAATTTTAAAATGCTTTTAATAAAATTTAAATGCATGTTTTAGTGTTTTTGGATAAATTTATTTTCTAAAAATTTGTAAAAATCATATCTATTGATTTCTTTTATATCTATTCATTTCATTTCTATCTATTTATTTAATTGTCCAAATCAAGTCAAATTATTTTCTAAAAATTTGACATAGATTTAAATCCATTGATTTTCAAAACACTGTTATTACATTATTACATAAACGGACTAGGTAATGGCGCCGGCAATTTTAACAAAATTGCCCGCACGTATTAGGGGGAATGGCGGGAGGAGCCAGCCCCGTTCGCGGCCGCCTGGTTCTCGCGCGCACGTTTGCGGCGGAGGGCACGAGCCACTGTTTTGGTTTGTGCTCTTTTTATCTTGGGCGGCCGTGTAAAATGTATTCCCATTTATCTCGTACCCTTGAATAGTCAATATAGTCGAAGATGGTGACTTGGCCAACAAGTATAGCTATTCTCCAACAGTGGTGTCAGTAATGAGACGTGTTTGCAACCAACCGCCAAAAGTCTTCACATGTTCTCCATCAATCCAATATTCAGGTTGCTCCGGGTATTTCGAGCGTAAAATATTATTGTGTTCCTCGATATACGGACCCACCAAGCTGGAATTATGTAGAACTGTGTAGTGTGCTTGAGTGAAATAATGCCCGTCCCTACATATTATTGCTTTCTTTTCTAGCGTGCCCTTTCCACGCAATCTCCCCTCATGGCGCGATTGAGGAACACCGATCGGCTTAAGGTCAGGAATAAAGTCAACACAAAAGTCAATGACCTCCTCTGTTCCATAGCCCTTGGAGATGCTTCCTTCTGGCCTATCACAGTTATGAACGTATTTCTTTAAGACTTACATGAACCTCTCAAAGGGGAACATATTGTGTAGAAATACAGGAACGAGAATGGAAATCTCGTCGACTAGGTGAACTATGAGGTGCGTCATAATATTGAAGAAGGATGGTGGGAACACCAACTCGAAGCTGACAAGACATTGGACCACATCCTTTTGTAAACTTTGTAGAACGCCATCTTGCTTCGCCTCTTAGCCGATGAGCTCCTTACTCGGTTGAAAGTTGAGAGTGGTACTACTATATTTATTTTTTTCTAGCTGGACATGTTTGTGGTGTTGCCCAGCAGGTTTCCTTTTTCTATTTCTCACTTAAACTCTTTGTATGGATGTGATTGCTTTATTATTAAAGCGAGGCAAAAGCCAATTTTCAGGAAAAATAGTTATCCAACGTAGTGAGATATATCTTTGTTACTTTCACAAGCACTGCAACAGTCCCTTTCAACAACCAAAGTTACCAAAAGAAGTTAAGCAACAAAGTTGTTTCTTGAGCAGCTATAGCATGATCTGTTTCCCCTTAATCAAACGTCCGCATCATCTTAGCAGCAGGATAAGAGGTATATACACTTTTAGTTCCACAACTTGCGCGTCCCGTGCGTTTTAGTCCCACAACTTGCAAAACGTGTGTTGACAGTCCCGCAACATGTTTAGCCTAAACTAATTAGTCCCAAATTGCCACGTCGGACGCTGAGTGGAGCGAAATCATTTACACTTCAATCCCTTAGAAAATAAAAAATTGCTATCAAGTCCCTCCGCAGTTGGCAGTTAAGTTTGGACGCAATTTTGCACTTTAGTCCACAAAATCTGGGGATTCTTATCTTTTATTCCCTTCCTTTTCCTTACCTATTTTGATTGGTATGCGAGGTCGAGGAACAGCTGCTCTGCGGAGGCGCGGCGACGGCGCGGTGGTTTCTCTCCGAAGCCAGCAGCGATGCACTACCGCGAGTGCAATGAAGACCCGCCGCCGTACGATACGTCCCGCCACCGATTTTGTTCCTTGCTTCTCGCGTGTTCTTCGCAGTCCCGCTGTGGTGTACGTAGGGCGGAATTGCGTGTATGATCGGGATGAACTGAGTGATTTTCAAGTGGAGAAGTAGTTGGGGAATAGTTTTAGTGCCACTAGTACAATGTTTTAGACGTATGAAGTTTCGAATTTGTTGTCGATTTTATGTTGTTTTCATGCCCTGTTCTCCGCCGATGCGAGTGGTTCGTGCCAATCCAGTTGATTCCGGTTAGATTGCGATTTAGTTTTAGAAATTGGTTATGTGTTCATGTGTTTGTACATGATCGTGTTAATCAATGGAATCTCAATTTTGCATGTGGTACGAAAAGCCTGAATTTTTACACGGGTGTTGTGTGCTACAGTAACTGAATTCTGAAGTTTTCTGAATGTGTGCAGTACAATTTAGCTAATGTGATTGTTAATTGTCGAATTTGATCTAATAACTGTATGTTTTCTGTAGTTTTGAACCCCGATGAAGAAACCAATATGTTCACAGTTCGTGTAGTGTACAATGGTTTTTTCGCTGATTTAGGAGATAATTTGGAATATGTTAGTGCATCAACTGCATATTTTGATTATTGCTCTGGTGATACTTGGTCAGTGAATTGGATTGATGAAATTCTTCGCAATCTAGATGAAAGGAGAGATGGAAAACTGCAGGTTTATTGGTGTTTGCCTGACAAAGATCTTCTAAATGGGTTGGTACTTATTGAGAAGCACTCTCACATTGTGCAAATGGTCAAAGCCAGTGAGTCACATAGGACCAATGAGCTCTGATTCCAGCCGCCCCGAGCTTCGATTCGTCCCCATTGGTCCACCTCCGCCTCCCTCCTACGAATTGTCCCCACCTCACGCCTCCTGCTTCCCTTCGACGGCCGCCTCCTCCTACGATGATCATTGTCGCCGCCGAATCGTGCTACCTATGGTTAGGGATTGGAGAATTCACTCTTATATTTCTTTTTAACTGCTCAGGGACATATCCACAATATTTAAAAAGTCCAGTCGGTTTTGCGCAAAAAATACACGTGACGGCGCGTGCAACCAACCTCCGTGGCATCACACGTGTTAGCGTCACGTCGAATTGGGACTAATTTGTTAGGTCTGAACAAGTTGTGGGACTGCTGGTGCACGTTTTGCAAGTTGTGGGACTAAAACGCACATGACGCGCAAGATGTGGGACCAAAAGTGTATATTCCTCTGCCACTTAACCAGCATCATTAAAGAGGAACTGATTAATTAGCCGATGCTACAGCCAAGTGGGTGATCGATTTAATTATTTTTCGTATCGCAAAGACGATGTGACTTAAGTTAAAGCTTTCCTTTGCACGGAAAAAAGAATGATTACGCCCCAGATCATCATCAGTGTCCTTAATCCACTTTTAAGAAAAGGAAACGCAAGCACGCTCTGGCTAACACAGCTGGAACAATGAGTGGAGCTCGCCCTTTAGATGACAACCCGGCCAACTTAACAGGTAAGTGCTCAGGGTATAATGGCACTATATGCGGAAATCCATATTGGGTGTATGTATACATGATCACTTACACAGTTTTTAAAGCTGAAGCTGGAGTACATATATAGAAGCGTACTAATGCCGCTATCATGTGAGGTATTCAGCAGACATGGGTATCGATCGTACTAGGCACGTCGCGCGTTGAGCAAAAGCGGCATGATTATTGCTCCCGTCACCGGCCTTGGAACACGATGATGAACGAGGAAAGCGAAAGACGAGTGTTTTGTGCCGCGTCGCGCTCGAATGAGTTAATCGACCATGCCTGTTCTTGCTAGCTTGCTAATTGACGATGGAGCTACTACTATATTGGGGTCTAACATCGGGCGCCACCTGCATATGCCATTGCCAATCACGAGACGCGATAGGGGCGGAGACGTCGCGATCGGTCCAAGTGGAGAGATGGCCGGCAGATCATGTCATGGCGAGCAACAGCGACGGGACGGTACGGCCGACCGCGCCGCCCGCGAGGCACTAGGTTATCGGCGGCATTTGACGAGCAGCTCCCGGATGGGAGGACCGCCGGCCCTGTGCGCGCCGCGCGCCCATCGGTGGTCAGGGTTCAGGCGCATGCATGCATCATTCTATCCAGCTGCAGCTGCCTGGGGATTCGGCCTCCCATCCATCCCTGTCCGCCTATACCTCCTCGATCGGTGCTCCCACACTCGGGGTTGGAAACGTCTAGCTAGCCGATGGAGCTCGGCCATGATCAAGGAAAAGCATGGAGCGCTCGCGATGGAGCTTGATCGGCCGGTCGCTCTCGGTCCGTGATCGACCGAATCTCCCGCTTTTTGGTTGATGGCCTGACCGGCCGTCACCGATGATGGTGGTACTAGGGTCAACGTGCTGGGTCACCAAATCAGTATAGCGATTAGGCTAGCTGTGACATTAAGCCATCATATTGATGAACTTTTCCGTACGCACGTGACACCGCAACGACTGTGTATCATAATCTTTTTGAGGGAAGCAAATCCTCTTGCGCATGAGATTGCAAAGTTTGCTACTAGAGAGTTGTGTGGTGGGGTTTTGTTTGGTCAAGTTCCAAAGTGGTTTGTCGGAACTGGCTGAACTTGATTGTACGAATGCTTGTGATAGATAATTAATACAGAAAATTCAAAAAAAAATCTTTTTGAGGGAAAGACTATGTGCCATATGTTGACTAAAGACTTTTTTGACGTGCAAATTTGAGATTTTCTTTTTATATGGGAGATTAGTTTAAGTTCTTTTGAACACAGGTGTTTTATTGCAGTGTCACATAGATGGATACAATAGCTAGTTCTAGATCTAGACTGGATCAGCCAAACATGATGACCAGACTATAACCGATACACCACTTCTAGCTAACCAAGGGCATTTCTAGCTGAAACACTTAAAGGGCTCAAATCCTCAAAAGATTCTCTTTTGAGAAGTTAAGCCTAGTCTAATTAACCAAACCATCAATAGTTGTAGCACCTCCAAAATTTGAGGAGAAGCCTAGGGCGTCTCTCAAATTTGAGCAGCCAGCCCCAACTCTCAGCAAAACAAACGTTGGTCTCTTTTCCCGCCCATGTTGCCTCCTTTTCCTGCCGGTGCCCACCGCAGCCACAGGGCGCTCCGCCGACAAACCTCCGGATTTCAGTGAAGTTTCTTGATTGGCCACGCCGCAGTGATGCTCGCCTTTCCTGGTCACGACTACACTGCTCCCTCCATCCCAGGCTATGGGCGGATCCGGACACAACACCCACAACATGTTAGAGAAAACCTATAGAGAAGCAAGACATACAGAGGAGCACGTACATGGCTGTCGGGCCACCGTCGCGCGCCAATTTCGACGAATCGTTGCATCCCTGACCACGCCATCAAAACACAAGGAGAACAAAGAGGAGAAGAACCGTGGTCTGTGGAGAACGAATAATTACTTACTGTTGCACTCAGTGTACTTCCAAGTGCAGCGCTCGGGTACTTCAACGTACATATACTGATTTTAGGGTTTGTAATTCGTACGAACGGTCTAAAGATATTTCTTTTTGAATTTTAAATCTAACAAAAATGACACGTAGAACATTTTCCACTCATCATGCGTCGGAAGAGAAATCCAACCAAAATTCCACTTTTGTGACACTTGTCAAGCATGGGAGGCGCCACATGTTGCTTGTGATGGAGGCTAGATGGTTGAGAACTACTGACATGCTTAGCACTGTTGCAAAAACAGGATGCAAGTCAATATGTTTGTGCAAGATTTTAATGTATAATGCATCTGATTTTCAAAGATTACCCATAAAGGCTAGATAGTCCATGTTTCCTCTTAGGATGTTTATTTTTCTTTTAAATTTTCAAAGATTGAAGTAATACATGTACATTGTGCGTGTTTCAATTTGTTTGCAGCTGCAAATACTTGATTTTTTCTAAGATTTTGATACAGTAAATATAATTTATAAATTATCAGGTTAGTCGTGTGTTGCACGTGCAAGCTAACTGGTAGAGAGAAATGATCAAATCTTTGCAAAAGTCGGATTTTTTTCTAGTGATTTCGCCCGAGAAAATTAAATTTCTTTGGACTCTTTTTTGAGTGATCATGGGTAGGCCCAATAATTACCCTAGGTTCTTCCTACTTACATGGGCTCCTCTCGCAAAAAATTACACGGGCCGGGCCCAACTAGCACCGCCTTATTACCCACCGCAGACGTAGTAAAAGTATTGACGCGATCCGGGTCCACGGCTCCTGGCCGGTGCTCATCGGAAGCACAGTCGTCAGGTCCACGAAGGCACGAAGACACACAAGGAAAGAAACAAGAAAGCGTGGGTTGGCGGAAGGGTGAAGAAACAGAAAAAAGTAGGTGGCCGCCTCCCTCCGGAATCAAACCCGAGCGGCGGAAATAAATCAGCGAATCCCCTGCGATTTACTGCCGTTTCAACTCCTCAGATTCGCATCCCTTGGAGAGAGCCGGCGGTGGTGCGGGAGGCGCAATGGGGTCCGGATCTTTCCTCAAGGTGCTGGTCAGCAACATGGATGTTCTCGCGGGGTACGTCTTCTTTCCCCTTGATCTGGTTCCTCCCTCTCCCCTCCTCTCCTTGGACGGATAGGTTTGTTGTTATCGGTAGGAAGGAATAGCGTGCCGTGGCTGCTATGCGCTCTGTTCAGATGACTGAGGGAAAGCGTGCAGGAATCATGGCGTGGTTTCTAGGCTGCAGACCGTAGTGTCACTCAGAGTCAGAGTGTCGCTCTGAATCATTAAATCTTTGCTGGTTTGTGATAGGAACTTCAGTTTTGGAGTGTATATTGGGAAAATTTTGCGTATAACGTTTGATTCTGGCAGAAAAATGGATGGATGGAAGGGTTCAGGGTTTTTGGCTTAGGTCGCATATTTGAAGGATATGGGTTTGTTCGTTTTGGAAGCGGGGCTAGATTCTATAGTCGTGTTGTTTGCTCGAGCATCAAATATGGTTCCACGAAAGGTTCAACCTAGCTGCTGACGTGACATACTTAGTGCTGGCTACAATTTTGCAAATGTGCCACATTGTTAAGCATTTTAGATTTTACATCCTCTGCATAACCTACCGGAATGGATTCTTCTTGCTCAATAATACTACAGTGAGGATAACTTTGCATTGTGTAGAACATCATGCGACATAGCTATGTGCTATGTACAGAATATGGGTACATAATTGATTTGCGAAAATGTTACCTCTTAGCCTCCATGAGCTTTATTTCTGTTAGTTTAATGTCACTTGTTGGGGTGATATAATCATAGTGATGTAAGTTGCCAAGGCAGCTAAACGCTTGCGTTATAGGTTTTAGGACGTTTTTCATCCTCTGTAAGTACTGAGGTGCTTTTATTTTTCCTGCAGGCCCATAGTTTCACTCGCTTATCCTCTGTAAGTAAATTCTTTCTCTTGCTAAGTAGATACAACCTTACCACATGCTTCTCTCTTTTTTCCCCTTTTTAAGGTTCTCATGACATGTTTACAGATATGCGTCTGTTCGAGCAATAGAAACAAAATCTTCTACAGATGATCAGCAATGGCTCACGTACTGGGTGTTGTACTCGTTTATCACTCTGTTTGAGCTTACCTTTGCTGCAGTAATAGAATGGTAAAAGACATCTCCCTATCTCATCATACTTTTCTTTCTTATAAATCCTTCAGTGCTTCTTGAATCTTGACTCCTGTTACTGTCTAATCTAATGGGATTAGATCTTGAATCTTAATGCAGTGTTCACCTATGAAACCTGTCTTGTGAATAGATATTTCTTGAAAGAACGATAGACAGATATATCATATTCGTCAAATAAATTTCTTTGTCCCTTACCTTCTCTGCTTTAGTAGGTATAATTTGTGTTTTTTTACTATCTGATGGTTGGGGACAGATTTATGTTAGTACATGAGATGAATGGATGCTTACTTTTGTTAGTACAGAGACTAATCTTTGCGCTCCGCAGGCTCCCCTTCTGGTCTTATGGGAAGCTGTTTTTCAATTGCTGGTTGGTCTTGCCCTACTTCAACGGTGCTGCACATGTTTATGAGCATTTTGTGCGGCCAATTATTGTGAACCAGCAAGTAGTAAACATCGGGTATATTCCCAAAAAGGAAGATTCAGATAAACCTGACGATGTAATTTCAGCTGCACAGAAATACATTGAACAAAATGGATCAAAAGCATTTGAGGCACTGGTTAACAAGGTATTTTCTATTTTATGCTAAATTTTGGGAAGATGACAACTGTTTTCCCTTGTGCAGCGATTATTGTCGCCAGTATGCTCTGTAGTGATATTGCCTCAGTAATTGCAGTTCGATTTTTGTAATGTATGATCATGTATACTGATTATATAGTTTTAGTTATCAAGAGTCGAGCTTTCTATACTAGACGCTAGACGTCACATGGTTATTCTATTCACTAGGTGTCACAGTTATTCTAGCCATCCAGTGCATGTCGTTACTACAGATGCTATTAGGGATATTCGACATCCTTACTAGGACCTTCAGACTATGACTACGAATGATTAGCAAAATGCCCTATTTAATATCTGCACAATAGGTTGTTTCAGTCCACAATTCTAAGGGCACCTCCAACGGGCTGGCGCAAACGGACACCAAAATGTGTCCGAGTTGGTCCGTTTGGGGGCGGACCGCGGACACATTTTGGGCCTTTGTCCGTTTGGGGTGGAGGTGCCCCCAACGGGCTGGCGCATGTTTGCCCATGGTCCGGATTTTGGCTATGTTTTTCACCAAATAGCTAAAGTAGTCCACAAATTATGAATAGAAAATAATAGTCCACAAATAATAAATAACAGGGTTTATTACAATAAAGTGCACAGACTGAAATAAATAGTTTGTTCAATGAAATAAAATTAAGGAGGGCACGACTACTGGTTTCCAAAATGAGTCCACACATGCTCCACCAAATCATTCTGGAGCTGGATGTGCGTAAGCTTGTCTTGCATCTCATCAAGCACGTGGAGATACTGCTGGAACGACGATGGCCCAGGGATCGGCTCAACCAACTGTCCCTGAAATTCCCATCCTTGATCGAATAGCTTCGCGTCATCCCGCTCATCCTCAACGATCATGTTGTGCATGATCACACAAGCTGTCATGACCTCCCACATCATCTCCTTGCTCCATGTTCTAGCAGGATGCCGAACAATGGCAAAACGAGATTGGAGCACACCAAATGCTCGCTCCACATCCTTCCGACAGGCTTCTTGGTGTTGAGCAAACCTGCGAGTCTTCTCTTGGTCGGGTCTCCGGATGGTCTTCACAAAAACTGGCCATGAAGGGTAGATGCCATCAGCTAGGTAATACCCCTTGTTGTATTCATGGTCATTCACCTCATAGTTGATAATTGGAGCATCGCCCTCGGCAACTCTGTCGAATACCGTTGACCGCTGTAGTACATTGATATCATTGTGGGAGCCGGCCATAACAAAGAATGAGTGCCAAATCCAAAGATCCTGGGAAGCCACTGCCTCAAGTATGACCGTGCACTCGCCAACATGGCCCTGGTATTGTCCCTGCCAAGCAAAAGGACAGTTCTTCCACTCCCAATGCATACAATCTATGCATCCAAGCATTCCAGGAAAGCCCCTGCTCTCGTTCATCTTCAGAAGACGGGCAGTGTCATCAAAGTTGGGTTCCCTCAAATACTCCTTGCCAAACACCTGAACCACGGTTTGGCAGAAACGATACATCGATTCCAGGCAAGTGCTCTCGCTCATGCGCAGATACTCATCAGCAAGATCACCAGCCACTCCATATGCAAGCATCCGGATAGCTGCAGTGCACTTTTGGTATGAGGAGAAGCCATACGTACCAGTTGCATCCGGCTTCGCCTCAAAGTAGTCATCATATGCCCTCACCCCTTCCAGCTGACGCATGAACAATGGCCTCGCCATACGAAAACAGCGATGAAAAACAGAGGCCGGATATGTTGTCTTCACTGGGTTGAAGTAGTCCTTCCAAAGTTGGAGGTGGCCATTTTCTCGTTCACGATCCAACGCGGGTGCTCGCCCAATGACAGACCCGACATGCCGAGGCAGTGCACTCTCGTTGAAGTTGTGGATGAGAGTGGTCGTGGCCATCATGATATCACTATCATCGTCCGACGATTCATCGGAAGTATCGATGAAGGTGTGGTAGAGAACTCATCATCGCTATCTATCTGCATGAAAGGAACAATAAAAACATGCTACCACCATTTGCACCGGCCAAATGCAAAGAAGGGACAGAAATTGTCCATACCTTGTTTGGTCAATCCGTCGAACACCTTCGGGGCGGTGGACTTCGCGGCCGAGTCCGAGACAAAGGACGATGGCGGCCGGGGCTGGAGAAGAGGACGAGGGCGGCCGGTGCTGGAGAAGAGGGCGAGGTGCGGCCGCGGCGTAGGATAGATCGGCCGGCGACGGCTAGGTCCAGGGCGGTGGTCGCGGGAGGCAATGGGGACGGGGAGGTGGGTGGGGTGGAAGGGGTTTGTGTGTCTAGCCAGTGGACCCGGCGCGGACACGGGAGGACAAAGGGCGGACCGGTGGCTGTCCATTCCGCCCCCAAAGTTGGACCAAAGTTGGGCCAGGTTTGGGGGCGAAATCACGTGTCCGGGCGGACATTGTTCCTATCCGCCAGCCCGTTGGAGCAGCGCCCATGTCCGTTCGGACAAAAAGGGACTGGGCTGGTCCGTTTGCGCCAGCTCGTTGGAGGTGCCTTAAGCTACTCATACACAGAAAAGCTGAAGGCAGTGGAAGTGACTGTTGGTGGGTTTTAATGTTTTATAGGCATGTGGTGGGTTTAGAATATGGGTCCACCCACACTGGTTAGTTGGCTTATTAAGCTTCACAGTTAACACTGCAATTTAATTAATTGGCTTATGAGATAAGCATAGTGAAAGAGCATGCAAGTCCTTGTTGGCAAGTGTTTTATCCCTTTGTTTAATTAAAATATGTACTTCATCCATTCCTTTTTGTTCAAATGAGAGATGTGTTCATTTTTGTGATAAACATCCTTGTTCAATCCAACAATACGATTTGTCTCTGCGGATTAATCTTAGGCCCATAATTCTTTTAATGCAGTTTAAGACTTCAAATGCGAGGCGCTCAATTTTGGAGGAGGTAGAGGTTGAAAGGAGAGCCAGGGCTGAACGAGAATTCGAAGCGAGGGATGTGAATCCATTCTTCCACCCAGATTACTGATTCTAGAAAGCTCTTTTCTTCAGGCATCAGCTGAGTACTATGAACGTTGGCTTGATGGACTGCTAGTTCCTTTTAGCTTATAGCATCGAGTTCTTCCCCTTGCATTGTGTTACTTTGTCTTTAATGTATGAATTGATCGGACCAACTTGAGGGAAGAAGTCTAGAGGGCCATATTTAGATTTAATAGTACTGCATAGCTGAACTTATGAGATGTAAATATGTTCTGGCATTGGATGACAGTAAGAGTCTGGACTATGTAACGTCCATGTCAATATGTTGGAGGTGACTGAAAATTAATGTTCATGTCCACTGACAGTATTGTGGCAATTAGAAGACTTCTCCAAGTTACTTGCTGGCACAAGCAAATGAGTGAAAACAAACGACTGCCAATGGATTTAACAAGCTGTCAGGCTGGAATATACACTTGAATGTGATACATCTGAAATGATAGTAAAATGTATTCTCCAGTGGGACATGTGACATGAAGTCGTTGAACATAAGCTTGCTGACATTTTTCAGTACAGCTCTAGCCTACAAACACTATAACAGTAATGCACCATCAAAATCTTCTCGACACAAAGCTGGCTAATTAACTGAAGTTCTCTCTCCAAAAAAACTACAATCTGAAGAATTGTAGAGCAGCAAATAATGACAGGCTGCAACCAGTTCCTCTATCTGTATGTACCACTAAGCTCCCAAACATTGCTGGTAAAATCTGCACATATTTGACGCTAAATCAAGTTCTATTCTGGCTTTGTTGGAATCAGGTTCAACCCTGCCCCCTGTATACAATGCATGCCTTTCTCCGTGTAGTTGCTTCGGTCAAAGTTGGTAACCGCATTTTTGCCGCGTATCTCAATGGCAGCAATATCATAAGCTTCTGCGGCTTCTTCCTCAGTTTCTAGTTCAAACAAGAGCAAATTCATCAGGAAATTGAAATCAAGTATTTGTGAAGAGATTTGAAATGAAGATCAAAATTAGGCATGTGCAGCATACTGAAAGTTCCAAGGTAAATGTCTCTAGTTCCAGCAATCAGTCCTATGCGTGCTTGCCATCTCCCATCTTTTTGCCTCCTATGATATGGACATGGTTACATGTGAGTTTGAGTAGTTTTAAAGAAGAAAAGCTAGCCTTTCGAATAAGCTGAACAAAATGACAAAGAGAGGTCACCTTGTAACTCCTCTGTAAACTGAAGCGCCTCTTGAGAAGCAGCTACTCCTTCTGCAGGAGAAAGCATCTTTGTCATGATACCTTCTCTAACTCTTCTTTTTCTTTGGCAAATCCATTCTCTAACTAGAACATTGAATGAATACAAACATGATATACCTTCTCAAGTATGACACACATTCGTCTGGAGACATGTCTTTTATGTCCGCCAATTCCTTTTCGTATTCCGAAATCTGGAATAATATCGACCCATGATATTATCATGTCCTTAATAGTACTGTACATAACAGTAGAAGCAAAATAAAAATAAATGAAGAAAGACTTACCGTGAAGTTCAGCTTAGTATTTAGGCCCCAGTACTTAAGAGCTGCAACATCATATGCTCTGGCGGCTTTTTTCTCAGTATCATAACTTCCTGCATGTTAGGAAATTAGAGAAAGAAAATAATTAGAACCTAAACATAAGAAACAAAGGCATTATGTCCGAAGGCATTATGTCGAACTGAAATGAATGATATTTACCTAAATAAACTGAAGCACCACCACACGGGAACACCATGGCAAGAAACCATCAGTAACCAGTCAGAAGCAATACATATCTACACAATATCTATATCATACAGAAAAGGGAAATAATGAAGTTAAACGAAAAAGCGGACATGATATGGAAACTTAGGACAAACAAATGCTATCTAATTTTAAAACAATTCAACAAAATCTAGTAATTATTACTTGCTAATAGATCTTCGCATAGATTTAAAAACTGAAGCAGGAAGCAGATATGCGGTTTAGCAGGGGGTAAAGAGGGCTAGTCCCAGAACCAGTCTGGTTCACACGAGTGGATCGTACAGAGAGAAATTGCTGAAATTATTTTTGTGCAAAATAGTTGGTAGCTAAGTCGGTACCAAACCCCCACGTCATTATCTACCTACACTCCTGGGCACGACAGAGGAGGTGAGATACAGTTATATGTCATTTTTCGGAAGTGTTCCCAACTAAAGATGAAAAAGGTGATATAAAAGTTATAGCTGCAGGTTCGACTATTAAAACAATGTTTGATCAGAAAATCAGTGAACCTGTCATTTGACCAGCGGACTGTACTTTTTTTGAGTTGTAAAACTATGTTCCTAGCCTCCTAGGTCTTGCGGATACAGCAAACAAAACTCCAGAGCTAGAGTTACATGGTAGAAATAAGCAATCCTTAAGTCATAATGCATTTTCTATTTTTCTCGTGCCGAATAAGAGTCACGAACAAATTGAAAAGGTACCTCTGCATGGTGCAGCGGGTTAGGATCTCATAGCCCACTAAATGCATGCTAAATAATAGCAAAGCTAATCATCCTGTTCACAGCTATGTCTCTTTGGTTATTTCTATCGAGGGAAATTAATCAAGATTAGAGAGTTAGAATTTGGGTTTGGCTGATGTGCAAACGTAACGTGCGACAGAGCTATGCTGAGTCAGTACAATTTGCCGGGGATTTGATACATAAAGGACAGCATTACTACAGCCCAAGTATGCAAAATCAGCAGTACCAGGTGTAAAGGATCAGATACAACTAAAAGGACATCTAATAATACAAATGGGGGATCTGGACAGATAGCAAAATCCATATCATGCAGAAATAAATGAAGCGATGCCTTGATGGCACATACCACCATAGATAATAAAGAATTCCGCAAATAATTTACCCGCAAAATGGCATATTACCCGTGAGACAGAATCTTCCTAGTTTTTTTTTCATTGAAGTATTTCTCGTCTGCAAGTATTTCTAATACTTACGGAGCTAATGAAACCATATGATTATATCTCGACTGCTAGTATGTTTTGTGAGAGTCAGCTGAACTTATATCTCAAATTTCTTTGCAATGGTACACCATATAACAAGGTCTTCATCAATGAAGGCAAGGCAGAGTTATCTATTTATCTACATCCCATGCTTCTATCCCTATGGTGTGGGCTGTGACAATCTCCTGCACACATGGTGCCGTAGACACAGTCCACGGAGCCCCGAAGGTGATGCTGTAAGCATAATCTGGCCATCTATCATGACTGCCATTTCGGAACAGATTGTGGCAGTCAAAAAAATGTATATGAATGCCCCTTAGATAGCTCTAGGCATACCTTGCCTTCCTTTCCTTCTCCGCCCTTCTACTCTGCAAGTACTGTCCCATAAATGAGCTTCATATTTACCACTCCACCTGTGCCTGCACAATTGATGATACATTTGTAAGCAGCGTCATCTGTGATTTTGTTTAGTTAATATGATGGAGCACACTATTTTTTGTTTCCACTGATCAACTACAAATTATAAGAACACAGGACCAAGCTTACCTGGTCACACCATGGAAACAAGATGACCGGGTGCCAGGCGTTCGCACCGCAGTAACTCCAGAAGTAGAACCAGCCTCCCTATACCCCGCAATTGTTACAGGATTAATAGAATGGACAATGTCCTCCTCAGACTCATCCTTTTTGACTATGCTGAGAACTTGAACTCCCTTATAATCATTGACACCATTCGCACACCCTTCATTTCCTGGCACAATTACCCAAGCCTCCTTCTCCCCGACATGCTTCTCGCTGTTCAAATTATCAACCATGTTGTTTTTCACAACAGCACAGACCTGAAATTCAGCTTCATCGACTTGCTCATTCTTCGGGACCTTCGTCTGATCAGTACCACCGGACTCACCTCCCTTCTGACAGCTTGAATCGTTGGCCTCTGACTCCACTGCACCGTGCAAGACACCAATCTCCGTTGTGGCGGCAGCTACTGCTGGCAACGAATTCAGATTGATGGAGTGGCTCCTCTCTATCCTCGCCTCATTCCCTGAAACTCCCGCAGCCTTCTCCTCCAAATAACCGTCCATTTGGTGGCCCAGACTAGATTCTTCCCCGATTTCATCATGAGCAAGCCTAAAACAACTCTCAGAACCCTAACCTAACTATCAGGCTCCCTATGCACAAACAACCTGAAAGACAGGACAAGAACCAGAGAGTTAGATCCCAAGCACGCAATCATTCCATCGCTCGAAAAAAAACGTCTTTTTTGTTGTTTGCCAGAATCGGTAAACAAGAAAGCGGCGATACCTGGATTCTGCCGTCGCCGCCCGCGCCGATCGAAGGATCGGGAAGCTCCGTAGGTTGAGGCGCGCCCAAGAAAGCAAAAGAACAAATATCCCCGAGCGCAGATATTAACAAGGCCAGCAGGGGCAGCAAAAGTTGGGAATTTTATCAAGGGAAATGGATGTCGTCGAGGCAGGAAATAAATATCGTGGGGCGGCGTAATTGGGAAGGAAACGACCAGCGCGAGCGAGGAGGCGGGGGAGGGACAGAGATCCAGTGACTTCACTACATGAAGTCACGTTGCAACTTTACCCCATTCATCTCCATCCAATTTTGATCCAATGGCTCAGATTTGAGTTCAAAATTAAAACTTTTTAGAAAAATTCGAAAAAAATCCAGAACATAGTATATGTCTCACTGTATATTCTGAGAAAGTTTGGATTCATTTGGATAAACGGTTTATGACTAAATCCGTTTTCATGTTTTAAACTTAAAAAGCTATTAATTCATGAACCATTAATCCAAAAGAGACGAAACTTTCTCAGAATATATAACAAAATGTATACTATGTTCTGGAATTTTTTCGAATTTTTCTAAAAAGTTTTAATTTTGAGCTCAAATCTGAGCCGTTGGATCAAAATTGGATGGAGATGAAGGGGGTAAAGTTGCAACGTGACTTCATGTAGTGAAGTCACTGGATCTCTGTCCCGGGGGAGGGGGACGGCTAGTGGGGAGTGATGCCGGAAACACCAAACTAATCGCTGGAGGGGGAACAATTTTTTTGGACAAATCGCGAGAGGAAAGCAGAGGAGAGAAACTGCAGAGGCGGATTTATCTGCGGACACGATTCGGACAAGTATTAAATCGAGATTTGGTGGTAATGAACTTCGAGGTAATTTGGTGCGTTTTGCTTCGTGGAAGACGCCCTCGTGATGCGTGCTAGGCCGAGGACCCAGGCCTTGTGGCTGGAACACGTGAATGGACCGGATGTGCTACGTGCGCGAAGAGAATATCTCAGCCGTTGGCGATCTGATATGATGAGAGGGCGTGCTGAAACGTTCTAGGTAGGGGTGGATATCGAGCCAGCTCGACTCAACTCAACTCAACTCGTAAATACTCGTTAGTTAACCAATAAACTCAACTCAACTCAACTCGTTAACTAAACGAGCACCAGACTCCAACTTGGCTCGACTCAATAGAAACTCGAGCAGGCTCATTAAACTCATTAAGCTCGGTAATAAATGTCAACAACATAAACATGTATGGCGGCAGTGGTCCATAATAAAGCATAAACTTAAACATTCAAACATTGCTTAACAAATCATTACCCATAGCATAAAAGTTGACAACATGACCGAAAATAATAGCTAGATATGCCTATTGGCTATGCTCCTGCGTAGGTATGGCCTAGATAATGTGGGCATTATAGATCTGAACTTTGTGTTGCATGTTGATGAACGAAAAACATTCAATGGAATAGCCCACTAATTAATGGTCTTAGGCATATTACGAGCTACATGAGTTTAATGAGTACTCGTTTTCTTAATGAGCTAAAAATGTTAGCTTGGCTCAACTCATCAGTGTTCGAGTTTGAGTCAAGTTGAGCCGAGTTTTCGAGTACTCATTAATCTCACGAGTTTCGAGTTTTATTTCCAGCCCTAGTTCTAGGGGACGTAACGGTGGAGTTAATCTCGAGGCTTCACTGCACTCGCCACTTCGTCATCGTCCGCACTTTGGACGGCTCGGAACGGCGGAAAACTCGATGGGTCCGAATCAAGGTAAAACATAGCGTGCTATGAGAAATAGTGGCGGCCTCCTCCATACTCTATACACGCTATAGCGTACTACTTCCTCCGTTTCATAATATAAGATGTTTTAGGTATTACACATGTTGCCTAGATTTATACAAAAAAGAGTGGACATGTACACTAAAACATGTCTATATACATATGTGTGCATGTGAATGTGGCAAAATGTTAAAACATCTTATATTGTGAAACGGAGGGAGTATATTTCAATATAGCGTTCTGAAAAAATACCAGATATACCTGAAAAGTAAAGAATTTTGACAAGATTAAAAAATATATAGTCCAGATATGACAGAAATATATATGCATAACCACGTACGAAAAACATTATCTAATTGTCTAAAAGCTTAAAATCAACATCACACGGGGCAACAACATAACAACATAACGTAAATTATTTATTCAGAATCATCCACATTAGCGATGGCATCTTTCAATTCAAAAGAGGAACAAGTATATTGCAATTCATAATCAAGACAAATAGAATGGAATTTCTGCTTCTTCTTAAGGTGGAAAACTCGGTGCTTTTCGCCGATACACTGTAAAAAAAATTGTGCGCTAAAGTTATGATGTTTTAGCGCGATATAGCGTGCTATTGCGTGAATAGCACCGTGGCACGCGAAAGTGTCAAAATTTAGCGTGGACCCTGCATATATGCTATAGCGTCCTATTAGCGTTGAAATAGCGCGCTATTTTTTCTATGGTCCGAATACAACGACTGATGATGCGTTTTTGCTTGCTTACCATTTGGTTGGTCGCCGCCATAGCGGTTTTTGAAAACAGACGTCCGTATAGAGTCACTTATTTTAATCTGTATGTAGTTCACACTGAAACATGTGAAACATCTTATAATTTGGAACATAGTTAGTATTTTAGAAAACTATAATGCTTCCCCACGAGAAAAACTATAATGCCCGCGTCCTAGCAGGGATGAAAATGGAGCCGAAATCCCAGCAAAAAAAGAAAATGGAGCCAAAATAATTCGACTTTCCGCGGAAAATAAAAAGTGGAACAACACGGAGTCAAAGCAAATTTATATTTTTCTTAAGTAGGAAACAAAATTTCGGGGAGCCGAAATAAACACGGGAATATCTATGCAAAGGATTTTCATTTTAAGTAAAGGCTTATTCTATTCGGTCCAATCCAACAAACCGGTGCCAAGCTAAAAAATCAACCTACAAGGTAAACGTTATTACAGAGTATTAGCATTGTTTTAGAAGTGTGTTGTCGAGGTGTGCTCTCGGCAATTCCCATGGTTGCTATACCTAGGGTTGATTGTGTGGTAGAGGACGCGTAGTATTGGTGGAATCGACGGCTGACAAGCTGGATTTACCCAGGTTCAGGGCCCTCGAGTGAGGTAAAACCCCTACTTTCTGCTTGTCTGTGTTTATGATTTGAATATGGAGGTTACAAGGGTTCGACGAGCAGCAGATCTCGTCGAGGTTGGTTATGGATTGCTTACCTTGATCGATCACCCTCCCAGCCTTTATATAGGAGGCCGGGTCTCAGGAAACACAACCGACCAATGTTACATGTATGGAAAGTCCTAACCGACTATAACTTGATCTAACTTGGGAAGCACTCCTCGTCTCGGGCCTTCCTTCGTGGGCTTCGATTAACCGTTGGGTTTCTTTGATCATCACGTGCACCAGGTACCTCTAAGCTGGGGTACCCGCAGAGTATAACCTCGTCATTAGCCCCCGAGTACTTGCTTGATTCGAAGAATCGAGCATGTGCTCCCTTCATCGTGCACGTCCTAATCTTCTGAACTTGCGCTTCTGACCCGATGTAGTTCTTCGAGCTTTAATTTGTTTCAATTGTATGTGTATGCTAATCGAGGGATATTGACATAGTAGGCCTGATTCACTCGAATATCGAGCTCAGTTAACTGCTTTTTTGAGCAAAAAACCTTACTAGTCTTCAGTCAGACTCGAGTCCCTGGGCTCGAGCCTGGAACGCAATCGAAAAATTATGCCTAGGGATATTGACATAGTAAGCCTGATTCACTCGAATATCGAGCTCAGTTAACCGCACATTTGGGCGAAACAATACTAGTCTACAATCAGGTTCGAGTCCCCGGACTCGAAGCTGGAACACTTTTGAAACTTTTGCCTAGGGATATTGACATAGTAGGCCGATTCACTCGAAAATCGAGCTCAGTTAACCGCACATTTGGGCGAAACCATACTAGCCTTCAATCAGGTTCGAGTCCCCGGACTTGAAGCTGGAACATACTGGACAGACTCGACTCAAGCCGTTGTAGGTCTTACTGATTCATTCTGCAGTTTAACTTTTGGTACCTAACGCGTCCGTCAGGATTTTCATCATGTCTGTTGACACGGGAAACTTCAAGGGAAAACACTTTTGGAGCGTCCCTCGGCACATCTCGATTGCTCGGCGGGTCTTACCTTTGCATTTGCGTATGCATCATCCGAAACATCTGCGATTGGCATAGTCCGGGAATTTATGAAGTTTGGTTCTTTGATTTGTGAAGTACTTAATGCATTTTAATCGAATCTGTAGTCGAGTGAATTTTTCTTACCTTGTTTTAGAAATCTATGGGAGCGCGACAGCGCTCCCATGGGAGTAGCCCCCGAGATTGTGGTTTATTGTCTTGCAATAGAGGACAATCTCAAATCGTCCTTTTACACTGCTTTTTGTCAGTCGAAATATTTTGTCTTTGAAATCTGTGGGAGCGCGTCAGCGCTCCCATGGGAGTAGCCACCGAGATTATGCTTTATTTCGTTTGAAGTAGAGGATAATCTCAATAATTTTGCTCCTTTTTTGATCAATCGCAACAAATTTTTGATATGCTCCCATGGGAGTACCTTTTGCTAGTCGAATCCTTGCTTCGATTGTAGTCTCGAACCCACCACTCGAACGTTGTTTTCACACTTGACGTCAACCATATCTGTGTTTTTTGATTTGTGCCAAGCCCCGAGTTTATCGAGTGGGTTTGTGTTTCCTTTTTGAACCAGCCCCCGAGCGTGTTGAGTGGGGTTTGAGCATCCCGTTTGATCCATCCCCCAAGGATGTTTAGTGGGGTCTGGGTTTTCTGTTTGACCCAGCCCCCGAGTATGTCGATTGGGTTGTAAGTCATTGTGTTTATTGATTTTTGAGCTCGAATTTTGATGCTTTATGTTTTTACGATCGAGCCCCCGAGTGCTTTGAGTGGGGGTAAAGGCATACATGAGAAATATGGAGTTACATGTATCTTTACTCGAAATATGTGTATGATCAGCAAGCCGCCTCATTAAAACCTTCCAGTCCCCTTAGGTACCCTGGTAAGGGAAAAGAGTGCGTCTGAAACTTGCTGATTCTTTGACATTATGCTCTATTACATATGATGTTACGAAATCTATGCATAGAACCGACGCAGGTGCGCTACGTTCCATGGATTTGATGCTACTTCGCCTGTCTTTACATTCTTCAATCGATAGGCTCCTCCTTCGATGACTTCTGTGACGATGTAAGGTCCTTCCCATGGTGATGCAAGTTTATGGACTTTCTTCTGTTTCTCCCGCAGCACCAAGTCTCCCACCATGAAGGACCATGTGCGTAATCGACGACTATGGTAGTTGCAGAGGTCTTGTTGATAAACGGCTGTCCATGCCAAAGCCGTATTGCGTGCTTCTTCCAGCAAATCGGATGCGTCTTCGAGTGCCTTGTTTGCGTCGTTTTCTTCATATGCTTCTACCCGTGGTGCGTTAAACTTAACGTCGGATGGTAATACTGCTTCCGCACCATAGACCATGAAGAATGGTGTATACTGTGTGGAGGTGTTTGGGGTGGTCCGTAAGCTCCATAGTACTGATGGAAGTTCATCTACCCATGCACCCGCGGCCCTTTTGAGTGGTACTAAGAGTCTCTTTTTTATGCCACTTCATACGAGTCCATTGGCCTTTTCGACCTGCCCATTGGATTGTGGATGTGCCACAGAAGCGTAGTTTAGTTTGATGTTTTGTTCCTTGCAAAAGGATTTGAACTCTTCCGCCGTGAAGTTTGTACCATTATCAGTTATGATGATCCATTACTCCAAATCGATACATGATCGATTGTATGAAACGAACTGCTGTAGAAGCTATTGAGCTTGTGATGGGGATAGCTTCGATCCATTTGGTGAACTTGTCGACTGCCACTAATAAGTGAGTATGACCTCCTTTTGATGATTTCTTCAGTGGTCCCACCATGTCAAGTCCCCATTGGGCAAAAGGCCATGCTAATGGTATGGTTTTTAGCGCTGATGCGTGTGCATGTGGCTTGGAAGCGAACTTCTGGCAACCAATGCACCTTTTGACTATGTTCTCTGCGTCCCTTAGCGCTGTAGGCCAGTAAAACCCTGCTCGGAAGGCTTTGGCTACGAGTGATCGACTGCCCGCGTGGTGTCCGCAAGTACCGGCGTGAATGTCTCGAAGGAGATCCTTGCCATCTTCGAGTGCAATGCATCTTTGGAACATGCCTGAGGTGCTGCGTTTGTACAACTCACCGTTTATGATGGTGTATGCTTTTGCTCGTTGAGTGACGCGTCTGACCTCATTTGCATCTTCTGGTAGTTCATTGCGAAGTATGTATGCGTGAAAAGGTTGAGTCCATATTGGTTCAATGAGAAGTAGCTCAATTGGAGGATCCGCTGTGCTTGGCGCCTTGCTCTTGTCTGTAGCTGCTGTCGTAGTCGTAATATATGTTCAATCGTGAGTTGATCGAATTCCCTGCAATTTCTCAGCGAGTGGCTAGAGCGAAGCTTACCATCATCCCCTCTGTAAAGATGGAATCTGCAATAATCGTCCATTCTTTCTTCGATTGAGCGCTCAGGGTCTCTGTCTGTTCGCCTGCGCCACTCTGGCCTTCTGTAGTTATCGCGGTCGTCGCGTCTGTGGTCTCGACTGTCACGTCGATCGTCTGTGTGATGGTCTCGATCACTTCGGCGTTCGTCAGTACGATGATCTCGATTATCACGATTATCGTCGGGTCGTCGGTCATTTTGGTCGCGGTTGTCTCTTGACTGGACAAAGCCTGCTGCGATGAAGTTTGGGTGGTCATCATCGTGATAACGATGCTTGCGCTTGCGCCTTCGATCATCTCTGTAGCTATCTCTGCGGTCTCGACTGCCACCCTCATGATTTTCATGTGAGGGTGCAGCTCGAGTGGCTCGTACGGAGTCTTCTCCATCTGCCCATTTTGTTGCGAGTACCATGAGTGCCGCCATTGTCTTCGGATCTTCTCGACCAAGCGTTTCTTTGAAATCTTCCCTCCAGAGTCCGTTTTTGAAGGCGTCGATTGCCCTATCTTCTGATACGTTGCCTACTGAATTACGGATGGCAGTCCACCGCCGTATGTACGATCTCAGAGATTCATCTGACTTTTGCTTGCAGGTCCGGAGCTCCTCGAAAGTTTTGGGGCGCTCACATAAAGGTTCGAAGTATTTGATGAAATCGCCTTTGAAGTGCTCCCACGAATCGTAGTATGATTCGGGTAGCGATTTGAGCCAATCGCGAGCTGTTCCTTCTATCATGAGTTGTATGTACTGCATAGCCGTAGTTGTGGTTTGCGCTGACATCTGACTGCCAGCCTGTAGTCTTCTAGCCAGCCTGATGACTCTTGTTTGCAATTGAACTTTGGCGTGGTATCTAGCGAGAATTTCTTGGGCATACGAGCCTCCCGGATTCGTCGAGTGAAGCATAGCGCTCCACAGGGTCCGATTTCTGCTTCTGAGTCTGAGCTATTGCTGTTTGACCTCGAGTGGCTCCTGCTGGAGCGATGGCGGTGTGAGCTTTTTCGACTACTCCTTCCCCGAGGACTTTGACTGCGACGGTCCCGATCTGTATCTCTCCTTGGAGTTGCTTGTGGCTGTTGTATGGCTTGTGCTGCTATTGCCAGTTGTTTGTATAGTTGGAGGTGCTGGTCCTCTTTGGGTCTCTGCAGGAGGTTCGATTGTTCTGAGATAGGTGCCGAGCGTCATCAGCGCTCCGGCTGGCTCAGTAGGTATGGGGACTCCTTCCGCGTCGACTGCCATAAAGGCTGGGTTTAGGTTTCGAGTGACCGCTGCACGATCTGCGTCTTCGAGGTTTATGAATCGTGACCTATTCGCGGGGTCGTTTCTGCCTGTTGAACTCGTAGACAGTGCTCTTCGCCGAGCACTCGATATGCTGGCCTACTTTTTGCGTTCTTCGAGTACCGCTCGGTAGTTCTTCAACCGTATCGATTCTTGCCACTGGAAGTATTGTAAGGTCAACACCTCCTCCGGAGTTGCGTTTGCTGGTAGCATCGTGCAACTTTCGATTACTTTGCTCACTTTTTCTGCCATCTCTGCTGTGATGGTCAACGTGGTTGTTCCGTCAGGCATGGTGACTGTGCAAGGGTATTCAGTAGGTCGACGGCATGTTGCAGTTGCTGACGTTTCTGCTGTACTCGCGGTGTATACCTGATATGGAAACACTCGATCTTCTGCCCATGTGTTGCTAATGCGCATTATGGATTCGGCGTCGTCATCCAGTCTGGGGTTGCTTTGCTTACCGGGGTTTCTGCCGCAATCGAGTTGATATTCGAGTGCCTTGTCCTGGCTATTTGCGTCGCAGGTGAATATCTCGTGGCTGGCACGGATTTCTGGGCCGTTGAGATCGGCGAGGTATATGCTGTCATCTATGTTCTCCTCGTTCCTCGCGATGTCGTTGCAGTCGACGATGTCGTCGAGTGACTCGATTGAGTTGTTTGGGCGGTACGCAGATTCGATCTCGCTTCTTCCAAATCTTTTTGCCACTTCGTCACGGAACTCTTGCGAGGTCATGGACGTTGCAGAGTCGCTTGGCGATTGGATCGGGACGATCTGTGACGATGTCGTGCCCAAGATGGATGGTGTTGCAGTCGAAGCGTTGTCGATTGTCTCCATGTTGAGTGTCTCCACATCGAGTGGATCTAACAGGTCCTGCACACCATCTTTATCGACAAAAAAGTTAAATTTTCCAACCGTAATATCCAAACCTGATTCGAGTCCGGCGAAGGCTTGTTGAGCTTCCATCGAGTGCGGCGTGAGCCTCCTTGGAGATTTTGGCGAGTGATCACTTTTTGAATTGATGCTGGTAGATCTTGCCGGCGAGTTGCTGTTTGCAACAGTGGTTGGTGATTTGCTTTTTGATGACGCAGTAGGCGAGTTACCTTGTGCAGATGCGATCGTCGGGTGGCCGCTTGATGATGAAACCGGCGAAACCGTGAGCCCAATACTACCTGTTCCCACAGACGGCGCCAATTGTCGAGGTGTGCCCTCGGCAATTCCCATGGTTGCTATACCTAGGGTTGATTGTGTGGTAGAGGACGCGTAGTATTGGTGGAATCGACGGCTGACAAGCTGGATTTACCCAGGTTCAGGGCCCTCGAGTGAGGTAAAACCCCTACTTCCTGCTTGTCTGTGTTTATGATTTGAATATGGAGGTTACAAGGGTTCGACGAGCAGCAGATCTCGTCGAGGTTTTGGTGGTTATGGATTGCTTACCTTGATCGATCACCCTCCCAGCCTTTATATAGGAGGCTGGGTCTCAGGAAACACAACTGACCAAGGTTACATGTATGGAAAGTCCTAACCGACTATAACTTGATCTAACTTGGGAAGCACTCCTCGTCTCGGGCCTTCCTTCGTGGGCTTCGATTAATCTTTGGGATTCTTTGATCATCACGTGCACCAGGTACCTCTAAGCTGGGGTACCCGCAGAGTATAACCTCGTCATGTGTATTAGCCTATATTTTATTATTTATACCACAATTCTTGTGTAGTATATATTTGTCCCTTGGGCTATTCAATAAGATAAGTTGCATTAATAACATGGTACCAGAGTCGGATTTTGGGTTCAAATCTCGTCTTTTGCAAAAAAAAATTACCACGTTAGACCTTATAGAGTCGCATATGAACTTTGTATTCATGTGTAGGTCTCATCGGGTCATGTAATACATGAGAGGGGGTGTTACAATATTCTGAATTGTCCACATTTTTGTTCATCAGTTATGATTTTTTTTCTACTAATAGGTCCCTCTCCTCAAATTGAGGGGTGGCTGTATAAGCATCTAAAGACACAATGTATATTTCCTTCGTTTTTTTGCATGATTCATGTGGTATCTTACTTCTGCATACATATTTCCTTTGTATTACGTGTCTTCTATGGTACCAATACTTGAGTTGCAGTTTTTCGCATTACATGTTTAATGTTTTTCTAATAAATTCGAGACATATATGTAGCAGTAGCACTACTTCTTCTCTTCAGAAATGCAAGGTCGAAGGGCTAAATCGTCATCATGCCCAAAACATGATTTTGGTGGCCACCAAAGCCTCCAATCAATGCCGTATTAGGGCATCTCCAGCCGTTCGCCCCCCCCCCCCCAGGCCGAAGTCAGGCGCTAAATTTGGCCGCCTGGGGGGGGGGGGCAACGGCGCAATTTTGGGCCCGAGGGGGGGGCGGTTTCCTAGTCGCCGAACCCAAGCCGGGAGCCCAGCATTTAATTTTTTTTTTGGGAAAATAGAAAGTTTAGGCGAATTTCATACTTTGTATAGGCGAAATTCACAGTTCTTGCCGATTACATAGTAAAAACATTACATAAAAACATAAATAAAAGAGACGTCGAGCTAGACGCCTGTAACAGCCCAACGTTGAGAACCTGAAAATCTGTATAAATTTTCCACTTTTGTGTTGCATTGCATCATAGCATCCATATTAAAGGGCTAAAGAAATAAACATGTGGGTTGGCACCTCTTTAAAAGCAAATGTCAACTTGACTTAACAGAACTCAAATACCTGAAAGTGTTCAAACTTGCAAAACCAAAACATCTTGACATCTATATTTGTCAAGGAGGTTCCAAGAACTCAAATCCATATTTTGACTTGCTTCAAAAGTCTAAAAGATGGTTGTGTTGGAACTTTATCAAAATGCTCTATTTAAACCTCTTCAAATAAAGGTGGTGCTTAACATCTTATCTTGAACCCCAAAAATTTGTGGAGCCTCTACCTTACATGAGTAGCCCACATGAATATTTTCAGCATTTTTGAAATAATTTAAGTAGCTCCTTTAAATGTTTTAAAACTGGGGCAGAAATAAAAGTGAAACAAGTTTACTCTGCCAACTTGTTCCAAATGAGCTCCAATTTCTATCAAAGGTTCTTTGTAGCAAATAATAATTTCCCACAAGATTTTATCAATTTTGGGAATGGTGAGATGCTTCAATTAAATGGAAGAACAAAGGTTACAAAAAAAAAGGAAAGGACCTAAATTTAAATAGAAGAAAATGTGGCAGGGGGTTATGTGCCAAAGCATCATCGTCTCCTTCCCTGTAGCTCGTCGCTGTAGCGACCGAGCTCAAGCCCTGTGCCCCGACGCACCGCTCGTCACTGCCGCGCTCCCCCTGGAGGATAAGGAGGCCGCCATAGTCGCCACCTGCTCAACACTCGTTTCCCTCCCCATTTTTCCTTCCGAAATATCCGGATCGAGGTAGTCGCTCTCTCTCTCCCGAGCTTCCCCTTCTGCCGTCGCTCGTCGCTGCTCACCACCGTCGCCTGGAGCAGTCCCGCTTAGATCGAAGGCTGCATCGAGGTTCGCCGCGTCCTCCTCTCCCTCCCCGCGCAAGGAATCGGGCCGGGGCCGCCGAAATCGGCGCCGGCATCCGTTTCTTCTCCGGCACCGAGAGCCGCAGGTCGCGCATCCGCACGTCGTCGACAGCCCCTCCCCTCCATCGCCGACCACGGCCCCGTTCTCCGGGTGAGCACTCCGTGCCGCGGCACCCTTCCCTCTCTTCCTAGCTCCTCCCCGTGCCGTGCTGCTCGCCGGAGCTGCCGTAGCCTTGCACAGCATCGTCTCGTCGCATTTGCCCGGCCGTGGAGACGGCATAGCCGGCCTGTGTGCCGTCTGGCTCGGGTCCGTGACCGGCTGCTGGGCCGGCCCAAACCGGCCGAGAGGCCGGAGCCCTCTAGAGCCTGCCCGGTCTGCTAGCCGGCCCAGCCGTGCTGTGGACCGGCCTGTCTACAGTTTTATTTTTCCTTTTTGGAAAATGAAACAATTTTAAATATTTAATAACTAAATAAATATTGATCCAAAATTTACAAATGAGGTATCAAAATGATTAGCAGTTCAAATGTTATCAAACCATGCTAATCTCACATCATGATCACAAATATTTATTTGAGGTTATTCATAAATTGATTAAAAGAATGAAATTCGAATAATTATTTAATTCACTAATTATTCGTCGGTACTCGGAAAATTACAAATGAGGTACCAATTTGATCGGGAGAACAAACCCTATCCATTCATGCCATGTTCATGCATATTTGAGCCATTTCTTAGTAGTGTAATAATTTATGAACAAGGTGGTCATTAAGTTAAATATGGGGTTGCTTCCAAATAATTGCCTAATTATTTGGCTCTCCATTTAATTTTGCTAGATAAACTAAATGATGCTACCTTGCATAAACTTGTCATGTCATCATGTGATTGTGCATTGCATGGTACACATGTGTGGTGATTGATTTGTTTTTCCGTGTGTGCTTCGTTAGATCAAGCGGACGGGGTTCCACCTCAATACCCCGCCGAGCAGTACTACCAGCACTCTGAACAAGGCAAGCGTAATCCCCCCTCTGAGCATATCTTATCCTATTTTCCGCAATTATTTTCTCCACTATAATATTGCATGCGGTTCTAAATGTCTTTTGCCTGGATTAGAGTATCCTACTAGTTGCATTAGAATCCTGTTGCCAATACCTGTTTTACCTTCCTATGACCATAGGTTTGTATTGTTTGGCCATGGAATACTTACTATGCTATGCAAGTGCTTAGCCATGCTTAGTGAAATGCCTAGTTGTCCTAGGGGTGGTGAATGCTGGAAACAGGTGTTAACTTGTGACAGTGATGTTGATGGTGGAGAATTGTGGAGATGGATAATAAAATGCTTAAGAGGCGGGGATGAGAGGCCACATGGAATGTGGTGGGTTGTCTCGTTCTCGCCGCCTAGGTGCGAGTTCTGTACCTCCTGAACCAAGACTGAGCGTGCAACCATGCGTGAGGCCTATGCAATTGCAGGAACCCTCATAGACTAAATAACTCGAGCGGGGCTAGCCAGGGTCCTCTAGTTCGGGCTTCCATTTGCGCGTGCGTGATGATGGTGGTATGAGCTGGGATGAGGATTGTGGTGTTAGGAAAATAAGTGGCCGTGGGGCGGGGTGTTGTGATCCTGGTAGTCCTACCGCCACTGATGATCCTGGAAAGTCTTTAACGAGGGAGAAGTCGACACCATTCCCACCCAGCCGGCTTTCCAAGGAAGAGAGCTAATGATCAGGTAATGGGCCGGATGGTACACGTGGCGAAGGAGCTGGGGCCCTTCGGGACTCCGGGGACTTCAACTTTGTACACCCCTGCAGGGATAAATCTTTTCGAAAAGCCGTGTCCACGGTTACGGATGACTTGGGAATGGACGATGATCATAGAATAACTTAAACGGAATGATTAAAACTTGGGTACTAGAGGTACCACTCACGAATGCAAGGTTGACTTCCTCGAGGGTGATTCGGGGAGGTGCCTTTGATGAACAGGTACAGGTGATGATGGTGGTTGTTGTTGAGAAAGTGATCTCAAGAAAAAAGAGTTTCTTCTTACCCCTTGTCAAAATAATCTGATTAGTCGATGCCTTTGAGTTATGTCTTTCATAAATAAAATCAGCTTTATGCAAAAGAGCCATAAAACCTTGAAAGCCAATCATCGAGCATATATTAGCTCCTAATCTTGTGAGTTCTTCGAACTCAACGTCGTTTGCTTATTTTCAGGAGAGAACTTCACCGACCTCGAAGGTGGGTTCTTTGTGGACGTCGACGAGTAGTCTGGGGTTCTCAGGTGGCAGCTTGGGACATCACAGAACAGCTGGCGCTGTGATGTTTATTTGTAGGCCTCTTAGGCCATATGTTGGTTCTTGTTGTTTAGAACAACTTAATTTGCTTCCGCTTGATGAAATGTTGGGTCTGTGACCTCTGTTTGTCATTTGCTATCTTTCTCTATTATAAGAGTTGAAATATAATGATTTGTGTCGTAGAGTCTGTGATGTGCCAGTTGTTCCACAAGTCTTGATCTCTCTATTATGCTTTGATAGTGTGTCTGGTGGTATCTGATAACCGGAGACACAGTATCACTGTATAGCAGTCGGGTCAGGGCGCCACAAGTTGGTATCAGAGCCGTATTGCCTGTAGGAAACCCTTCTACTGGTCGATGTTGAGTCTAGTGTTTGTGAAAATATTTTTAACCTAAAAATGAGTTGTGAAAACCATCTTAGGATTCTTTTTACTCCTTATCTGGTTACCCTCTAATCTCGGAGCAATCTTACCTCGATTTGAGTTAAAAAGTTTTTCTTCTCACCTGTTACTTCAAAATTATTAGGATCTCGCGGTTGGGTTCTACCTTGCGTGTTATGTGCCCAGTTGCTCCCGCCGCGCTACAATCCGAAGCTTCATGTGCCGAGAAACCATCTGGAGTACGACGAACATTCCCATCACCTCAGTTGGTTACGAACCCTTGTATTCCTATCAAGTTTAATCTCTTAATCCTTTCTTCTGGGTTTTAACCCAAGGACTTGAACATAAGGTCCCAGATTGTGCCAACTAGAGTGTGTTAAGTTGTATTACTTAACTCTCGCTAGTAGCACATGATGCTGATCTTCAACCCAAGTCCCATCTTATTGGTCCCTTGTTCGTTGTGTTACAAAGCACTATAGTCCCTAGTCTGTGTACTTGAGTGGACATTAATGTTTCGGACCCAACCATTCGGAGTTAGATACTAACTGCGTCCTTGTCAAATCTACAGAATGGCGCAGCGTCTCCCGCTCTACCAAAACGAAGCCACCCCAGGGGACCAGTGGATACCCGTTGATCGGCAGAAATCCCTTACGTCTGAAGTTTTGCCCAAGAAAGCTAGAGGAAAACGCGGGAGTTGCATTGGGAAGGAACGCGGACATCCGTGCCGGAAGTGCCCCTATAAGTACCCCAAAAAGATTGGACTACCCCAAGGAAAGGCATGTAGTCAGTGCGGAAGGGGTGGACATCAGGCGAGCCAATGCCCCGGTAGTTGCCCGCACTGTTTCAACGCGCATCCACTTGGCAAGTGCCCGACTGCTAGCGCCACGTGCTAACTATGCGAAGGAAATGATCATGTTCCGGCTAATTGTTCTCTAGAGTTCATAGTGGAGGCAGTAAAGGATGCCCATGACCGTCCTACCGGCTGGCAAGACTGGACCTGTTGTGCGTGGTCGCCTGAACCACGTCTCTGCTGAAGAAGCTGAAGAAGATTCCGGCGTGTTTATGGGTGAGCTATAAATTAACAATACTCTTGCTACCGTTTTGTGTGACTCTGCCGCGTCTCTCCTTTTTGGGCATGGCTATCACAATTGAGTAACAACCGGTGCATCTTCAACATCTGAGGTTTTCCCTGAGCATGTATGTTACTCTTGCTCTTCTTTCCGGCCCGTGTCTTCCGTTTGACCGTCTTGTTCTCACCGTGCATTGGTGTTCCGATGCAAGCCACTCTCTTGTGGTCCGTCAAGACTTTCCACTTCGTCCTGTTAGGAGAAACAAACTCCAGTACCTTGTCCATTTCTCGGACCAGGTCAAAGTATTGTGATCTGCAGAATAAGGGCCCTGTCTAGCTGTTGTTCTGTTCCACCCTAGAGTGTCACACTCTTTTATATCAAAGTATTGTGCTAAGTATAATGATCCTCTTGATGAAGTGATGCTCTCCCACTTGTTACTCTTCGTTCTCCGAGTGACTTGTTACTCCAGAATGATAAGACGTGAGCAACGATGTGGCTATCGGATATTCTCAGCAGTTCCCACTGAGCGGAAATCCAAAGACCTTTGTGTCCTCCTTAGCATGATTGGTTAGCCGATCAATAAGCTGGATTCGACTGTGTTTCCAAGTTCCTTCTCTCCGGTGCCCTTCCTCGGTCAAAGAGCTAGGTTCGCGCCGAAACTTCCAAGACCACCTCGTTGTGCCTTGAAAGGCATGATCCTCCCTCGAACTCAAGATCCACCGCTATGTCGTGATATCCGGTATGGGGATCGTGATATTCTGGAGGTATTTCCAGAAGTATCGCCAGGTTGTCACCTGACCGTGACGTCGAGCTTATGAGTAAGCTGGTTCTCTGAACAACTCCTTCTCCAAGAAAATCATGCTGGATGTCCAGAATTATTCGGTTGAGCTTAAACAACTTGGAGAGTTGAAAGACAAGAGCTCTACCTCGACGTAGTTCCTTCTCAAGGGGATGTCTATTCTGTTCATGTCGAAGCAAGGTAGTATTTCCTTGGTGGAAATGCTAACCTCCAAATCTTTTGATTTGAATTGGGCTATCGCCAAAGCAAACTCAGACCACCCTACCTGAATGTGTTGGCCTGACCAATCCTTATGCATGTTCATGTGATAACTCCAGAACACATACCTTGTGAGGTCGACCGTCTTGGAGTATCGAGATAAGTTGGTTGTTGAGCCCTTCCACTACATTCTTTCTTCCTCCATGTTTGATTGGAAAACTTGTTAGAACTAACCTTGTGTTGTCACAAGGCAAGGTTCTGAAGTTAGAAGTGACTTTTCCTGGTTCACGTGCAATTGCTGAAAGATGTCGCCGTGGATCTGAGTGAATGGTCTGGTTTCCTCCGAGTCCTTTCAACTTGATCATGCATGTGTAGAATATTCTCGGAATGGTATGTTGTTACCTCCTTTCCTTGAGAATTTCATCTATGCATCCAAGCCCCTGCTTGAATTGTTCTAGAAAGAGAGGAAGTCTGAGAACTTCTTCGTCTTCTATGGTGCTTCCCATCAAGAACTCAATCGTGTCTCGCTACAAGATATTCAATTGGGGCAGCTATCTCTTGACAAGTTGCTAGCCCGTGGTTCTGCAATCTCGTTCCTCCTTTGGAGTCTGACATTGTAGTCCAACTCTTGGGGTCCTAGCAATTGTAACCCGTTGGTATGCTTTGCAAAGATTCCCTATTCCTACCGGTGTTGAATCTGGAGTATCTCTACCACTGACCAGATCTAAATCTCAATCAGAAACGATAGTTGGTGATTCTCAAGAAGCTGGTTCCCGACGTCTAGAAAATCAAGAAGTTTTCCCGATACTAACTTCCCGGGGTTTTCTGGAGTTCTCTCGAACTAGCTTTCTGATCCTTCTCCAGTGATCGAAATGTTCCTCCGTGAGGAAAAGTTCTACTCAAGCTGTGTGGTGGAAGTTGCCTCCTCATATGTTGGAATGTTGGTTAGCATTCGTCTTCTGAAATTCAAGGCCTTGTGCAAAGTTCATATTCTAAATCTTGGAGAAACAGTTGTCTACCAACTGGAATCTCTTATCAATCTCCCGTCAAACGCATGTGTCTCCTAACTGTCAAATCACGGGATGCTTGAAGTCTCATCCTAGGATTCTACTAGGAGGTACCTGATCGTTGTAGACTCACCAAGATCCATCCTTCCGGTGAGGTTTCCTTCTTTCCTACGGTGTACTTTGATAGTGACCACGAAATGAAGCCGATGAAGCTATCCGTGATGCCCTTCGTCAAAATCTTCAAGAAAGAAGCCACCCAAAGCGAGAAGTTCGTGTAGTACCATCGTAACCCTTTCTCCCTCTGTCCTACTCTAAGAATCTCGGGACGAGATTCCTGTAAGGGGGGTAGAATTGTAACAGCCAACGTTGAGAACCTGAAAATCTGTATAAATTTTCCACTTTTGTGTTGCATTGCATCATAGCATCCATATTAAAGGGCTAAAGAAATAAACATGTGGGTTGGCACCTCTTTAAAAGCAAATGTCAACTTGACTTAACAGAACTCAAATACCTGAAAGTGTTCAAACTTGCAAAACCAAAACATCTTGACATCTATATTTGTCAAGGAGGTTCCAAGAACTCAAATCCATATTTTGACTTGCTTCAAAAGTCTAAAAGATGGTTGTGTTGGAACTTTATCAAAATGCTCTATTTAAACCTCTTCAAATAAAGGTGGTGCTTAACATCTTATCTTGAACCCCAAAAATTTGTGGAGCCTCTACCTTACATGAGTAGCCCACATGAATATTTTCAGCATTTTTGGAATAATTTAAGTAGCTCCTTTAAATGTTTTAAAACTGGGGCAGAAATAAAAGTGAAACAAGTTTACTCTGCCAACTTGTTCCAAATGAGCTCCAATTTCTATCAGAGGTTCTTTGTAGCAAATAATAATTTCCCACAAGATTTCATCAATTTTGGGAATGGTGAGATGCTTCAATTAAATGGAAGAACAAAGGTTACAAAAAAAAAGGAAAGGACCTAAATTTAAAGAGAAGAAAATGTGGCAGGGGGTTATGTGCCAAAGCATCATCGTCTCCTTCCCTGTAGCTCGTCGCTGTAGCGACCGAGCTCAAGCCCTGTGCTCCGACGCACCGCTCGTCACTGCCGCGCTCCCCTGGAGGATAAGGAGGCCGCCATCGTCGCCACCTGCTCCCCACTCGTTTCCCTCCCCATTTTTCCTTCCGAAATATCCGGATCGAGGTAGTCGCTCTCTCTCCCGAGCTTCCCCTTCTGCCGTCGCTCGTCGCTGCTCACCACCGTCGCCTGGAGTAGTCCCGCTTAGATCGAAGGCTGCAGCGAGGTTCGCCGCGTCCTCCTCTCCCTCCCCGCGCAAGGAATCGGGCCGGGGCCGCCGAAATCGGCGCCGGCATCCGTTTCTTCTCCGGCACCGAGAGCCGCAGGTCGCGCATCCGCACGCCGCCGACAGCCCCTCCCCTCCGTCGCCGACCACGGCCCCGTTCTCCGGGTGAGCACTCCGTGCCGCGGCACCCTTCCCTCTCTTCCTAGCTCCTCCCCGTGCCGTGCTGCTCGCCGGAGCTGCCGTAGCCGTGCACAGCATCGTCTCGTCGCATTTGCCCGGCCGTGGAGACGGCATAGCCAGCCTGTGTGCCGTCTGGCTCGGGTCCGTGACCGGCTGCTGGACCGGCCCAAACCGGCCGAGAGGCCGGAGCCCTCTGGAGCCTGCCCGGTCTGCTAGCCGGCCCAGCCGGGCTGTGGACCGGCCTGTCTACAGTTTTATTTTTCCTTTTTGGAGAATGAAACAATTTTAAATATTTAATAACTAAATAAATATTTATCCAAAATTTACAAATGAGGTATCAAAATGATCAGCAGTTCAAATGTTATCAAACCATGCTAATCTCACATCATGATCACAAATATTTATTTGAGGTTATTCATAAATTGATTAAAAGAATGAAATTCGAATAATTATTTAATTAACTAATTATTCGTCGGTACTCGGAAAATTACAAATGAGGTACCAATTTGATCGGGAGAACAAATCCTATCCATTCATGCCATGTTCATGCATATTTGAGCCATTTCTTAGTAGTGTAATAATTTATGAACAAGGTGGTCATTAAGTTAAATATGGGGTTGCTTCCAAATAATTGCCTAATTATTTGGCTCTCCATTTAATTTTGCTAGATAAACTAAATGATGCTACCTTGCATAAACTTGTCATGTCATCATGTGATTGTGCATTGCATGGTACACATGTGTGGTGATTGATTTGTTTTTCCGTGTGTGCTTCGTTAGATCAAGCGGACGGGGTTCCACCTCAATACCCCGCCGAGCAGTACTACCAGCACTCTGAACAAGGCAAGCGTAATCCCCCCTCTGAGCATATCTTATCCTATTTTCTGCAATTATTTTCTCCACTATAATATTGCATGCGGTTCTAAATGTCTTTTGCCTGGATTAGAGTATCCTACTAGTTGCATTAGAATCCTGTTGCCAATACCTGTTTTACCTTCCTATGACCATAGGTTTGTATTGTTTGGCCATGGAATACTTACTATGCTATGCAAGTGCTTAGCCATGCTTAGTGAAATGCCTAGTTGTACTAGGGGTGGTGAATGCTGGAAACAGGTGTTAACTTGTGACAGTGATGTTGATGGTGGAGAATTGTGGAGATGGATAATAAAATGCTTAAGAGGCGGGGATGAGAGGCCACATGAATGTGGTGGGTTGTCTCGTTCTCGCCGCCTAGGTGCGAGTTCTGTACCTCCTGAACCAAGACTGAGCGTGCAACCATGCGTGAGGCCTATGCAATTGCAGGAACCCTCATAGACTAAATAACTCGAGCGGGGCTAGCCAGGGTCCTCTAGTTCGGGCTTCCATTTGCGCGTGCGTGATGATGGTGGTATGAGCTGGGATGAGGATTGTGGTGTTAGGAAAATAAGTGGCCGTGGGGCGGGGTGTTGTGATCCTGGCAGTCCTACCGCCACTGATGATCCTGGAAAGTCTTTAACGAGGGAGAAGTCGACACCGTTCCCACCCAGCCGGCTTTCCAAGGAAGAGAGCTAATGATCAGGTAATGGGCCGGATGGTACGCGTGGCGAAGGAGCTGGGGCCCTTCGGGACTCCGGGGACTTCAACTTTGTACACCCCTGCAGGGATAAATCTTTTCGAAAAGCCGTGTCCACGGTTACGGACGACTTGGGAATGGACGATGATCATAGAATAACTTAAACGGAATGATTAAAACTTGGGTACTAGAGGTACCACTCACGAATGCAAGGTTGACTTCCTCGAGGGTGATTCGGGGAGGTGCCTTTGATGAACAGGTACAGGTGATGATGGTGGTTGTTGTTGAGAAAGTGATCTCAAGAAAAAAGAGTTTCTTCTTACCCCTTTTCAAAATAATCTGATTAGTCGATGCCTTTGAGTTATGTCTTTCATAAATAAAATCAGCTTTATGCAAAAGAGCCATAAAACCTTGAAAGCCAATCATCGAGCATATATTAGCTCCTAATCTTGTGAGTTCTTCGAACTCAACGTCGTTTGCTTATTTTCAGGAGAGAACTTCACCGACCTCGAAGGTGGGTTCTTTGTGGACGTCGACGAGTAGTCTGGGGTTCCCAGGTGGCAGCTTGGGACATCACAGAACAGCTGGCGCTGTGATGTTTATTTGTAGGCCTCTTAGGCCATATGTTGGTTCTTGTTGTTTAGAACAACTTAATTTGCTTCCGCTTGATGAAATGTTGGGTCTGTGACCTCTGTTTGTCATTTGCTATCTTTCTCTATTATAAGAGTTGAAATATAATGATTTGTGTCGTAGAGTCTGTGATGTGCCAGTTGTTCCACAAGTCTTGATCTCTCTATTATGCTTTGATAGTGTGTCTGGTGGTATCTGATAACCGGAGACACAGTATCACTGTATAGCAGTCGGGTCAGGGCGCCACAAGTTGGTATCAGAGCCGTATTGCCTGTAGGAAACCCTTCTACTGGTCGATGTTGAGTCTAGTGTTTGTGAAAATATTTTTAACCTAAAAATGAGTTGTGAAAACCATCTTAGGATTCTTTTTACTCCTTATCTGGTTACCCTCTAATCTCGGAGCAATCTTACCTCGATTTGAGTTAAAAAGTTTTTCTTCTCACCTGTTACTTCAAAATTATTAGGATCTCGCGGTTGGGTTCTACCTTGCGTGTTATGTGCCCAGTTGCTCCCGCCGCACTACAATCCGAAGCTTCATGTGCCGAGAAACCATCTGGAGTACGACGAACATTCCCATCACCTCAGTTGGTTACGAACCCTTGTATTCCTATCAAGTTTAATCTCTTAATCCTTTCTTCTGGGTTTTAACCCAAGGACTTGAACATAAGGTCCCGGATTGTGCCAACTAGAGTGTGTTAAGTTGTATTACTTAACTCTCGCTAGTAGCACATGATGCTGATCTTCAACCCAAGTCCCATCTTATTGGTCCCTTGTTCGTTGTGTTACAAAGCACTATAGTCCCTAGTCTGTGTACTTGAGTGGACATTAATGTTTCGGACCCAACCATTCGGAGTTAGATACTAACTGCGTCCTTGTCAAATCTACAGAATGGCGCAGCGTCTCCCGCTCTACCAAAACGAAGCCACCCCAGGGGACCAGTGGATACCCGTTGATCGGCAGAAATCCCTTACGTCTGAAGTTTTGCCCAAGAAAGCTAGAGGAAAACGCGGGAGTTGCATTGGGAAGGAACGCGGACATCCGTGCCGGAAGTGCCCCTATAAGTACCCCAAAAAGATTGGACTACCCCAAGGAAAGGCATGTAGTCAGTGCGGAAGGGTGGACATCAGGCGAGCCAATGCCCCGGTAGTTGCCCGCACTGTTTCAACGCGCATCCACTTGGCAAGTGCCCGACTGCTAGCGCCACGTGCTAACTATGCGAAGGAAATGATCATGTTCCGGCTAATTGTTCTCTAGAGTTCATAGTGGAGGCAGTAAAGGATGCCCATGACCGTCCTACCGGCTGGCAAGACTGGACCTGTTGTGCGTGGTCGCCTGAACCACGTCTCTGCTGAAGAAGCTGAAGAAGATTCCGGCGTGTTTATGGGTGAGCTATAAATTAACAATACTCTTGCTACCGTTTTGTGTGACTCTGCCGCGTCTCTCCTTTTTGGGCATGGCTATCACAATTGAGTAACAACCGGTGCATCTTCAACATCTGAGGTTTTCCCTGAGCATGTATGTTACTCTTGCTCTTCTTTCCGGCCCGTGTCTTCCGTTTGACCGTCTTGTTCTCACCGTGCATTGGTGTTCCGATGCAAGCCACTCTCTTGTGGTCCGTCAAGACTTTCCACTTCGTCCTGTTAGGAGAAACAAACTCCAGTACCTTGTCCATTTCTCGGACCAGGTCAAAGTATTGTGATCTGCAGAATAAGGGCCCTGTCTAGCTGTTGTTCTGTTCCACCCTAGAGTGTCACACTCTTTTATATCAAAGTATTGTGCTAAGTATAATGATCCTCTTGATGAAGTGATGCTCTCCCACTTGTTACTCTTCGTTCTCCGAGTGACTTGTTACTCCAGAATGATAAGACGTGAGCAACGATGTGGCTATCGGATATTCTCAGCAGTTCCCACTGCGCGGAAATCCAAAGACCTTTGTGTCCTCCTTAGCATGATTGGTTAGCCGATCAATAAGCTGGATTCGACTGTGTTTCCAAGTTCCTTCTCTCCGGTGCCCTTCCTCGGTCAAAGAGCTAGGTTCGCGCCGAAACTTCCAAGACCACCTCGTTGTGCCTTGAAAGGCATGATCCTCCCTCGAACTCAAGATCCACCGCTATGTCGTGATATCCGGTATGGGGATCGTGATATTCTGGAGGTATTTCCAGAAGTATCGCCAGGTTGTCACCTGACCGTGACGTCGAGCTTATGAGTAAGCTGGTTCTCTGAACAACTCCTTCTCCAAGAAAATCATGCTGGATGTCCAGAATTATTCGGTTGAGCTTAAACAACTTGGAGAGTTGAAAGACAAGAGCTCTACCTCGACGTAGTTCCTTCTCAAGGGGATGTCTATTCTGTTCATGTCGAAGCAAGGTAGTATTTCCTTGGTGGAAATGCTAACCTCCAAATCTTTTGATTTGAATTGGGCTATCGCCAAAGCAAACTCAGACCACCCTACCTGAATGTGTTGGCCTGACCAATCCTTATGCATGTTCATGTGATAACTCCAGAACACATACCTTGTGAGGTCGACCGTCTTGGAGTATCGAGATAAGTTGGTTGTTGAGCCCTTCCACTACATTCTTTCTTCCTCCATGTTTGATTGGAAAACTTGTTAGAACTAACCTTGTGTTGTCACAAGGCAAGGTTCTGAAGTTAGAAGTGACTTTTCCTGGTTCACGTGCAATTGCTGAAAGATGTCGCCGTGGATCTGAGTGAATGGTCTGGTTTCCTCCGAGTCCTTTCAACTTGATCATGCATGTGTAGAATATTCTCGGAATGGTATGTTGTTACCTCCTTTCCTTGAGAATTTCATCTATGCATCCAAGCCCCTGCTTGAATTGTTCCAGAAAGAGAGGAAGTCTGAGAACTTCTTCGTCTTCTATGGTGCTTCCCATCAAGAACTCAATCGTGTCTCGCTACAAGATATTCAATTGGGGCAGCTATCTCTTGACAAGTTGCTAGCCCGTGGTTCTGCAATCTCGTTCCTCCTTTGGAGTCTGACATTGTAGTCCAACTCTTGGGGTCCTAGCAATTGTAACCCGTTGGTATGCTTTGCAAAGATTCCCTATTCCTACCGGTGTTGAATCTGGAGTATCTCTACCCCTGACCAGATCTAAATCTCAATCAGAAACGATAGTTGGTGATCCTCAAGAAGCTGGTTCCCGACGTCTAGAAAATCAAGAAGTTTTCCCGATACTAACTTCTCGGGGTTTTCTGGAGTTCTCTCGAACTAGCTTTCCGATCCTTCTCCAGTGATCGAAATGTTCCTCCGTGAGGAAAAGTTCTGCTCAAGCTGTGTGGTGGAAGTTGCCTCCTCATATGTTGGAATGTTGGTTAGCATTCGTCTTCTGAAATTCAAGGCCTTGTGCAAAGTTCATATTCTAAATCTTGGAGAAACAGTTGTCTACCAACTGGAATCTCTTATCAATCTCCCGTCAAACGCATGTGTCTCCTAACTGTCAAATCACGGGATGCTTGAAGTCTCATCCTAGGATTCTACTAGGAGGTACCTGATCGTTGTAGACTCACCAAGATCCATCCTTCCGGTGAGGTTTCCTTCTTTCCTACGGTGTACTTTGATAGTGACCACGAAATGAAGCCGATGAAGCTATCCGTGATGCCCTTCGTCAAAATCTTCAAGAAAGAAGCCACCCAAAGCGAGAAGTTCGTGTAGTACCATCGTAACCCTTTCTCCCTCTGTCCTACTCTAAGAATCTCGGGACGAGATTCCTGTAAGGGGGGTAGAATTGTAACAGCCAACATTGAGAACCTGAAAATCTGTATAAATTTTCCACTTTTGTGTTGCATTGCATCATAGCATCCATATTAAAAGGCTAAAGAAATAAACATGTGGGTTGGCACCTCTTTAAAAGCAAATGTCAACTTGACTTAACAGAACTCAAATACCTGAAAGTGTTCAAACTTGCAAAACCAAAACATCTTGACATCTATATTTGTCAAGGAGGTTCCAAGAACTCAAATCCATATTTTGACTTGCTTCAAAAGTCTAAAAGATGGTTGTGTTGGAACTTTATCAAAATGCTCTATTTAAACCTCTTCAAATAAAGGTGGTGCTTAACATCTTATCTTGAACCCCAAAAATTTGTGGAGCCTCTACCTTACATGAGTAGCCCACATGAATATTTTCAGCATTTTTGGAATAATTTAAGTAGCTCCTTTAAATGTTTTAAAACTGGGGCAGAAATAAAAGTGAAACAAGTTTACTCTGCCAACTTGTTCCAAATGAGCTCCAATTTCTATCAGAGGTTCTTTGTAGCAAATAATAATTTCCCACAAGATTTCATCAATTTTGGGAATGGTGAGATGCTTCAATTAAATGGAAGAACAAAGGTTACAAAAAAAAAGGAAAGGACCTAAATTTAAAGAGAAGAAAATGTGGCAGGGGGTTATGTGCCAAAGCATCATCGTCTCCTTCCCTGTAGCTCGTCGCTGTAGCGACCGAGCTCAAGCCCTCTGCTCCGACGCACCGCTCGTCACTGCCGCGCTCCCCCTGGAGGATAAGGATGCCGCCATCGTCGCCACCTGCTCCCCACTCGTTTCCCTCCCCATTTTTCCTTCCGAAATATCCGGATCGAGGTAGTCGCTCTCTCTCCCGAGCTTCCCCTTCTGCCGTCACTCGTCGCTGCTCACCACCGTCGCCTGGAGCAGTCCCGCTTAGATCGAAGGCTGCAGCGAGGTTCGCCGTGTCCTCCTCTCCCTCCCCGCGCAAAGAATCGGGCCGGGGCCGCCGAAATCGGCGCCGGCATCCGTTTCTTCTCCGGCACCGAGAGCCGCAGGTCGCGCATCCGCACGTCGCCGACAGCCCCTCCCCTCCATCGCCGACCACGGCCCCGTTCTCCGGGTGAGCACTCCGTGCCGCGGCACCCTTCCCTCTCTTCCTAGCTCCTCCCCGTGCCGTGCTGCTCGCCGGAGCTGCCGTAGCCGTACACAGCATCGTCTTGTCGCATTTGCCCGGCCGTGGAGACGGCATAGCCGGCCTGTGTGCCGTCTGGCTCGGGTCCGTGACCGGCTTCTGGGCCGGCCCAAACTGGCCGAGAGGCCGGAGCCTGCCCGGTCTGCTAGCCGGCCCAGCCGGGCTGTGGACCGGCCTGTCTACAGTTTTATTTTTCCTTTTTGGAAAATGAAACAATTTTAAATATTTAATAACTAAATAAATATTGATCCAAAATTTACAAATGAGGTATCAAAATGATCAGCAGTTCAAATGTTATCAAACCATGCTAATCTCACATCATGATCACAAATATTTATTTGAGGTTATTCATAAATTGATTAAAAGAATGAAATTCGAATAATTATTTAATTCACTAATTATTCGTCGGTACTCGGAAAATTACAAATGAGGTACCAATTTGATCGGGAGAACAAACCCAATCCATTCATGCCATGTTCATGCATATTTGAGCCATTTCTTAGTAGTGTAATAATTTATGAACAAGGTGGTCATTAAGTTAAATATGGGGTTGCTTCCAAATAATTGCCTAGCTCTCCATTTAATTTTGCTAGATAAACTAAATGATGCTACCTTGCATAAACTTGTCATGTCATCATGTGATTGTGCATTGCATGGTACACATGTGTGGTGATTGATTTGTTTTTCCATGTGTGCTTCGTTAGATCAAGCGGACGGGGTTCCACCTCAATACCCCGCCGAGCAGTACTACCAGCACTCTGAACAAGGCAAGCGTAATCCCCCCTCTGAGCATATCTTATCCTATTTTCCGCAATTATTTTCTCCACTATAATATTGCATGCGGTTCTAAATGTCTTTTGCCCGGATTAGAGTATCCTACTAGTTGCATTAGAATCCTGTTGCCAATACCTGTTTTACCTTCCTATGTCCATAGGTTTGTATTGTTTGGCCATGGAATACTTACTATGCTATGCAAATGCTTAGCCATTCTTAGTGAAATGCCTAGTTGTACTAGGGGTGGTGAATGCTGGAAACAGGTGTTAACTTGTGACAGTGATGTTGATGGTGGAGAATTGTGGAGATGGATAATAAAATGCTTAAGAGGCGGGGATGAGAGGCCACATGGAATGTGGTGGGTTGTCTCGTTCTCGCCGCCTAGGTGCGAGTTCTGTACCTCCTGAACCAAGACTGAGCGTGCAACCATGCGTGAGGCCTATGCAATTGCAGGAACCCTCATAGACTAAATAACTCGAGCGGGGCTAGCCAGGGTCCTCTAGTTCGGGCTTCCATTTGCGCGTGCGTGATGATGGTGGTATGAGCTGGGATGAGGATTGTGGTGTTAGGAAAATAAGTGGCCGTGGGGCGGGGTGTTGTGATCCTGGCAGTCCTACCGCCACTGATGATCCTGGAAAGTCTTTAACGAGGGAGAAGTCGACACCGTTCCCACCCAGCCGGCTTTCCAAGGAAGAGAGCTAATGATCAGGTAATGGGCCGGACGGTACGCGTGGCGAAGGAGCTGGGGCCCTTCGGGACTCCGGGGACTTCAACTTTGTACACCCCTGCAGGGATAAATCTTTTCGAAAAGCCGTGTCCACGGTTACGGGCGACTTGGGAATGGACGATGATCATAGAATAACTTAAACGGAATGATTAAAACTTGGGTACTAGAGGTACCACTCACGAATGCAAGGTTGACTTCCTCGAGGGTGATTCGGGGAGGTGCCTTTGATGAACAGGTACAGGTGATGATGGTGGTTGTTGTTGAGAAAGTGATCTCAAGAAAAAGAGTTTCTTCTTACCCCTTTTCAAAATAATCTGATTAGTCGATGCCTTTGAGTTATGTCTTTCATAAATAAAATCAGCTTTATGCAAAAGAGCCATAAAACCTTGAAAGCCAATCATCGAGCATATATTAGCTCCTAATCTTGCGAGTTCTTCGAACTCAACGTCGTTTGCTTATTTTCAGGAGAAAACTTCACCGACCTCGAAGGTGGGTTCTTTGTGGACGTCGACGAGTAGTCTGGGGTTCCCAGGTGGCAGCTTGGGACATCACGGAACAGCTGGCGCTGTGATGTTTATTTGTAGGCCTCTTAGGCCATATGTTGGTTCTTGTTGTTTAGAACAACTTAATTTGCTTCCGCTTGATGAAATGTTGGGTCTGTGACCTCTGTTTGTCATTTGCTATCTTTCTCTATTATAAGAGTTGAAATATAATGATTTGTGTCGTAGAGTCTGTGATGTGCCAGTTGTTCCACAAGTCTTGATCTCTCTATTATGCTTTGATAGTGTGTCTGGTGGTATCTGATAACCGGAGACACAGTATCACTGTATAGCAGTCGGGTCAGGGCGCCACAACGCCGTTCTACATGCCCAGCTGGCTGTAGAACTGCGTGTACTCGCCGCCGTCATCGTCGTCGTCGTCATCGGAGCCGCTCGGCGGGGCACGGGGAGATGGGTCTGCGCCGTTGTCGCCGCCATGCCACCCTGCTCGGCCCTGGCATCGTCGGCGCCTCCTCCTCCTCGTCGCTGTCGTCGAGGATGACGACGCCAGTGGGATGGTACGCGTCGTACCGCGCCTGCTCACGGGCGGCGCGCTCCAGCAACCTCGCCTGGCGCTCGGCCTCCTCCTGCTTGTGCATCTCGAATGACCAAGCGCAAGCGAAGTCGGTCTGCGTCGGTAGGATGTCGTTGAGCGACATCTGCTCGGTGAGGCGCTGGCCGGGGAAATCCTCCGGGTCCTCGGGCGCCCCCGAGTTAAGAGCCGTGCGGACGTAGTCGCGCGGCGCCGTCCACTCGGGCTCGGTCTTGGGCTTCTTGAGAGGAGCGCCGTCGCTGTCGGGCTCCTTCTTTGGCTTGACGAGGCGCAGGCATCCCCGAGGCGGCGAGGGAAGGCGGCGGCCGGAGTTGAGGATGATACCGCCGCGGGGCCTGCGCGGCAGCGTGTCCTCCGGCTCGGGCTTGACGGGAACAAACCCGGAGCGGGGCGTGGACGCCGAGCCCAGCGTCGAAGAGGAGCGCGGTGTTGAGGAAGAGCGCGGACCGGAGGAGGAGGATGAGCCGCCGCCCATCCTCCTCGGCATCCACGACGACGAGCCGCAGCGGCGTGAGATGGCCGGAGGCCGGGGCGGCATCGTCAGGCGGGGGTGGTTTCCCGCATCGATTTAGTCCAGGACGCTACGTCCTGGCACGCCCCACCATAGCCTACGGCCGCCGCCGTTGTTCCTGCCGGAGACCGCGTCGTTGTTGTTGGTGGCCTCGAGCTCCCGCCGGTGCCGCTGGACGAAATACTCTGTCCATAAGGTGAAGTTAGCGGGGTCCCAGCACGGCTCAGCTGCCTGCTCCTCCGTGAGCACGGCGAGGACATGCTGGATCTCAGCGTCGCGGTCCATCCCTTCTGGTGGCTGCGGCACTGGGACACTTCCGGCGCTCACCGGGGACGCTCATGTCAGGCGGCGCTGGATACCCCTCCTCGTACAACATGCGCGCCTCCCAGTCGTGGAGGAAGCGCCGGCCGAAGCCGTTGGCTGCCGCGCCGTCGCCGCGGTAGTGCTCGGCCATGATCTCGTCGGGGAGGTGCGGTGTGTGGGAGAAAAAGGGCGAGACAGGGTGAGGGAGAGGACGAGGGAGAGGTGCGCTTGTGATCTGCACGGCGAGGGCGAGGGCTTTTATCGCGGCGGGGAAGGCCAGACGGCAGAGCGGTGGCGCGCCATTACTGCGCCGCGTGTCATGCGATTGGACACGTCGCCGCCCGCCTGACTGGCGCGGTAGGCCTTTGACGGGCGCGGGAGCCGAGGAGATCAAGACGAAGACCGGCGGGTTTTTTTCAATATCTTTCGCGCCATTTCGCCTAGTGGCTGACAGAACGGGGCTGCCGTGCCTTCGCGCCATTTCGGCTCCCCCAGGCAGAACCTAGTGGGCTGGGTTTGTCCTAATAGCGTCGGCGCTATTTGGTCTCCTGAGAACGAGTGGGAGAATTTCGACGCTAACAGGGCGAAACGGCCCTATTTCACGCCGGGGGCGCTGAGGGCATAGCTGGAGATGCCCTTAATCGTAATGCATTGTCTAAAATAGACATTGAGGCTTAATGCACCTATTCGTCATCCAATCAACACCCCCTATTCGTCATGCATTGTGCTGACCCACTTTTTTTCTGTCACAACAACGTGTGTTGTGTTGGAACCTGTGTTGTAGCTGGCTGTAAGTTTACAGCTCACTCCTCTTCTCTCTACACTTCTCCCTTCCAACTCATCAAAATTCTGATGTGGCATTTCTTATAACGCGACCCGGCGTTTCGGGTCATAAGTCTAGATGCACCTGTTTTATAAAATATTTTTTATTTTTTTAAATGTCAAAAAATTCCAAATAAAATTTCGTATATACATCAGAACATTTTATGTTAGTACAAAAAGTTTCAGAAAGAAAATACATGTTTTGTGACCTGTGAAAAAAAGACAAAAATTGTCGTGTACAAAGTCATTTTGATGCATCCGGATTTGTCATTTTTGCACAGCCCACAAAAAATGTCTTTTTTTCACGAAACTCTTTGTGCCAACATAAAATGTTCTGATGTATATCCGAAATTTTTATTTGGAATTATTTAACATTTAAAAAAATAATCTTTGGGCAGGTATGAGCCAATATAGATTTCCATCTAATCCCTACAATCTCTAATCTAGCAGGAAATGGGAGGCTCTGGTTACTCCACGTAAAGGCATGGTATGGGACCCAGTTGCAGTGGGATGGGAGGTTACGCTGCTTTTTTCATTTAGTGGCTAGGCAATGAAAAGGGTAGACAGATCCTTTTTAGTTCTATGGCTAACGGAGTAGATATTATACTATACATATAATGATTGTTGACCTGGAAACTTCGTCGGCACTCGTCACCTCCTCTGCACCGCCATTGTCCGATCGCCGCTATCCGTACTGGAATTTGCTCCAAACGTAAAGGCGTGAGGTAAATTTGCCATGTAAAGTAGAAGTGAGAGTAACTGGCGCCAATACACACGGCACACGTCGCAACCAAACGCTAGTGTTTGCGTTTTTCCAGAGCAGGAAAAATCAATGCAGGCAACAAAATGGGGTGTAGAAGATGACAGCTCACGTTTCTCCTCAGACAGTCTCTGGAAAGCCACTGATGCAAGGAGGCAAAAACGATGCAAGCAACCAAACAAGCCTTTATTATACGCTATGGATGGATTCATGTTCAACATGACGATATTTTTGGCAGATCAAATATTGTCTACTACAAAGAGAGGAAGTATCTTTTGTCTGGTTTATATTTCACAAATCCCCAATTTCAAGATAAATTTTACAAACCCCGGTCGATTTATCAACCATCAATTTTTTGCTAATTCGTATGCACCGATATCTAAAAACGGCAGCGGACATACAATGTGTGTGTGTGGGGTGGGGGGCTGGGTCAGAGCAGGTAATGTAACTAGGTGCCGATGGTAGGTGAAGGAGAGGGTGACTATCGGTTGAGCTGCATATGAGGTCGGATCGCCGAAACGAAAAACGACAGAGGTTGAAGAAAATAAGAAGACATTGAATGGCGATCCGATGGACGCTGCATCTTTAGCAAATTTTTAGGCATCTTGAAGGAGAGGGTGACTACCAGTTGGGATGCATATGAGGTCGGATCGCGGGAAATGAAAAATTATAGAGGTTAAAAAAAGACAATGAATGGCGATCTGATGGACGCGTCTGATCTACATCTACATGCAGTTCTTCTTCATCGAAAATGGGTAGGTACGAAGTGAAGTAAAGCGAACGCAACAAAGATCTTGTGGGTGCGGCAAAGCGCGCCTTATCTTTTCGGTATTATCCTATTATACTTGCTCTAAAGGAGAAGACAAGTGAGTGTGTTTTTGGAATGTGTGCATATTTTGCAGGGGCATGAGAAACCGAATGGTAACAGGCCTGGTTTGTGTACATTCGTGAGAACGGCGCCACAGTTCGTTGGGCTTCATTCTGGTGCACCGCTGGCTATACTTATTCCCTGGGCCTCGCGGGCATTGCTAGGCTTGATGGAAACGAGGCTATACTATCACCGATCTTGTTTTCACGTTCAGGACCCCCAACACACTTCAGGCCCACCCAATGGGCCTGGCCACTAGTCTTGCAAACTTCCATCTAGGGATCTAAGAAATCTAAAAAAAGGATCTAACAAAAACATTCCCGTATGAGTGTTTTGGAGTACAATTAGGAAATTAGGAGAGTGAATATAGTGAACATGGGGCATATGCTCCCTCCTATTTCAAATGGCAATAAAATGTTAAAAACATGTTCAAAAATCTGAAACAAAAATTTCATGCGCAGGTCTCGCAAAACATGTGCCCCGCACATGAGTTTCGTGACGAAATTACTATTTACTTTGCCTCAATAAAAAATAAAAAGTTTCGGTGCCATATAGCAGGAATCATGTGACATATTTTTTTCACTTTTACATAGGCCAACTAAAAAGTCATTTCTCCGCGAAACTTTCTACGCACACATGGAACATGCACATATACGTATGCAACTTTTTTTCAGAAATTTTAGGCATTTAGAAAATATTTTGTCGAACCGGGAGCATATGCCCCCATGTTCAAGTGCTACTTTCCCGTACAATTAGGGAAATATCTGCCCCCCCAAATTCGGAGCGACCCACGGGAGTATTTCTTTACAAAAATCGTCTTTTTTGTGCGAGAAAATTGTAAAAAAAAAAAAACACCACAATTCAGAGTGTAGCAAAAACCACCACTTTCCATTTTTTCCGCAAAACATCACCAGTTTATGGAACGAACATTACAAATAGCACATTGATACCTTGGTTTAGTCACATTAACTATTGTCAGTAGCGGAGGCGGAACTTTGTTTTAGGAATGGCCGACGAATGTTGCCATGTACACAACAAAAGCAAAATTGAAGTTTTTGTCAATGTCAACACATATATAGGGTAAAGCTGGAAAAAAAATTAGGTGTGGCGGAGGCCTAACCTTGCCAGATTGTTCCCTCCGCCACTGACTACTGTTCTGACCGACATGGCCCACTAACATACATGTTGTGGCGCGGAATAACGCCGGTTCGTTCCCTAGACTGGCTTTTTTGCTATCTGTCAAGTGGGTCGTATAGTCAGAACGACACGTTAAGCGTGAGTGCTATCTATAACATGACCGAAACAATGATTTCGTCTTCACTGAAGACAACGCTCTTTCTAGCCACCTGGGCTGGCTTTTTTTTTCGAAAATGAATCTGCAGCGTGTAACTAGGAAGCAGCCCAAAGTAGAGTCATGGCCAATTAGAGAGCTCGGGACGTGGGAGGTGGCGAGCTCTGTCCGTTTCGATTTTTACTGTGTTCTACAGGTAAAAAAGATACCAATACACATATACAGGTGTATATGAGCTTATATATTGATTTATTTTGGCAAAAATATTGGATATTCATTGCGCATACCCATGAATTAGTCTAGCTCCGCCCCTGGGAGGGTTTTTATTATGTATTTCTTTTTTAAAAATTAGTCTAGCCCCGCCCCTGGGAGGCTCCAAGCAGGAATGTATCCTCAGGCAATAAAGGGGCACCAGAAGTCAAAAACGGATGTGTTCCTGCAGGCTGCCCATCAGCGGCTGCTCTGATCACCTGCACGTATCGAATCCCAGACAAGTACATACGGGGCAGCAGAACCTGTGGGCTGTGGCCGGGAGTCAAAGATTTCCCTGGGCCGGCGTATTCCAGATCTAAACCGTCGTCAGGTCGGTCAGGTTGCGAAACGATTGGGCATGGAAGTTTCAGGGTCGTTACCTGACTCGGCACGTACACCTCCATTATTTATTTCATTTCATGGCGCTGCGCTGTGCTGTGCCGACAGGTGAACGTGCGTGCGTGCTATCTTTCGAGCACGGCAGGTTCCGTTTCCTATCCCCCCTGCACTGCACATGCACGGAGATACGATACGATGAACTATCTGTAGAGCAGTAGAGAAATCAATTTTCCCGCGTGAAATCGCAGCTGATACTTTACCTTGCGCTAGTACGTACGGTGGTACCCACTGATAAAAGGGGGCAGCACATTCCGTATAACCACTCGCTTTTACAGGTTCCGATCCGTGCGTTGTACGTGCCAGTAAGCTTTTCACTATTCAACTATTTTTACCGGAATGAGAGCATAGCAACTGCAGCGCCTCGCCGATTCTTCACTGATTCTCACCGGTCCCGGTTCCACCCCTCGGGCCATCTAGCACGGCGTAGCCTTTTTCCGACTCTGTCGCAATAGCCGATAGGGGTAGGACGGTCATCTCTGCAGGCAGGCGCTCTGTTTTTCGGTGATTACAGCAAGTAGGCAGAGAGGACCTCCACAAAGAAAGAAATTACAACTAAGTCCTTCTGCGTCGAAGCCGCCGGCGAAGTGGACGTGCCGATGACGCGCCGCCGCCAAATCCTCCCTGAAACCTTGGACGGAGGGATCTCCCCAGCGGACGGGAAGCCGTCGAACCTCAAACTCCGCAAACGCAGAGCCTCCACCCAACTCCATCAGCCGCCACGCTTGCATCACCACCACCTGCACAGAGAAGGTCAACTGGATCCGCCGCCACCGGATCCAGAGGGGAAAGAGCCGCACACGGCGAGCCTAGGGGCCCGCGAGCACGGCGACGTCGCCTGCTTGATGCCGAAACTCCAGAGAGCGCCGACACCGGAGAGGAAGAAGACGACACCAAAACTCCAACCGGCGACGCCACCGCCTCCAAAACGCCGCCGGGGAGCACCCTACTCGATCCTATACTATATACACAACGAGATCCGGGGTTCCCCACCCTCCCGCCGCCGGAGCGGCCGGCGGAGGGCAGGGGAACCAGCGAATCGCCGCCGACGAGGTGGAAAGAGAAGGAGGGTCCAAGAAATCGCCCCTATTTCACTGTAGCGGAGGGGAACGAGTCCAATGTCTCTGTACTGGTACAATTAGCAGACTTAGGCAGGCGCTCTGTTGCCTCTGTGAAAATGGATCGATGTTTAAACTTTAGATGATGCCGACGACCGTACACGGCGGTGGTTTCTGGTAGGCGGTAGTGGATGCCGGGCGGCGTGGGTCCGGCGAAAGCGGCCGGTCCTTCTCCCCCACTCTACCCAGAGCAGCAGAGGAAAGGAAAGGCCTGGCCAGGTCGCGTGTTGGCGGTGCATGCACGTAGTACCACTGGCAAACCACACAGCCTGCAAGCTGCGGCCCACGTACGTACATCTCCAGTCTGAGTTTCGGTGTACTAGTACGTAAGTAGGCCCTGCATGCCCTTATGGATCTACGCGTTGCATTCTCGAGTCATGTAGGAACCAAAGTGATGGACCGGGAGGTATCGGGGGTGTTTTTTTTTTAAACAATCGTGCACTTTATTGATCAAGGAACCTTAATGTCTGCCGGATAAGATCCGGGGACACACCACGCCGCACCGAACTAAAAGAAGAAGCACAAGATCTAGCTAAGAGCTGAGCAGCCACATTGGAGTCACGAAAAACATGCTTAAAAACACAAGAAACACTGTCTTGATGTCTGTCACCACAGGTCCAAGCACAGAGCGATCCGACGCCGGGAAGTTCAGCCGCTGGATCACCGAAGCAGAATCGGAGCCAATGATGACCTTGGAGAAGCCCTCTGCTCGCGCAAAGACGATGGCGCGCGTGAAGAACGGCTCGCGCCTCCGCCAGTTCAGGATTCGTGACCTCCTCAAAGAGCTCCCGACTAGCAGCCAGGAACGAACCAAGGTGCTCTCGGATCACCACTCCAGCGCCCATGTGACGAGTAGGAGCAAAAACCGCCGCGTCCACATTAACCAACACGGTTCCTTCCGGCGGTGGTATCCATTTATGAGATGACGAGGAGGATACACACCTGTGGACTGGATCTTTGTTGTATAGATGAAGCAGAATCATATTAAGGTAAGCTTTTACCTTCAACGCGACGGCACTAGGATGGGCCAAAGCGCCACCCTCACAAGCTGAATTCCTGGCATCCCAAATGTGCCACATCGTCACCATGACAGTTGTGGCTTCAAAGTTGGAGCATCTACTGAGGAAATCCATAGCCCAAGTTCTAGGAGAGAAGAACACACTTCGCCGGAGTTGGACTGTGAAGTCGGACTTGACCTGGGCCCAAACCTTATCGGCAAATTGACAGAATAGCAGCGAATGTTCTATCGTCTCATGCTGGTTACAGAAAATGCAAGATGTCCTGGCTGGAATCTTCCTCTTCTATAACTGATGGCCACACAGCAAACTGTCGTGGGCAAATCTCCAGAGTGATCTTCATCTTCCCCGGTGCTTTGGCAGCCCAAAGCATTTTCCATTGTTTTGCATCACCATCAAGGCTTGAAGAAGAAGAACCGCGATTGGACCGGCTGCGCTCAACTGCAAACTGGTCCGTACGCATCAAGTTATAGGCCGATCTTACAGTGTATATACCAAACCGAGCATGCGGCCATGACGCAAAGTCAGCCCTGTGACGGCTGATAGGTATCTGCAGAATGCTGGTAGCAAGATTCGGCGGGAAAACTGCTCTGATCAAATCCGTATCCCAAGATTTTGTATCCTCCTTGATAAGGGTGTCAACGGTCTGATCAACGGGAATGGGGACAAGAGTACGTACTGATTGCGGTATAAAACCAGGAATCCAATTATCAGACATGATCCGTGTAGCCTTGCCATTACCAATGCCCCAACGTACTCCCTTCTTCAGAAGTTCCCTTCCGAAAAGGATGATGCGCCAGGTATAAGATGATGATCGGGGACGGGGAGCATCCCAGAAATCGCAGTTAGGAAAGTAGTGGTACGTGCATTTTGTATCATCGTTTATACAACTTTTAGTATCATATTAGAATGTTATTTGCATTGTTATATCATTATTTTTACATGATTTAGATGATTTATGGGACTTTCTTACAAAGTCCCTATTTTTGGTATTTAATTTCTCGGAGGCAGAAAACCTCCTTTTTCTTGTTTTTAATGTTTCAGGAGCTACAGGGACCCAAATAATAAAAGAAAAATTACACAGCTGGTTTTTCGTCGAGAGAAAGGCAGAGGGAAGAAGACCGAAGAGAGGAGAGCCACGAGGCCCAAAAGAGGTGGGCCCACGCGGCCAGAATCTTGGGCCGTGTGGGACCCACTAAACGGCGCCTCGGGCACCTCCTCGCCTGGGGCTTTTTATCGACGCCTTCGTCCTCCCCGAAAAGGCACACCCTAATTTTCCCGAAACCATCCGAGGCCGCGGCGGCGGCGAAACTCCTAATTCCCTCCGAGGAGGATCAGATCCTGCTGCGCCGGAGCTCCGGAGAAGGGGGAAATCATCGTCATCGTCATCACCTCTCCTCCTTGGCGTGGGAGGAGGCTTCTACATCATCACCATCACCAAGACCAGCACCATCTCCATCATCATCTCCATGATCCACTCTGTCCCCCTCGTAGTTTGAGAGTTGCTATACCCTAGATACTTGTCTTGTGCTACTATTCATGTTTGTGATTGAGTACTTGTCATTATTTGGTGGTGAAGTTATATTTTCAGATTGTGTTGTACCACTTATGCCACTGAATATTATCATGTTTGCACGATGTGAGTAGTTCCCATATGTTCCTGAGGGCATATGATGAATTGGCAATGATTTATATATAACATGTGTTGGTATTTTGTCAAGAGTTTATCTTTTATGTGATTCTATGATGGTGTTGTGCGAACGTCGACTGCACAACACTTCACCTATATGGGCTCATAGGAGAACACCGTAGTATAATGAATTGAGGGAGACTTGGGAGGACATGTAAACCTGGGACCGAATCATGAAGTTATATTATGAGGGTATTAGTATCGGGGACCTTAGAGTGTAATGCTATGGTGGGACTTTATGTCTTAATAATTCTTGTGCAGTCATTTACTTGGCCACATGATCCATCATAAGGGGTTGTAGTTTATTTATTTAGCTATACCTAATAATGGCTCCGTCCAAAGAAGATTAAAACTTGACAAGATATTCAACGTGTTGTTTAATAAATCTCTATGCCTAGCAATATCCATGCCGCCCTTGGGAACGTTTTCCACATATAAGTTACACATCACTTGAGCTTGTCCTCTTGCACATAAGAGGATTGGGTTTTCTCTCTCTGAGAGCTTTGACTTGCTACTGTTTATTTTCTGCATTGCAACTATACAACCAAAAATACCAAAAACAGTTGCATCTTTTATTGTTTTATTTATCAATCTTGCTAACCAATACCTTCAGCTCCTCGTGGGTTCGACAACCTTTTCTAATTGAAAGGTACTACAATTGATCTCCTGCACTTTGGAGTCATCAAGATACTTTTCTGGCGCTGTTGTCGGGGAGCGTAGCGCTATTGGTAAGAAGTTTGGTAAGGAAATTTAAAAGCTATTTTATCTCATTGTTACTATGGCATTTATGAATCGTTCCTCGCTGCACCTTGCTCTATATGACAGTGCTTATGCAACTACTTCTAAAGTGGTTGAAACTGCTGTGTCTGAGATACCTAAAGTGGGATTTAAAATTCCCATTGGTCATGTTAAAAGAGTTATGAAAAATCCATTTACAGGTGATGGAACTAAGTCTGCACGTGAACACATGGAGTTAATTGAATACATATGTGGTTTATTTAGACTTCCTGGTATTTCTGAAGATCAGGTAAAAAGGAAGTTATTATATATGTCTTTATTTGGTACAGGTATCTTGATGAAGAGGTTGCTATTGAATGTAATATCTTGAGGAAGGTTTTCTTTCTTAAATATTTTACTCCTAAACAAGCTTATGAGAACCGCTCATATATATTTAATTTAATTTCTGGCCACATCTGGGAGAGAGTATTACTCAAGCTTGGGGGAGGTTAAAGGAACTCCTTCGCAAGAATCCTTGTCATGATCTTACAAGGAAACTTATATTGATAAACTTTTATGTGAGGCTACCGTCGAGGCACAAGGAAATTTTGGATAGTTCATCTGGTGGAAGTTTTATTAATAATACTGAAGAAGAAACATGGAATTTTGTAACAGCCCAAAACTGAGAACCTAAAAACCTGTGTAATTTTTCCACTTTGGTGTTAATTGCATCATGGCATCCATGCATAAACATGTCTCTTCCGAGTTAATACAACTTTGATACCGAAATGATATGAAGTTGTTAAAAACCAAATGCCCAAATTGCTCTAACAAACTTCAACACAATGAAGGCCCTCAAAGTTGCAAAACAAAAGTTCTTGACATCTCATATGTGTCAAGGAAGTTCCAAGAGTTCAAACAATATTTTGAAATTGCTCTAAAATTTCTAAAGGAGCAACATTTCTGAAAATTAACAAATTGCCTAAATAAAACACAATGAACAAAAGCTGTCCAAATTATTTTATTTGGCAACACCAATTTTTGTGGTGCCTCTACTTGGTGTTGGGAGGCTCCCCAAATTTTCTCAATTTTTTATAAATTATTTTGGTGCCTCCGTTAAATCAGGAAAAGCTACTGGTTTGATTTTAAAAGAGAAAAGGACCCGTTTGTAAATAGTGGAGGACCAAACGGTGATGGAAATGTTTGAGGCAGGGGGTTTTCTGGAAGATGGTCTTCTTCCTCGCGCTGTAGCGACGCGCGAGCTCGCGTCGCAGCCGCACCAGGTCGCTCGCCATGGCCGGGCCCCCCTCCTCTCTGCCTCCACACGTGAGGAGAGGAAGACGACCACTACCCCACTGCTCCATCCCTCGACTCCCACCCCGTTCCCCATCCTCTGCTCCCCTCCCCCACGAGCTCCACGAGCAACAATGGCCGCCGAGCTCCGCCTCCGATTTGCCGGCGATTGAGGCCGCCCCAGCACGCGTGAAGGCCACCATCCGCTCCGCCGTGCCGTGCTGATCATCCCCGAGGCAGGAATCGACGCGGGGCCGCCGCATTCGCCGCCGCCGTCCTCGTTTCTCCGTCGGTCCTCCGACCACCGCCGCATCCCCGCCGCGGGATTCCGCCGCCACCGTCGCTCCTCCGGCCACCCCGACCACTCCACTGCTCGCGTGGTGAGCCCCTGGCCCATGCTGGCCCCTTCCCCGTCCCTCTCCCGCTCTAGCTCGCCGTCGCCCCACGCGCGGTCGTCGTCGCCGAAGCTTCGCTTCTTCCCGTTGTCGAACCGGTGAAAAACCCGGATATTTCCGGAATCTCGACCGGGTTAGGAGTTTAGCTACTGGACCGTTACGTTTTTGTCCGGTTTATACCCGGAATCAAACCGGAAACAATTCCGGGAATATTCTCACCCGGTATAGGACCCAGAAAATTCCGGGCTGGCAACTGGATTTGCAGTACTGATTTTGAAAATTCACTTTCCTTTTCACCCTTGTATCCCTAATCGATATATATTACAGATTGTTGTTGTTAAATCATCAAAAGATCTTATAAAAAGGAAAAAGGTATAAAAATCATAACTTTTTATCGGTGTATCCGAAAAATGCGGGTAATACACCAAAATGTCCAGTAAATTGTGATTAAAACTTTAAAATGAATATCACGCATATTTGATCACATTTAAAATATGGTGCCTCTAACAATATTAAAATCATACGTTTAAAAAGGAGGAACTTATAAAATTAATAACTTTTTACCGGGACCTCCGAAAAATGTGTTCCTTATATCAAAATGATCAGAAAAACATGAATCATCCAGAATCATCATCATCATGCATCATTAATCACAATTACAATAATGTACCTCTAGTAGTAGTAAAATCATTAAGTTAAATATGGAGTTGCTTCCAAATAATTGCCTAATTATTTGGCTCTCCATTTAATTTTGCGAGATAAACTAAATGATGCTACCTTGCATAAACTTGCCATGTCATCATGTGATTGTGCATTGCATGGTACACATGTGTGGTGATTGATTTGTTTTTCCGTGTGTGCTTCGTTAGATCAAGCAGACGGGGTTCCACCTCAATACCCCGCCGAGCAGTACTACCAGCACTCTGAACAAGGCAAGCGTAATCCCCCCTCTGAGCATATCTTATCCTATTTTCCGCATTTATTTTCTCCACTATAATATTGCATGCGGTTCTAAATGTCTTTTGCCTGGATTAGAGTATCCTACTAGTTGCTTTAGAATCCTGTTGCCAATACCTGTTTTACCTTCCTATTACCATAGGTTTGTATTGTTGGCTCTGGAATACTTACTATGCTATGCAAGTGCTTAGCCATGCTTAGTGAAATGCCTAGTTGTACTAGGGATGGTGAATGCTGGAAACAGGTGTTAACTTGTGACAGTGATGTTGATGGTGGAGAATTGTGGAGATGGATAATAAAATGCTTAAAGGTGGGGATGAGAGGCCGCATGGGATGTGGTGGGTTGTCTCGTTCTCGCCGCCTAGGTGCGAGTTCTGTACCTCCTGAACCAAGACTGAGCGTGCAACCATGCGTGAGGCCTATGCATTCGCAGTGCAGGAACCCTCATAGACTAAATAACTCGAGCGGGGCTAGCCAGGGTCCTCTAGTTCGGGCTTCCATTTGCGCGTGCGTGATGATGGTGGGATGAACTGAGATGAGGAGTGTGGCGTTAGGAAAATGAGTGGCCACGGGGCACGGTGTCGATGATCCGTGCCTCGTCCTCACTGATGATCCTGGGTTAGTCCTTAACGAGGGAGAAGTCCACACCGCTCCCACCCAGCCGGCTTTCCAAGGAAGAGAGCTAATTGTACAGGTAATGGGCCAGACGGTACGCGTGGCGAAGGAACTGGGGCCCCTCGGGACTCCGGGGACTTCCACTTTGTACACCCCTGCAGGGATAAATCTTTTCGAAAAGCCGTGTCCACGGTTACGGACGACTTGGGAACGGACGATGATCATAGAATAACTTAAACGGAATGATTAAAACCTGGGTACTAGAGGTACCAATTCCACGAGTGTAAGGTTGACTTCCTCGAGGGTGATTCGGGGAGGTGCCTTTGATGAACAGGTACAATGGTGATGTTGGTGTTGAGAAAGTGATCTCAAGAGAAAAGAGTTACTTCTTACCCCTCTTTGAAAATGTTCTAATAGTCGATGCCTTTGGGTTATGTTTTTCATAAATAAAATCAGCTTTATGCAAAAGAGACATAAAACCTTGACAGCTAATCATCGAGCATATATTAGCTCTTAATCTTGCGAGTTCGTCGAACTCAACGTCTTTGCTTTTGTTTCAGAGGAGGACTTCACCGACCTAGAAGGTGGGTTCTTTGTGGACGTCGACGAGTAGTCTGGGGTTCCCAGGTGGCAGCTTGGGACATCCTGGAACAGCTGGCGCTGTGATGTTTATCTGTAGGCCTCTTAGGCCATATGTTGGTTCTTGTTGTTTAGAACAACACACTTCGCTTCCGCATGTTGTAATGTTGGGTCTGTGACCTCTGTTTGTCATTTGCTATCTTTCTCTGTATAAGAGTTGAACTATAAGATTTTATGTCGTAGAGTCTGTGATGTGCCAGTTGTTCCACAAGTCTTGATCTTACTATTATGCCTTGAGGGTTGCGCCCGTGTTAAGGCATCAATCGGGGTGTTGCGTTGTCTGGAGTGAGGTGTACCCAGCAACGCCTGCCAAAGGTTTTGGCCGGGGATTGGTAAACCCGTAACCTCCGCTTGTATCGCTTAATCGGTGACATGCAGCATCACTGTATAACAGTCGGGTCGGGGCGCCACAAGTTGGTATCAGAGCAGTACTGCCTGTAGGAAACCCTTCTACTGGTCGATGTTGAGTCTAGTGTTTGTGCAAATATTTTGAACCTAAAAATGAGTTGTGAAAACCATCTTAGGATTCTTTTTACTCCTTATCTGGTTACCCTCTAATCTCGGAGCAATCTTACCTCGATTTGATTTAAAGGTTCTACTTCTCACTTGTTACTTCAAAATTAGGAGAAACGTGGGTGGGTTCGACCTTTAGTGTTATGTGTCCAGTTGCTTCCACCGCGCTACAATCCGAAGCTTCATGTGCCGAGAAACCATCTGGAGTACGACGAAAATTCCTATCAACTCAGTTGTTTACGGACCCTTGTATTCCTATCAAGTTTAATCTCTTAATCCTTTCTTTTGGGTTCTAACCCAAGGACTTGAACATAAGGTCCCGGATTGTGCCAACTAGAGTGTGTTAAGTTGTGATTTCTTAACTCTCGCTAGTAGCACATGATGCTGATCTTCAACCCAAGTCTTTATGTGGTCTGTGTGCTAAATGGTTGAACCTTAATTTTCCACACCTCTGCTGACTATGTAACTTTACCTCTGCCATAGCTGGAGATTCTGTCTTGGAATCATCTGGGTTATGACCAGAATTCTCTTAACAAGTCTCCAAACTATGTTTGTGACTCTGCTGCATCTCTCCTCTTTGGGCATGGTTATCACAATTGAGTAATAACCGGTGCCTCTCCAACATCTTAGAATTCTCCTGAGCTTGTTTCTTACTCTGATCCGCTTTCCGACCTTTGTCTGTCGGTTGACAATAAAGTTCTATCGAGTATTGGCATGTTCCGATGCCAGTCACTCTCTGGATCCGTCAAACTTTCCACTTCGTCTTGTTAAAAGAAATAGACTCCCGTATATTGTCCACTTCTCGGATCTAGTCAAAGTAATGAACTCTGCGGAGTAAGGGCTTTGTCTAGTTTTTGCTCTGCTCCACCTTAGAGTGTCACACTCTTTTATATCAAAGTATCGTGCTTAACATCATGATCCTCTTGATGAACTGATGCTCTCACACTTATTACTCTTCGTTCTCCGAGTGACTTGTTACTCGGCAATGATAATTCGTGAGCAATGATGTGGCTATCGGATATTCTTAGCAGTTCTTACTGCGTTGCAATCCAAAGACCTTCTTTATCCTCCTTAGCATGATTGGTTATCCGATCAATAAGCTGAGTTTGACTGTGTTGCCAAGTTCGTTCTCTCCGGTGCCCTCCCTCGGTCAAAGAGCTAGGTTCACGTCGAAGCTCCCTAGACCACCCCGTTGTGCCTTAAATGGTATGATCCTCTCTCGAACTCAAGACATACCTGTGGATCGTGATACTCTAGTCAGTAATGCAAATGCAGAGGATTCTTGGAACGGTATGTCGTGATATCCTATAGGTGGATCGTGATATTCTGGAGGTCCTCCCGGAAGTATCGCCAGGTTGTCACCTGACCGTGATGTTTAGTTTATGAGTAAGCTGGTTCTCTGAACAACTCCCTTCTCCAAGAAAATCGTGCTGGATGCCCTGACTTACTCGGTTGAGCTTAAACAACTTGGAGAGTTAAAAGACCAAAGCTCTATCTGATTTAGTTCCTTCTCAATGGGATGTCTATTGTTACGTGTCGACGCAAGTTGGTATCTCCTTTGTGGGTATGCTATCCTACAAATCTTTTGATTTGAATTGGGCTATCGTCAAATCAAACTCAGACCTACCTACCTGAATGTGTAGCCTGACCAATCCTTATGCCGTTCATGTGTTAACTCCAGAACACATACCTCGTGAGGTCGACCGTCGTGGAGTATCTAGATAAGTTTGTTGTTGAGCCCATCCACTACATTTTTTTTCCTCCATGTTTGATTGGAAAGCTTGTCAGAACTAACCTTGTGTCGTCACAAGGCAATGTTCGGAAGTTAGAAGTGACTTTTCCTGGTTCACGTGCAATTGCTGAAAGATGTCGCCGTGGATCTGAGTGAATTGTCTGGTTTCCTCGAAATCCTTTCAACTCAATCATGCATGTGTAGAATATTCTCGGAATGGTATGTTGATACCTCCATTCCCTGAGAATTTCATCTATGCATCCAAGCCACCCTTGAATTGTCCCAGAAAGAGAGGAAGTCTGAGAACTTCTTTGTCTGTGAATGGTGTTTCCCATCAAGGACTAAATCTTGTCTCGTTGCAAGTAGATCAAGTAGGGCAGCTGTCCTCTGGCAAGTTGCTAATACTTAAGTTCCGCAATCTCGTTCCTCCTTTGGAGTTAGACCTTCTAGTCCAGCTCCTGGGGTTCTAGCAAAAGTAATCCGGTGGTATCCGTGACAAAGATTCCCTATCCATCCCTGTTGAATCTGGAGTATCTCTACACCTGGCCAGATCTAAACCTCAAGCAGAAACGATAGTTGGTGATCCTCATGAAGCTGGTTCCCGACGTCTAGAAAATCAAGAAGTGTTCCTGATTCTAACGTTCCCGGAGTTTCTAAAGTTCTCTCGGTCCCTCGTCATGATCCTTCTCCAGTGATCTGAAATGCTCCTCCGTGAGGAAAGTTCTACTCAAGCCGACTAGTACAAGTTATCTCCTCATCTGTTGGAAACTTGTTTCGACACTCTCCCTCAGACTTTTGGGCCTTGTGCAAGGTTCATATTCTGAATCTTTGGGAAACAGTTGTCTACCAACTGAAAACTCCGTATCAATCTTCCGTCAAACGCATGTGTCTCCTAACTGTCAAATCAAGGGATGCTTGAAGTCTCATCCTAAACTTTACTAGGAGGTACCTGATCGTTGTATCCACCAAGATCCATCCTTCTGGTGAGGTTTCCTTTCTTCCCGATGGTGTACTTTGATAGTGACCTTGAAGGGAAGCCGATGAAGATCTTCATGATGCCCTGGAGCAACCTCTTCAAGAAAGAAGCCACTTGAAGCGAGAGGTCGTGTAATACCGTCATAACCTTTCCCTCTTTCCTACTCTAAGAATCTCGGGACGAGATTCCTGTAAGGAGGGTAGAGTTGTAACAGCCCAAAACTGAGAACCTAAAAACCTGTGTAATTTTTCCACTTTGGTGTTAATTGCATCATGGCATCCATGCATAAACATGTCTCTTCCGAGTTAATACAACTTTGATACCGAAATGATATGAAGTTGTTAAAAACCAAATGCCCAAATTGCTCTAACAAACTTCAACACAATGAAGGCCCTCAAAGTTGCAAAACAAAAGTTCTTGACATCTCATATGTGTCAAGGAAGTTCCAAGAGTTCAAACAATATTTTGAAATTGCTCTAAAATTTCTAAAGGAGCAACATTTCTGAAAATTAACAAATTGCCTAAATAAAACACAATGAACAAAAGCTATCCAAATTATTTTATTTGGCAACACCAATTTTTGTGGTGCCTCTACTTGGTGTTGGGAGGCTCCCCAAATTTTCTCAAATTTTTATAAATTATTTTGGTGCCTCAGTTAAATCAGGAAAAGCTACTGGTTTGATTTTAAAAGAGAAAAGGACCCGTTTGTAAATAGTGGAGGACCAAACGGTGATGGAAATGTTTGAGGCAGGGGGTTTTCTGGAAGATGGTCTTCTTCCTCGCGCTGTAGCGACGCGCGAGCTCGCGTCGCAGCCGCACCAGGTCGCTCGCCATGGCCGGGCCCCCCTCCTCTCTGCCTCCACACGTGAGGAGAGGAAGACGACCACTACCCCACTGCTCCATCCCTCGACTCCCACCCCGTTCCCCATCCTCTGCTCCCCTCCCCCACGAGCTCCACGAGCAACAATGGCCGCCGAGCTCTGCCTCCGATTTGCCGGCGATTGAGGCCGCCCCAGCACGCGTGAAGGCCACCATCCGCTCCGCCGTGCCGTGCTGATCATCCCCGAGGCAGGAATCGACGCGGGGCCGCCGCATTCGCCGCCGCCGTCCTCGTTTCTCCGTCGGTCCTCTGACCACCGCCGCATCCCCGCCGCGGGATTCCGCCGCCACCGTCGCTCCTCCGGCCACCCCGACCACTCCACTGCTCGCGTGGTGAGCCCCTGGCCCATGCTGTCCCTTCCCCGTCCCTCTCCCGCTCTAGCTCGCCGTCGCCCCACGCGCGGTCGTCGTCGCCGAAGCTTCGCTTCTTCCCGTTGTCGAACCGGTGAAAAACCCGGATATTTCCGGAATCTCGACCGGGTTAGGAGTTTAGCTACTGGACCGTTACGTTTTTGTCCGGTTTATACCCGGAATCAAACCGGAAACAATTCCGGGAATATTCTCACCCGGTATAGGACCCAGAAAATTCCGGGCTGGCAACTGGATTTGCAGTACTGATTTTGAAAATTCACTTTCCTTTTCACCCTTGTATCCCTAATCGATATATATTACAGATTGTTGTTGTTAAATCATCAAAAGATCTTATAAAAAGGAAAAAGGTATAAAAATCATAACTTTTTATCGGTGTATCCGAAAAATGCGGGTAATACACCAAAATGTCCAGTAAATTGTGATTAAAACTTTAAAATGAATATCACGCATATTTGATCACATTTAAAATATGGTGCCTCTAATAATATTAAAATCATACGTTTAAAAAGGAGGAACTTATAAAATTAATAACTTTTTACCGGGACCTCCGAAAAATGTGTTCCTTATATCAAAATGATCAGAAAAACATGAATCATCCAGAATCATCATCATCATGCATCATTAATCACAATTACAATAATGTACCTCTAGTAGTAGTAAAATCATTAAGTTAAATATGGAGTTGCTTCCAAATAATTGCCTAATTATTTGGCTCTCCATTTAATTTTGCGAGATAAACTAAATGATGCTACCTTGCATAAACTTGCCATGTCATCATGTGATTGTGCATTGCATGGTACACATGTGGTGATTGATTTGTTTTTCCGTGTGTGCTTCGTTAGATCAAGCAGACGGGGTTCCACCTCAATACCCCGCCGAGCAGTACTACCAGCACTCTGAACAAGGCAAGCGTAATCCCCCCTCTGAGCATATCTTATCCTATTTTCCGCATTTATTTTCTCCACTATAATATTGCATGCGGTTCTAAATGTCTTTTGCCTGGATTAGAGTATCCTACTAGTTGCTTTAGAATCCTGTTGCCAATACCTGTTTTACCTTCCTATTACCATAGGTTTGTATTGTTGGCTCTGGAATACTTACTATGCTATGCAAGTGCTTAGCCATGCTTAGTGAAATGCCTAGTTGTACTAGGGATGGTGAATGCTGGAAACAGGTGTTAACTTGTGACAGTGATGTTGATGGTGGAGAATTGTGGAGATGGATAATAAAATGCTTAAAGGTGGGGATGAGAGGCCGCATGGGATGTGGTGGGTTGTCTCGTTCTCGCCGCCTAGGTGCGAGTTCTGTACCTCCTGAACCAAGACTGAGCGTGCAACCATGCGTGAGGCCTATGCATTCGCAGTGCAGGAACCCTCATAGACTAAATAACTCGAGCGGGGCTAGCCAGGGTCCTCTAGTTCGGGCTTCCATTTGCGCGTGCGTGATGATGGTGGGATGAACTGAGATGAGGAGTGTGGCGTTAGGAAAATGAGTGGCCACGGGGCACGGTGTCGATGATCCATGCCTCGTCCTCACTGATGATCCTGGGTTAGTCCTTAACGAGGGAGAAGTCGACACCGCTCCCACCCAGCCGGCTTTCCAAGGAAGAGAGCTAATTGTACAGGTAATGGGCCAGACGGTACGCGTGGCGAAGGAACTGGGGCCCCTCGGGACTCCGGGGACTTCCACTTTGTACACCCCTGCAGGGATAAATCTTTTCGAAAAGCCGTGTCCACGGTTACGGACGACTTGGGAACGGACGATGATCATAGAATAACTTAAACGGAATGATTAAAACCTGGGTACTAGAGGTACCAATTCCACGAGTGTAAGGTTGACTTCCTCGAGGGTGATTCGGGGAGGTGCCTTTGATGAACAGGTACAATGGTGATGTTGGTGTTGAGAAAGTGATCTCAAGAGAAAAGAGTTACTTCTTACCCCTCTTTGAAAATGTTCTAATAGTCGATGCCTTTGGGTTATGTTTTTCATAAATAAAATCAGCTTTATGCAAAAGAGCCATAAAACCTTGACAGCTAATCATCGAGCATATATTAGCTCTTAATCTTGCGAGTTCGTCGAACTCAACGTCTTTGCTTTTGTTTCAGAGGAGGACTTCACCGACCTAGAAGGTGGGTTCTTTGTGGACGTCGACGAGTAGTCTGGGGTTCCCAGGTGGCAGCTTGGGACATCCTGGAACAGCTGGCGCTGTGATGTTTATCTGTAGGCCTCTTAGGCCATATGTTGGTTCTTGTTGTTTAGAACAACACACTTCGCTTCCGCATGTTGTAATGTTGGGTCTGTGACCTCTGTTTGTCATTTGCTATCTTTCTCTGTATAAGAGTTGAACTATAAGATTTTTGTGTCGTAGAGTCTGTGATGTGCCAGTTGTTCCACAAGTCTTGATCTTACTATTATGCCTTGAGGGTTGCGCCCGTGTTAAGGCATCAATCGGGGTGTTGCGTTGTCTGGAGTGAGGTGTACCCAGCAACGCCTGCCAAAGGTTTTGGCCGGGGATTGGTAAACCCGTAACCTCCGCGTGTATCGCTTAACCGGTGACACGCAGCATCACTGTATAACAGTCGGGTCAGGGCGCCACAAATTTATTGGAGACTATTTCTGAAAATACTATTCATTGGGATCTTGATAAAGGTAATGAGCCCTATTTTGATTATGGATATTCATGTGTAGAGAACTTCTCTACTTCTATGTTGTTTAAAAATCTGAGTGACACTTTTAATCTTGATCCTTATGTTATAATTGAGATAGCTAAAGGTTTTGCTGAGCATATCTGTGTTCCTCAAAGTGGTTTGAAGTTTATGTTGAACCTGTTAAACAATCTATTGTTGTTCCTAAAGTTATTAAACAGGCAGAACCAGTGTCATCTGTGACAATTGAGGAGTATGTTGAACCACCTCCATATCCAAACCAAGTTAAGGAGAATTTACTTATTGTTGTTACTAACAAGAGTAACAGAAGACGTTCTCAGCCTTATGAACAGGTGGAAGTCGACAGTCAAATTTCTATTATCAAGCAATTAAATGAAGAAGACCCTGTTGATGTTTATCTATGTGAAGATGCTACTAAAGTTAAAGGTAATTCGGCCAAGGTTGGTAAACCTGTTATATCATGCTCTATTGGGACTTCAAGTTATCATGGTCTATGTGATATTGGAGCAAGTATTAGTGTCATTCCATATTCTCTTTATCTTGAAATCAAGCCTGATATTGATCCTATCATTATGGAAGAGACAGGTATGACAATTCAACTTGCTAATAAAGATTATATTAGTCCATTTGGAATTGTTAGAGATGTTGAAGTATTGGTTGGCAAAATAAAATATCCTGCTGATTTTATTGTGCTTGGTTGTCCTCAAGATTCTTTTTGTCCTATCATTTTTGGTAGACCTTTCTTAAACACTGTTGGTGCTGAAATTAATTTGCCTAAAGAGAAAGTGTTTATTAAATGTGCTGGTGAAAAACTTGAGTTCAACTTTTCCAAATTTGCTGATAAACATGTTGTGAAAGAGCCAATTTCTGAAGATATAATTGAAACTCTTGCACATATAGCTGTAGCTTCAACAGATGTTGTAGAACGTTATATGCTTAATCAAGATGAACCATTTAATGATGAGGAAAAGATGCTTTAGAACAAATATTATGGCAACAACCACCACAATTACAATTGCATATCCCACCTGATAATTTAGGAGTGCTACCACCACCTAAAGGGGATCCTAGCTTTGAATTAAACCTTTGCCTACAAATCTGAAATATGCATATTTGGATGAGAAGAGCATATATCCTGTCATTATTAGTGCTAACCTTTCAGCTGAAGAAGAAGAGAAATTACTTGATGTGCTTAAAGCTCACCGACCAGCCATTGGATACTCTCTTGATGATCTTAAAGGTATAAGCCCAGCTCTATGTATGCATAAAATTAATTTGGAAGAGGATGCAAAACCTGTTGTTGATTATCAACGCCGTCTCCATCCAAAAATGAAGGAAGTGGTAAGGAAAGAGGTAATAAGACTTATTGAAGCTGGTATCATTTATCCCATAGCTGATAGTAAGTGGGTTAGTCCAGTTCATTGTGTTCCTAAAAAGGGTGGAATGACTGTTGTTCCAAATGATGAGGATGAACTTGTGGCTCAACGTACTGTTGTTGGTTATAGGATGTGTATTGATTTCAGGAAGTTAAATAAAGCAACTCGTAAAGATCATTACCCATTGCCATTTATTGATCAAATGTTAGAAAGGTTATCTAAACACTCTCACTTTTGTTATTTAGATGGTTATTCAGGTTTCTCACAAATTCCTGTCCATAAGGATGATCAAGAAAAGACCACTTTTACTTGCCCATATGGTACATTTGCTTATAGGAGAATGCCATTCGGGTTATGTAATGCTCCTGCTACTTTTCAAAGATGCATGAATGCTATATTTGCTGATTATATTGAAAAGATAATGGAAGTTTTATGGATGATTTTTCTGTGTATGGTACTTCCTTCGATAATTGCTTGTTCAACCTTAACAAAGTTTTGCAGCGTTGTGAAGACCAACATTTAAACTGGGAGAAGTGTCACTTCATGGTTACTGAAGGTATTGTTCTTGGGCATAAGATTTCTGGAAAAGGAATAGAAGTTGACCCAGCAAAGATAGAAGCTATTGAAAAGCTGCCATACCCAAGGGACATCAAAGGTATAAGAAGTTTTCTTGGGCATGCAGGTTTTTACCGTAGGTTTATTAAAGATTTCTCCAAAATATCAAAACCCTAACCAATCTTTTGCAAAAGGATGTTCCTTTTCTTTTAATGATGATTGCATTGAGTCCTTTAATATTTTGAAGAATGCTTTAATAAGTGCTCCTATTATTCAACCTCCTGATTGGAAATTGCCTTTTGAAATTATGTGTGATGCTAGTGATTATGCAGTTGGGGCTGTTTTGGGCCAACGTGTTGATAAGAAACTGAATGTCATTTATTATGCTAGTAGAACACTTGATGCTGCTCAAAGGAATTATGCCACTGAAAAAGAATTTTTAGCAGTTCTATTTGCTTGTGACAAGTTTAGACCTTATATTACTGATTCGAAAGTCACATTGCATACTGATCATTCTGCCATTAAATACTTAATGCATAAGAAAGATGCTAAGCCTAGATTAATAAGATGGGTACTTCTATTGCAAGAATTTGATTTACACATTGTTGATAGGAAAGGGGAAGATAATCAAGTAGCTGATCATCTTTCTAGAATGGAAAATATACCTGATGATCCTATTCCTATTAATGATAGCTTTGTTAATGAACAACTTGCAATTGTTAATGTTTCTAGTGCTAAAGTTGCATCACCATGGTTTGCCAACTATGCAAATTTTATTGTTGGTAAGGTTCTACCTCCACACTTCACTTTTCAACAAAGAAAGAAATTCTTTTATGATCTTAGACATTATTTTTGGGATGATCCTTTCCTTTATAAGAAAAGTGTGGATGGTATTATTAGACGTTGTGTACCTGAGCATGAACAACAGGCTATTATAAGAGATTGTCATGACAGTCCTTATGGAGGGCATCATGCAGGAGACCATACAGGTGCAAAGGTATTACAATCTGGTTTCTATTGGCCTACTTTATTTAAGGATTGTGCTGAATATGTTAAATCTTGTGATAAATGTCAAAGAGTAGGAAATATTGGTAGGAGAAATGAAATGCCTATGAATTATTCTTTGCCACTTGAGCCATTTGATGTTTGGGGCTTTGACTTTATGGGGCCTTTCCCAGAGTCAAAGACAAAGCATACTCATATTTTGGTTGCAGTGGATTATGTTACAAAGTGGGTGGAAGCAATTCCAACCAAAGTGCAGATCATGCCACAGCAATGACGATGCTCAAGGACATCATTTTCCCCAGGTTTGGTGTTCCTAGGTTTTTAATTACTGATGGTGGCTCATTTCTTGCATGGTATTCTTAGAAAAACATTGGCAAAATATGATGTTAACCATAGAATTGCATCTCCCTATCACCCTCAAACAAGTGGATAAGTTGAATTAAGTAATAGGGAAATTAAACTCATTTTGGAGAAGACAATGAATAAGTCTAGATCTGATTAGCCAACTAAAATTAATGATGCATTATGGGCTTATAGAACTGCTTTTAAAAATCTTATGGGAATGTCTCCTTATAGAATGGTTTATGGAAAAGCTTGTCATTTACCTGTTGAATTAGAACATAACTAGCTGGGTTGCCCGCGCAATTGCGCGGCTAGCACGTACATATTTTTAATCCTTTTATCTAATATTATGTTTTCTATTTGCTTTCACTTTTGAGCAATGTAAGAGAAATAAGAACCCAAACAATATATAATGACAATGATAGTGAATTTGTATAGCTTTTTATACTTCGATGTCCCAGGCGATAAATCATTTGCACTTGTACAAATGCAATTATCAAATAAGTATATTATTTTGGATTAAGTGGAAAAATCATTGTTTAGGATTCCAAGTGTTATTATTTATAGCAGTGGTCATACTCTAGCATTATATTAACTCGTGTAGTCTACTCCTGCAATTAATCAATTTTTTCTTATTGCCTGTGGAGTGATTTTCCCATGTTTAATAACACGAATAAAGATTGTTTTCTCATTCTTGATCATCCACGTGAGCTAATAAAGTTTGTACGCAGAAACGCACATGTTTCATCCTTCTCTTATGCTCATATAATGAAGTTTGACCTCAATGAAACGCACTTTAGATCTTAGCATATCTCTTCTACTATTAAATAAGAAGCACTTACATAGGCATCATAACCTTGCAAGTGTTCTCCAAAATGTATGTCTCTTATGTCAGTAACTTATGAATAGCTTCAGTGTCCTATTTGAATAACATCATATGTGAATCCCTAAAGGTTAAAGTAGAAAACTTGTAAACTATTTAAATGAGTATGTACACTTCATGAAGTATTTTGCCGACTCCTTACTACACCTATTTTTTATGAGCACTATATAATTGTATATATGTCAAATAATGCACTTTTATTAAGAAAAGTCTCAACAATTGTTTCTCTTGAACCCTTTTCTAGTGTTTACATGCGAGTTAAGTATACCAATAAACATGCATATTATTGTTTAACTACTGATTTCCGAACATCTGAACTACTATACCGAGAATATACAAACATGCAATACGTAGAAGCTACCTGACATCCGTCCCAAAAATTTCTCTATCCTACATTATGTATTCCAAAAACCATTATCCAAAAGAGCATAAGAGCGGGAAAAATAAAGAACAAATAAATATCTAAACAAAGGCTGTAATGTTTTTATATGAACCGAGGATGTAAGCTTTAGTAGATGGAAAGAACAAACATGAACAATTTATCTCTCGCCGAGAAGATAGGCGGTAGTGGACATTCTTCACATAAGGGATTTTTCCTGCACTGATATGTTTTTGGCAGCATACAAAGCCATAATACCATCAATGGGAAATTTATTGGCATCAATAGTGTAGGGGTTTAAAATAACATCCAATTAGTTTACACTAATCAAACTTACTGAGCAAAAACCTCACACAATTTTGTTGCCGGTAATCAGACAACATACCGGGAGAAATAAATAATAAGCGTGTGCCTTCATTTTGTAGTTTCGCTTTCATACGGATACATAGTCATCCCTGCAAAAAAGCAAATAAATAAATGAATGAATAATGCCCTTTACAGATCTATATACTACTTTTGATTTATTTGTGTTCCATTAGGTTGCCATTAATTTACAATTATGGAAAATCCGCTAACCAAAATGCACAATTTTTTCTATACCTCTTCTATGGTAGCTATTTTTCATAGTTCATCGCTACAATACCATGTTATTCGTCATCACAATATATGATTGGATCGAGCGTAAATGTAAACCTTATGGTAAGGTCTATTTAATCCTTATTGCTTAGTAAAAAGTTATTTCTTTTTTTACAGTAGAAACACATGGTATCGGGGATCGTCACTCACCATGCAAAATCAAGTACTTCTATATTAATAAGTTTTTTGTTTTCTATCTTCCGCTAATGTTTATTTTACAGTGCAAATCATTCCATTAAATATGCCGAACTTGAACGCTTGTACTGATATATTGTACGTACATGTAGATTTCTACAACCCAATCATAATATGTATTGAATTGCAATTTTGTTATCAGTGCAGTGCGATGCTCATATATGCTTTTACACATGCCAATATTAGACTAACTGATTTACAAAAAAAATATCATCAATGTAACTAATATGTAATTTTTTACAAAAGCAAATATGGATCGAAGGGAGTAGTTAACACTGCAGTAAATGTATGTTGTGAAAATAACTCTCCTGGCAAAAATCAAACATTTGAGTTTCAGTTATACAATGCATTTTTTTTGTAACATAATAGTTGTCAAAATATAGACTCTACCTTTTATCAATAACTATATTATGGGATGGTGCGTGTACCTTTGTCCATGCACCTAGCCTTCGGTTTGAATTATATTGATGGCGTAGGCCATATTTTATCGTAATTAGTCATCAGACATCATATAGGACATCAGATGTGTGCGTGGCCTAGCCAGTTGACGATCAAGCATGTCTACCTCCCATAAAATAGTTTTAGCAACTATATATAATACTTGACGTGCATCCACCCTCCGAGAAAACTACTAATCTACTTGGTACGAAACCACTTTTGGTTACCTGATTGTCCACGCTTCACTATGCTTCGATCAATGTTGTGCTTATCAGATCAGATACGAATGGCACCGATTCAGGAACTGTATGTATAGTGTACTGGAGTACATACCCTAGCTTGCCGGCTGGCCAAGAAGTTGACACCGTCTCGAGGATCCTGCCTGTTAGGGGAAGCTCTCCTGGCCATGCCGTTAGCTCCTCTTAATAACATAGACGTGGGATGTTGGAGAAAAAACCTATCCTCACATACCAGAGATTACGGACCATGCATGACGCGAACATGTGGGAATAAGATATATACCTGATGCTTTGCTTTGCATGCATGGCTGATAGATTGGATGGACGGCAGCTCAATAAACATTTGGATGGAAAATCTGGTCGGTGAATGCATCAGAGCTGCAGTTAATTGATGAACAGCTTGAGTCATCAGGCAAGTCAAAAATCAAGAAGAGGACAGTATTGAGAAACAATAGAATGAGGAGAAGGGAATCAACCGACAGATTTCTCTAAGAACCAAAAGTAGATTGATGGGAAAATTTCCTCCTCAATTGGATGTCCAGAAAAAAAAACCTGCTTGCTACCTGAGTGTTCCTAGCTCATCAATTACCAAATCAAGCTAGATTTGCTTCGTATGTTTCACGTGTGTGTGCTGCAGGTTCCAATCTGCTAAATCACTACTATTACCTGAAGGTCGAAGCTACTGCTCAAAATTGGTGTGATGCCGCTGATCTGATCCGACGGCGTCCTGATGCCTTGGTTTTTGCTGTTGTTACCGGCGACTTGTATGATCGATTTTGATTTGCTGTTGTCCAGGCGCGTCTAGTCTGGGGTCTGTGATCGGTGCACACCCACGACTGGATGTACGCGCTCAGGGTCGTGCGTGGTGCTGGAGGCGGCGCCGGACTGGGCATGCCGCTGCTGGAGAAGTTCAGGAGGAGCCAACTGGCCAGCGCGGCCATGTCAACCAGTGTGCGGAGCAAGAGGGTCCTTCTTGTTAGCGGAGGCGTCGTCGTACGTCGGCACAGGTCTCGCGCGCCGCCGCATCGCCAAGGTGCACGCCGCGCACGATAGCGATCTATGACGCCGATGCTCTCCGGCGAGAGAAAATCGTCTTGCTCTCGTAATTAGTTTTGATCCTGCGTGCCTTTGGTTTTCTATCCAGACACAGATTCAAGTTGAACAGGTGTGGGAATACGATGAAGCCAAGAGTCCATGTCTCATGCAAACTGCAGAGTTCATGTCTCGATACAAACTGGATATGAATCGACCTGGTGTACCTGCGTGCGAGCTAGTTTTTTCCCTTCCGATGTGAGATTTACGTGGTTAATCTCCACCTTTGATTTGCTTTAAGGTAAAACAGATTAATCCTGACCGTTGTTTGTCTTGTGTTTTAATTATATAATAGATGCTAGATGGGCTATTAAACAATTGAACTTTGATTTTAAGACTGCTGGAGAGAAGAGAATTCTTGATTTAAACCTACTTGATGAATGGAGAAATGAAGCTTATAAAAGTGCTAGAATGTTTAAAGAGAAGTTAAAATTTGGCATGACAAGAAATTAAGAGAAAAGAATTCAAAGTAGGTGATCAAGTTTTATTGTACAATTCTCGTTTCAAGTTTTCTGCAGGAAAGTTAGCTTCAAAGTGGCAGGGACCATTAGTGATACAGGAGGTGTACCGTTCAGGAGCTATCCGTCTTCACGGTGATATGAAAGGTAAACCTCATGTAGTCAATGGACAACGCCTTAAACATTATATTGCAGGAAAGAGCTTCGTCGGAATGGTGGAAAAATTGAACTTACAAACGCCGGAGGAGGTAATTGTGAGAGGTCGTGCAGTTTCAGAAACCCTAAATCAATAAAAGGTAACTTTAGTGTTGGAAAGTTTCTCGGAATTGCGTAATATTTTATGGAAGTCATTTTTTATGGAAATTAACTTGTGGGACAAGAAAACTGGACGAAGCGGAGACCCGAGGAAGGAAACAAGGGGTCCCACGCGGCCAGAATCTTGGGCCGCGTGGGACCACTCCTTTCCCTCCTCGGAGTCCCTTTTCGTCTCGTTTTCTTCTCCGACTCTTCGTCTTGACCTAAAAATCTTCAATATATACCCCCTTCCGCCAATCTAATCCCGCACCAAGCGTCCTCGAGCGATCTTTGCTTTTGCTGTTTCTGTCTGTCAGGGTTTAGCCATGTCTTGCTCCGGATCCACCCATGAGGGGGAGAGCATCCCCAAGGGAGGTGTTGTGAACCGCTACCTCAACTCCGTGATGGCTCCACCGAAGGTCGTGACCTTCAAGGAGGGTGTGCTACTCGTGGAGGAGGTGAAGGCTCCCAAGGCCACCGGTACGGTGGAGGAAAGGTTGGATGATCTAGAAGACAAGACCTTCAGGTATGGCACTGTGGTTTACCGCAGCCTTGATGCTCACCACTTCATGAACCTGGAGCTGGAGAAGAAGGTTGAACAGTACAAGGGGAGGCTCGAAGAACTAGAGGGAAGATACAAGGACGTCATCGAGAAGATGGAGAAGATCCAATGCTTTATGTGGATGTAGAGAACCAGTTTTGCGAGTATGAAGAACGCTTCAAGAAAATTGCAGTAGCTGCCACCCTCAGGTACAATGATCCACCTACATCTTTCCGTGATGGAAGGCCTTTCCCATGGAAGATGGCTGAATGGGAGTAAGAATATGAGAAGGAGGAGACCGCAGCAAAGGAGGCTCTAGCAGAACGTCAAGCTTGGGGGAGTTCCACCTAGTCTTTATCTCTACTAGTTTATCATATCTATCTAGTCATGGTGTGTTTTGCTTTTATCGTTTAGTTATCAATATCTCTTAGGCGTGTGTGAGCTCATGGAGCATTATCATGTATCTCTATCTTGTGGTTTATCAATGAATATTAAAGTGTGGTGTCATCCATGATTCTCTTGTTTGGAGATTTATGGGTAACAATCATGCAAATGAGCGTGGCATATTTAGAAGTTTCAGTCACATCTTGCCTTGAACTTAATTAACTTGAGTGTGTTGGACAATTGTAGAATCACCCCATTATAAAATGAGTATGAGTCAATATGACTTGAAAATTAATAGTTTAAGGTTGAGATATAGTCTTGTAGGATAAAAAGTTAGGAAGAGTTAATGAAAAGGATATGAAACACTCTTGTTAGAATCTAGTATCTTTTGAGCAAATTAATGATCATGGATATTTCAATACTTATGCTCTTGGAAAGTGAATGAAAAGGAAGGCACCTGAAAATTCAGTTAGCCATGGAAGGTGTGAGATAAAGGTTGTTTAGAGCATAGGAACTTGATTGAGATATCCATGACTAAAGTTTGCACTAGTTACTAGTGAAGCAAGGGTGCAAACAATTTTATATTTGTCTTTTCATTTGTCTTCTTTGAACTTGTTATCTAATAAGAGTTTATCTTGTCTTTAAATTTCAGCAAAGTATAGAATATTATGATGCTTTCCATAAAGAGCAAAAGCATGTGAAAAATAGTATGATTCAATTGTCCAACATACAATGGTTATTTGCTTTCAAAAAGTAAGGGGTGATTGCTAGAGCTTCTACTTATGTTGCCCTCATGTGTATGTGTTTTAGTTCATTAATCTTACATTGCAACTGAATATGATGATGATACAATGCTCGTATTTATTTATCAACCATAAGTCCATTGATTCATGTAATGATCTATGTCCTTACTTACTCGAGGATGAGTAAAGGTTTAAGCTTGGGGGAGTTGATACGTGCATTTTATCATCATTTATACAACTTTTAGTATCATATTAGAATGTTATTTGCATTGTGTTATCATTATTTTTACATGTTTTAGATGATTTATGGGACTTTCTTACAAAGTCCCTATTTTTGGTATTTAATTTCTGGGAGGCAGAAAACCTCCTTTTTCTTGTTTTTAATGTTTCAGGAGCTACAGGGACCCAAATAATAAAAGGAAAATTACACAGCTGGTTTTTCGTCAAGAGAAAGGCAGAGGGAAGAAGACCGAAGAGAGGAGAGCCACGAGGCCCAAAAGAGGTGGGCCCATGCGGCCAGAATCTTGGGCCGCGTGGGACCCACTAAACGGCGCCTCGGGCACCTCCTCGCCTAGGGCTTTTTATCGACGCCTTCATCCTCCCCGAAAAGGCACGCCCTAATTTTACTGAAACCATCCGAGGCCGCGGCGTCGGCGAAACTCCTGATTCCCTCCGAGGGGGATCAGATCCTGGTGCTCTGGAGCTCCGGAAGGAGGAAATCATCGTCATCGTCATCACCTCTCCCCCTTGGCGTGGGAGGAGGCCTCTACATCATCACCATCACCAAGACCAGCACCATCTCCATCATCATCTCCGTGATCCACTCCGTCCCCCTCATAGTTTGAGAGTTGCTATACCCTAGATACTTGTCTTGTGCTACTATTCATGTTTGTGACTGAGTACTTGTCATTATTTGGTGGTGAAGTTATATTTTCAGATTGTGTTGTACCACTTATGCCACTGAATATTATCATGTTTGCACGTTGTGAGTAGTTCCCATATGTTCCTGAGGGCATATGATGAATTGGCAATGATTTATATATAACATGTGTTGGTATTTTGTCAAGAGTTTATCTTTTATGTGATTCTATGATGGTGTTGCGCGAACGTCGACTGCACACCACTTCACCTATATGGGCTCATAGGAGAACACCGTAGTATAATGAATTGAGAGAGACTTGGGAGGACATGTAAACCTGGGACCGAATCATGAAGTTATATCATGAGGGTATTAGTATCGGGGACCTTAGAGTGTAATGCTATGGTGGGACTTTATGTCTTAATAATTCTTGTGCAGTCATTTACTTGGCCACATGATCTATCATAAGGGGTTGTAGTTTATTTATTTAGCTATACCTAATAATGGCTCCGTCCAAAGAAGATTAAAACTTGACAAGATATTCAACGTGTTGTTTAATAAATCTCTATGCCTAGCAATATCCATGCCGCCCTTGGGAACGTTTTCCACATATAAGTTACACATCACTTGAGCTTGTCCTCTTGCACATAAGAGGATTGGGCTTTCTCTCTCTGAGAGTTTTGACTTGCTACTGTTTATTTTCTGCATTGCAACTATACAACCAAAAATACCAAAAACACTTGCATCTTTTATTGTTTTATTTATCAATCTTGCTAACCAATACCTTAAGCTCCTCGTGGGTTCGACAACCTTTTCTAATTGAAAGGTACTACAATTGATCTCCTGCACTTGGAGTCATCAAGTAGCGTGCCTTGAGCACGCGGGCATAGAGAGAAGATTGGTCCGTCCGCAGACGCCAGCACTGCCGTCCCAACATTGCTTGGTTAAGGATTTCCATGTCACGAAAGCCCATTCCACCTAGATCTTTGGGTGAGGATAACAACTCCCAGGAATGCCAATGAAGTTTCCTTCTACCCTCCTTTATACCCCACCAGAAGTTAGCGATGGATCTTCTCATGGAGTGATAGGTGGAGGTTGCCAGATGAAAGCAACTCATAATATAGGTGGGTATAGACTGAATCACCGATTTGATAAAGGTCTCTTTCCCAGCCCTAGAAAGTGGACGATCAGACGCTCGACTCATGCGTTGCCACACCCGGTTATGCAAGAACTGAAAGGTGCTAACCAGCGATCGCCCAACCTCTGTAGGCATCCCAAGATATTTCTCTTCGAGAGCTTCATTCTGAACACCCAATTTCCGCATAACATCATTTCTAATAGCATCCGAGCAGGAGAGCCAAAGAATAAAGATGATTTATCCAGGTTAATTTTCTGGCCCGAACCTGCACAGAACATCTCCAGGGTTTGCTGCAAAGCGTCTACACTCCTCTCATCTGCACGTGCAAACAAAATGTTGTCATCCGCAAATAGTAAATGGGTGATTGGGGGGCCAAGTCGACTGTTACGTAAACCTTGTTGCGTACCTTGGACCTCCCTTTGTTGCAAAAGACAAGATAATCCTTCAGTGCAAAGGAGAAAAAGATAGGGGCTGATAGGGTCCCCCTGGCGATTGACCCTCGTAGGAATGACGGGCTCAGTCAGATCACCGTTAACACGAACAACGTAATGTACCATGGTGACACACCTCGTAACGGTATTGATCCAACATTGAGAAAAGCCAAGTTTCTGAAGGCAGCCAGATAGATAATCCCACTCTACTCGGTCATATGCCTTCATCATATCAACTTTCAACGCGAAAAAGGGTCTTTTCGCATGTTGCTGCCTGATAGGTCTCCAACGTATCCATAATTTCTGCTGTTCCATGCTTATATTATACCATTTGCTACATGTTTTATATACACTTCATATCACTTTTATGCATTTTCTGGGACTAACCTATTAACAAGATGCCACAGTGCCAGTTCCCTGTTTTCTGCTGTTTTTGGTTTCAGAAAGTTACTTCTGGAAATATTCTCGGAATTGCACGAAACAAAAGGCCAAGTCCCTATTTTTCCAACACGTACACGGAGTCCGAAGGAGAGACGAAGACTCGCCACGAGGTGGCCAAACCATAGGCCGCGCGCAGTGGGCCCACCGCGCCGCCTGGTGGTTTGGGCCCCTCGGGGGTCCGCCGACATCGCCCCTTCGCCTATTTATTCCCCGAGACGTGAAAACCCTAAAACACCGAGCCTTTCATCCAGAACATATTCGCTGCCGCCGCCGTCGTCAACCCTAACTCGGGGGGTTCTGAAGCTCTTCCCGGCACCCTGCCGGAGAGGGGAATCATCACCGGAGGGCTCTACATCGCCATGCCCGCCTCCGGAGTGATGCGTGAGTAGTTCATCCTTGGACTATGGGTCCATAGCAGTAGCTAGATGGTTGTCTTCTCCACTTGTGCCATCATGTTTAGATCTTGTGAGCTGCCTATCATGATCAAGATCATCTTATTGTAATGCTACATGTTGTGTTTGCTGGGATCTGACTTATATTGATACCTATGTGGAGCTGAATATTATATTATCATGTCTATGTCATTTGTGATCTTGCATGCTCTCCGTTACTTGTTGAAGCCTTGGCCAAGTGAATACTTGTGACTCCAAGAGGGGTATTTATGCATGATAGTTGGGTTCAACCTCTATTTAACCTGGGATAGTGACAGCAAGTTCTAAGGTTGTAGATGTGTTGTTGCCACTAGGGGTAAAACAGCAATGCTTTATTCAAGGATGAATGTATTGTTTACATTACGCACATTACTTAATGCAATTGTCTGTTGCTTGCAACTTAATACTGGAAGGGGTACGGATGTTAACCGGAAAGTGGACTATTTAGGCATAGATGCATGCTGGATAGCGGTCTATGTACTTTGTCGTAATGCCCAAATGAATCTCATAGTAGACACCACAACTCACACATGCATGTTATATGCACTTATCAATTGTCAATTGCCCAGCTGTAATTTGTTTACCCAGCATGTTAGTTATCTTATTGGAGAGACACCACTAGTGAACTGTGGACCCCGGTCCATTCTTTTACATCTGAAATACAATCTACTGCAATCATTGTTCTCTACTGTTTTATGCAAACAAACATCATCTTCCATACGATACGTTTAACCCTTTGTTTTCAGCAAGCCGGTGAGATTGACAACCTCACTGTTAAGTTGGGGCAAAGTAATTTGATTGTGTTGTGCAGGTTCCACGTTGGCACCGGAATCCCTGGTGTTGCGCCGCACTACACTCCTTCACCAACACCTTCGAAGCAACCTCGTTTTCCTACTGGTTCGATAAACCTTGGTTTCATACTGAGGGAAAACTTGCTGCTGCACTCATCATACCTTCCTCTTGGGGTTCCCAACTGACGTGTGACGTACAAGCATTGTTTCTGGCTGTTGCCGGGGAGATATTCCCTCGTCAACTTAGCGCTAGCAACACGTTTTCTGGCGCCGTTGCCGGGGAAAACCGAATTGCTTCTGCAAGGGGAGTCTCTCACACCCAATCTCTTTACTTTGTTATTTGTCTTGCTTAGTTTATTTTTATTTAGTCTTGTTTGCTCTCTTTATCAAAAACACAAAAAAATTAGTTACTTGTTTAATTTTGTTTTTTTTTTTCAAAATGAGTACTCCTGAGAACACTAAGTTGTGTGACTTCACTAGCACAAACAACAATGATTTCATATGCACTCCTATTGCTCCACCTGCTTCTAAGCAGAATTTTATGAAATTAAACCTGCTCTATTAAATCTTGTTATGAAAGAGCAATTTTCTGGTGTTAGTACTGATGATGCTGCTGCCCATCTTAATAACTTTGTTGAACTTTGTGAAATGCAAAAGTATAAGGATATGGATGGGGATATTATAAAACTGAAACTTTTTCCTTTCTCCTTGAGAGGAAGAGCTAAAGAATGGTTGCTTTCTTTGCCTAGAAATAGTATTGATTCTTGGACAAAATGCAAAGATGCTTTCATAGGGAAATATTATCCTCCTGCTAAGATTATATCCTTGAGAAGTAGCATTATGAATTTTAAACAACTTGATAATGAACATGTTGCTCAAGCTTGGGAAAGAATGAAATCTTTGGTGAAGAATTGTCCCACTCATGGACTGACTACTTGGATGATCATCCAAACCTTTTATGCAGGATTAAATTTTTCCTCAAGGAACTTATTGGATTCAGCCTCTGGAGGAACCTTTATGTCCATCACTTTAGGTGCAGCAACAAAGCTACTTGATGATATGATGATCAACTATTCCGAATGGCACACCGAAAGAGCTCCTCAAGGTAAGAAGGTAAATTCTGTTGAAGAAACCTCCTCTTTGAGTGATAAGATTGATGCTATTATGTCTATGCTTGTGAATGGTAGATCTCATGTTGATCCTAATAATGTTCCTTTAGCTTCATTGGTTGCTCAAGAAGAGCATGTTGATGTAAACTTCATTAAAAACAACAACTTCAACAACAATGCTTATAGGAATAATTTTGGTAGCAACAACTCTAGGCCTTTTCCTTCAAGTGGTAATGGTTATTTAATGCTAGATCTTTTATGCCTAGTGAGGAAAGGATGATAGAAATTGAGAGATCAACTAAAAGCTTTATGCAATCACAATTTGAGCAAAATCAATTGTTTACAAAAGCTATGAATGAACAAACTGCCATGTTGAAGAATATAGGACAGCAACTCGAAAATATAAATAGTGAGATTTCAGGTTTGCAAACTAAGATTTCCATTGCTGAAAACCGTATTTCATCTATGTCTGAAGCTCAGTCCTCTTTGATTAATAACATGGCAGCGAAACCTGAAGGTCTTGATGAGTCATTTGCTACAGCAAATGCCATCCAAGTTCGAATTGATAATAATATTAGGATGTTGGCTGAATTGCATGCTAGGTGGGAAAAAGAGGAAGAACTTGAAAAAGAGAATAGTATAGTTAGAGTTTGTACTATCACCACCACTAGTAATGCTAATGTTTTACATGCTAGTAAGCCTCCTACTATTGATGGTAATGTTATTGGTGTTGGTAATGTCTCTACTACTTCTGCAAAGCGTTTGAAATTGCCTAAAACTGCTGAAACTTTTTCTGATAAAAGTGCTGAAATTTTTCAAACTATTGGAGACAATGGTTCCACCACCATTGACAATAATGATTTTGATTTTGATGATTGTAACATCTCTGAAGTTATTATGTTCTTGCAAAAATTAGCTAGAAGTCCCAATGCTAGCACTATTAATTTGGCTTTTACAAAGCATATTACAAATGCTCTTTTGCAAGCTAGGGAGGAGAAGTTGAAACTTAAAGCTTCTATTCCTAGGAAATTAGAAGATGGTTGGGAACCCATCATTAAGGTAAAGGTGAATGATTTTGATTGCAATGCCTTGTGTGATCTTGGTGCAAGTATTTCGGTTTTGCCCAAGAAGCTTTATGATATTCTTGATTTGCCACCTTTGGAACATTGTTATTTGGATGTTTTTCTCGCTGATAATGCTATGAAGAAACCTTTGGGGCGAGTTAATGATGTTTTTATTACAGTAAACAATAACCTTGTCCCGTTGATTTTATTGTTATGGATATTGAATGCAATGCATCTTGTCCTATTGTTTTGGGAAGACCTTTTCTTCGAACTGTTGGTGCCATCATTGATATGAAAGAAGGTAATATAAGGTACCAATTTCCTCTCAAGAAAGGTATGGAACACTTCCCTAGGAAGAGAATGAAGTTACCTTTTGACTCTATTGTTAGAGCAAGTTATGATGTTGATGCTTCTTCTCTTGACAACACTTGATTTTCACTTTCTGCGCCTAGCTGAAAGGCGTTAAAGAAAAGCGCTTATGGGAGACAACCCATCGTTTTTATTTGCTGTTATTTTTGTTTTCTTTGAGTCAAGGAGTTTTGTTACTTCTGTAGCAACTCCTTTGTATCTTTATTTTATCGCAATGTTGTGCCAAGTAAAGTTCTATATTGAAAGTTGATGCAAGATTTGGATTTCTGCGCAGTGACAGATTTTTAGCTGTCACGGATTTGAGCTTATCTCCCTGTAGAAAATTCAAAAAATTCTGAAAAAATCACGCATATTCCTGAGATATGTACGCAACTTTCATTATTTTAGGCCAGATCCATCTGAGCAACTTAAGTGCCTCGAAAAAATTCGTCATTCCAGACTGTTCTGTTTTTGACAGATTCTGCCTTTTGTTTTGCATTCGCTCTTTTACTGTGTTTGTGTGGATTTCTTTGCTCCACAAAGCATTGGTGGCTGTAGCTAATGTCCAGAAGCTTTGGGATTGATTGTATCATTACAGAATATGAGAATTTTTGATTATGCACTAACCCTCTAATGAGAACTGTCTTGAGTTTGGTGTGAAGGAAGTTTTCAAGGATCAAGCGAGAAGGGTGATATTATGTGATCAAGAAGAGTGAAAAGCCTAAGCTTGGGGATGCCCCCGTGGTTCATCCCAACCATATTCAGAGAGACTCAAGCGTCTAAGCTTGGGGATGCCCAAGGCATCCCCTTCTTCATCAACAAACTTATCAGGTCATCTCTAGTGAAACTATATTTTAATTCTTTCACATCTTATGCGCTTTACTTGGAGCGTCTGTGTGTTTTTATTTTTGTTTTGTTTGAATAAATTCGGATCCTAGCAATCCTTGTGTGGGAGAGAGACACGCTCCGCTTTTTCATGTGAATACTCATGTTCTTCACTTATATTTGTTGAGTATTCTTAACTAGCTACTGCAGTGCTTTTAGCTCCTGTTTTTCATGCATCTCTTCGAGCTGTTAGCACTTGTTTATAAATACTCTCTTGCTGCATTATATTATCATTTGGAGAGTTTATGTTTAAATAAATTGATTGGTGTTTGTTTGGAAGAAAGAAAATGCTACATGTAGTAGTTGGTATTGGAAAAGACATATGCATTCTTGTAGATCATTGTCTTGTTTCGATTTGATACTTTGCAATTGTTTTGAGCTCTCAAGTAGATCATGTTTAAGCTCTTGCATCATGTAGTTAAAGCCTAGTAGTGGAGAACTACCGTAGAGCTTGTTGAGACTTGGGATGCATATTTGTTCTCTCTAAGGTCTAGATATTTTCTGGTAAAATGTTTGAGCAACAAGGAAGACAGTGTAGAGTCTTATAATACTTGCAATATGTTTTTATGTGATTCTTGCTGTACCGGTTTATACTTGTGTTTGCTTCAAACAACCTTGCTAGCCTAAACTCTGTACTGAGAGGGAATGCTTCTCGTGCATCCAAAACTTGAGCCAAAACCCATGCCATTTGTGTCCACCATACCTACCTACTATGTGGTATTTCCTGCCATTCCAAGTAAATATTTCATGTGCTACCTTTAAACTATTCAAAACTTTATTACTCCTTATTTGTGTCAATGTTTTATAGCTCATGAGGAAGTATGTGGTGTTTTATCTTTCAATCTTGTCATTTACTTCTGACAGACTTTCACCAATGGACTAGTGGCATATACATCCGCTTATCCAATAATTTGCAAAAAGAGCTGGCAACGGGGTGCCCAGCCCCAATTAATTACAACTTTCATTAATAATTCTCTTCACATGTTTTGCCCTGATTTATCAGTAAGCAACTTAATTTGCAAATAGACACTCCTCCATGGTATGTGAATGTTGGAAGGCACCCGAGGATTCGGTTAGCCATGGCTTGTGTAAGCAAAAGGTTGGGAGGAGTGTCATCTATAAAGAAACTAAAATACATGTGTAAACAAAAGAGAAGAGGGATGATCTACCTTGCTGGTAGAGATAACGTCCTTCATGGGAGCCGCTCTTGAAAGTCTGGTTGACAAGGGGGTTAGAGTGCCCACTACCATTCGTTGACAACAACAAACACCTCTCAAATACTTATTTTGTGCTCTCTATATGCTTTCGAAAACTTAAAAAGCTCTAGCACATGATTTAATCCCTGCTTCCCTCTGCGAAGGGCCTATCTTTTACTTTATGTTGAGTCAGTTTACCTACTCCTTTCTATCTTAGAAGCAAACACTTGTGTCAACTTTGTGTGCATTGATTCTTACATGTTTACTTATTGCACTTGTTATATTGCTTTATGTTGACAACTATCCATGAGATATACATGTTACAAGTTGAAAGCAATGCTGAAACTTAATCATCCTTTGTGTTGCTTCAATGCCTTTTACTTTGAATCTATTGCTTTATGAGTTACCTCTTATGCAAAACTTTTTGATGCTTGTCTTGAAAGTACTATTCATGAAAAGTTTTTGCTTATATGATTCATTGTTTACTCTTTATCTATTTGTTAGCAAACTATAGACATTGCTTTGAGTCACTTCATTCATGACATGAGCCTTGCAATATATTGATCAAGATTGTGTGAAAGCATGTCTCCTCAGAAATTATTTGTTGTTATCGTTTTACCTACTCGAGGACGAGTAGAACTAAGCTTGGGGATGCTTGATACGTCTCCAACGTATCCATAATTTCTGCTGTTCCATGCTTATATTATACCATTTGCTACATGTTTTATATACACTTCATATCACTTTTATGCATTTTCTGGGACTAACCTATTAACAAGATGCCACAGTGCCAGTTCCCTGTTTTCTGCTGTTTTTGGTTTCAGAAAGTTACTTCTGGAAATATTCTCGGAATTGCACGAAACAAAAGGCCAAGTCCCTATTTTTCCAACACGTACACGGAGTCCGAAGGAGAGACGAAGAGCCACGAGGTGGCCAAACCACAGGCGGCGCGGCAGTGGGCCCACCGCGCCGCCTGTGGTTTGGGCCCCTCGGGGGTCCGCCGACATCGCCCCTTCGCCTATTTATTCCCCGAGACGTGAAAACCCTAAAACACCGAGCCTTTCATCCAGAACATATTCGCTGCCGCCGCCGTCGTCAACCCTAACTCGGGGGGTTCTGAAGCTCTTCCCGGCACCCTGCCGGAGAGGGGAATCATCACCGGAGGGCTCTACATCGCCATGCCCGCCTCCGGAGTGATGCGTGAGTAGTTCATCCTTGGACTATGGGTCCATAGCAGTAGCTAGATGGTTGTCTTCTCCACTTGTGCCATCATGTTTAGATCTTGTGAGCTGCCTATCATGATCAAGATCATCTTATTGTAATGCTACATGTTGTGTTTGCTGGGATCTGACTTATATTGATACCTATGTGGAGCTGAATATTATATTATCATGTCTATGTCATTTGTGATCTTGCATGCTCTCCGTTACTTGTTGAAGCCTTGGCCAAGTGAATACTTGTGACTCCAAGAGGGGGTATTTATGCATGATAGTTGGGTTCAACCTCTATTTAACCTGGGATAGTGACAGCAAGTTCTAAGGTTGTAGATGTGTTGTTGCCACTAGGGGTAAAACAGCAATGCTTTATTCAAGGATGAATGTATTGTTTACATTACGCACATTACTTAATGCAATTGTCTGTTGCTTGCAACTTAATACTGGAAGGGGTACGGATGTTAACCGGAAAGTGGACTATTTAGGCATAGATGCATGCTGGATAGCGGTCTATGTACTTTGTCGTAATGCCCAAATGAATCTCATAGTAGACACCACAACTCACACATGCATGTTATATGCACTTATCAATTGTCAATTGCCCAGCTGTAATTTGTTTACCCAGCATGTTAGTTATCTTATTGGAGAGACACCACTAGTGAACTGTGGACCCCGGTCCATTCTTTTACATCTGAAATACAATCTACTGCAATCATTGTTCTCTACTGTTTTATGCAAACAAACATCATCTTCCATTCGATACGTTTAACCCTTTGTTTTCAGCAAGCCGGTGAGATTGACAACCTCACTGTTAAGTTGGGGCAAAGTAATTTGATTGTGTTGTGCAGGTTCCACGTTGGCACCGGAATCCCTGGTGTTGCGCCGCACTACACTCCTTCACCAACACCTTCGAAGCAACCTCGTTTTCCTACTGGTTCGATAAACCTTGGTTTCATACTGAGGGAAAACTTGCTGCTGCACTCATCATACCTTCCTCTTGGGGTTCCCAACTGACGTGTGACGTTACACGCATCAAGTATAGTTTCTGGCGCTATTGCCGGTGAGATATTCCCTCGTCAACTTAGCGCTAGCACTGCCGAATAGTATGTAAACACTCAAAAGCAATCAAAGCATTGTCTGTAATCAAACGTCCTGGCACAAAAGCACTTTGATTCTCTGAGATAATCATCAGCAAGATAAGCTTCAAACGGTTTGCTAACACCTTCGAGCTATCTTATAGAGCACATTGCACAACTTATAGGCTAGAAATTTTTCAGGTGTAGAGGATAAGAAATCTTCGGAATAAGAACAATGATCGAGTCACAAAAACCCTCTGGAGCTGTCCTCCATCAAGAAATGTCCTCACTGCCCGGCAAATATCCTCCTGAAATTTTTTCCAGTGGGTCTGATAAAAGAGGGCAGGAAACCCATCCGGCCCAGGAGCCTTTGTTGGGCCTATCTGGAAAAGGGCCTGCTTGATCTCCTCATCAAAATAAGGTTTATTTAACTCAGCATTCATGTCATCAGTAACCTTATTTGGAATTGAGTCAAGAATAGCATCACTGGAAAAGATAGGTTCCGAAGAAAAAAGATCTCCATAAAACTCCTGAACCATACCTTTAATACCAGCTTGGTCTTCACAGCGTGCACCATTTTCACGAAAGACTCGCGGTTGGTTTTTTTTCCGGGCTGTAGCACGTGCATGGAAGAAAGATGTATTGCGGTCGCCCTCGCGTAACCACTCTACACGAGATCTCTGCCTCGCCATTATTTCTTCCCTCTCGAAGAGTTTGCATAGATCCTTCTCCACCACCTGAATCTCAGCTGTGTGGCCATCTGATAACCGAAGATGCTTCAGTTTGCGTTCGAGTTTTTGATCTTGTTGCGAATAGCACCGAAGGACTCACGGCTCCACTCCTTTAGAGAGACCGCGACCTTCTGTAGTTTGGACCACGTGCCCTGGAGCGAGCGGTCACCATGGTCACCATCGGACCAAGCCTTCTCCATAGTCTCCTTATAGTCAGGAGCACAGAGCCAAGCTGCTTCAAAACGAAAACCCCTGCTAACCGGCGTAGCCAGGATGCAATCGCTGAGCTTGGAGAGATTTATAGAGATGGCAAGATGATCAGATGTGGTAGTGACGACGTTTTCAACCTGACAGTCATCAAATATAGAGGTGAAAGCACCGTCAGCCACCGCACGATCAAGATGAACCTTAACATGATTCTCAGCTTTCTGCCTATTATTCCATGTAAACTTAGGCCCTGTAAACCCGAGATCAATCAGTTCGCAAGTATCAAGACAATCACGGAATTGGGATATCTGGGACTCCGATCTCTCGCGAACACCACAATGTTTGTCCTGGCTAAGAACTTCATTAAAATTGCCACAACAGATCCACGGTCCATTCCATTCCGATCGGAGGCGGCACAACAGCTCCCAGAATTCATGTCTCTGGTCCCTACGTGCCTCCCCATAAACGAAGGTTGCCCTCCATGGTGCACACTCTCCAGACGAAATCATAACGTCAATGCAATGTGAGTTGAAACCCTTGAGTGTCACTGTGAAATCTGATAACCAGAATAGCGCGAGGCCTCCACTGAGACCCGCAAAACTGACAGCAAAACTGCCCAAGTAGCCTAGCGACCACATAAAATATTGAGCTCGTGTATCCTTCATCTTTGTCTCTGACAGAAAGAGGAAGGAGGGTCGATAAGTCCGCACTAACCAGTGGAGTTCGCCAACCACCGAGTCAGACCCCAATCCTCGGCAGTTCTAGCATAAGAGTCTCATTGCAGCGCAGTCCCGCCTGATCCACCGATCCCGAGGATGACACGTTCGCATCCTTCTTGAGTTTCTTGTTCAAGTCTGATTCTGACGCAGACCTGTCCTCCGATTCCAAGGGTTCGGGAGACACCGCATCCGTACCCCTAACAGGTACCAGGGCTGTAGATGCGGGAGGTGTCGTAGTGTTTTTTGGCACATAAACGTTACGCTTCAGCCCACTCTTACGACCACCATTAGCATGCACCGGAGCTACAGCTTTGCCAGTTGTGTTCTGAGTATCTGTCCTGGGCTTGCGTGCTCTGGATTTTTTCGGCTTCACCGGCGAGGACACCTCGCCGTTGCCATCGTTCCCACGTGGCTTAGCAGGATTGATCCTGCTTGTGAGGGCCATGGTGGCCATTGCCGGGCCAGGAATTATGTCCACTCGAGGTAGACCCCTAGCCAGAGTTCGTCCCGACCTTAGCCTTGCGATCATCCGGGACATAGAGACATGTCTCATGGTATGGGAGGAGACCATCCGCATCGTGGTCGGTCGGTGTTGGGCACACCAAGGTGAAGTGACCAATTAGACTGCAGGAGAAGCATAAATCGGCAGACATTCATACTTCACAGCATAGACATCAGTAGCCTGCCTCTTCTGGGATAAAGTCGAAACAGATCGCATTAGAGGTTCAGACACCTTGACCCTGATACGGAAGCGCAGGTACTCACCCCAAGCCCTTCCTTTATCGTCCACCTCCATCTTTGACACTGCACCAACACATTCAGCAAGAATCTTACGCCTACTATCATTCGTCAACCCAAAGGGAAAAATCAGAATTCGAGCCCAAAGGGTAAGCTCCTCAAAACGGATGTCAGCCGGATTGATTCTCGGGTCAAACTCATTGAGAAGGACACCATTCCTTCCTACTGTCCACGGCGAGCCATCCTGAATACGGATCTTGTCTTTCTCACAACAGAACTCTGCCAAGAACATGTTAGCGCCCATTGGATGAAGCTCAAGTCCTTTAGGGCTTCCCCATGCAGGGCGTAACGCAGATCGAATTGTCGAGATGTGTAGAGTATTTGGGCAAGAACCTTCCCCACCAGAGCCCATTGTGGGCAGCCAAGGTCATCGTCTTCCTCCTCTAGAACAACAGCCTTAGATTCCTGGGAAGTGAGCTTCAGCCCCTGCAACATATCCGCCACGTCGCCGGCGGACTCGCCCATCGCAGGAGTCGAAGGGCTGGGCGCCCCCTTGTCATGCAGATCCCTAGATTGGATCGCCAGAGTCCGACCATCCCGAGGATTGCCGGAGTTGTTCCCCTTCGCCGCAGCCTCTTGTTCGCCATCGCGTCCAGCCGATCGTGGAAGGGCTAGGGCACGTGCAGACGTGGGATGGAGCGAGGGAGTAGACGGAGACGGAGGCGAGAGAGATCGCCGCCACCAAACGTCATCGAGAAAACCTAGATCGCCTCAATCGCTAGAGCCAGAGGAAAACCTAGGTAACCGACATAGAGAGGACATCTATCAGGTATAGGGGGTGTTTGGTAGCCTGCATCGACTTTTGAGCTCCGCGGGGGCAGGCACTCCAGGGCCAGGTCTGGCGAAATCACCTTCTCCGCCATGTTGTGCATGCCATTTGGTATCCTGTATGTTTTCAGGCCAGGGTCGCCATATGCAGCTGACCAAACATCATGCTTGTGTTTCCTGTGATAGTTAGTCTCACCTTCTTCCACATGGATGGAGTTACCTCCCATCACCACTTGGACAGTTCTAAGTGACAGATACATGTCGAGCAGTGAGCGGCCGCGGCGGCGGAGGTCGCCGGCGAAGAACGTGGCGACCAATGAAACGAAAACTTACAACACGAGAATTGCGTCAAATGGTGATGCGAAGCTACTCCTAAAACGAAATTTCAAACCGTCGATTGTGTGCGATTAATTTGAAGAAATTCGTATAAAAAAGCTCCAAACATGAGCACGAAATTAGGAGTTAAGAATCAACAAAAGTCGAAACCGATTGTCATAATGGAACCACGTAATCAATGCGCGTCATTTTCCTGTAGACCTTATTTTGAATCGTGCAATGTAGTGTTGATTAGAAGGAAGAAGATGAAGTAAGAATAAGGAGAGTGACCGGAAACATAGTTCACGTGCAAGGTTGGAGAGCAGGAGGAAAGAACGAGCCAGACCGGCTAGGCACGTCGATCTGAGCGTGCCCAGCGGGCCTGGTTTTTCGTTGACTATTGCAGCTGGGGGGCCTGGCCCAGCAGCTCATGCGGGATCCAATAACCGTGCCGTTGCAGCTAGCGGGCCTGGTCTGCCCTCATGCAGGCTACCAAAAGCGCCATATACATTTTTGGTCCCACAACTTGCACGCTCGTGCATTTTACTCCCACAACCTACAAAATGTGCACTGACAGTACCACCGAAACCCTAATGGGCCTAGGGCCCATGGGGAGGCGGAGGCCGAGTAGGGAGGGACTCCTCCCCTAGGTCGGTTCGGCGGGTGGGGCCCACCCATGGGGCGGCGGTGGATTGAGGAGGTTTTTTGCCCCTTCTCCAAGCACTCCTCCCCCTTTGATCTACTATATAAACCCCCCCCCCCCACGCCTCCTTTTGGATACACACAAGTTCCGCAATTTTAGCTCTTTGTCTAAAAGGGTTGAGGCGTCCTCTAATTGGAGGTGTTCTCTCCTATTAGACTTAGATCTAATCTCTCTCTTTCTCCTTCTCATGTGTTGAGATCTCCACCTTCACATACACCAATAGTGCTTCAAGTTTGGACGGCGAAGCCCTGCTGAACCGGTCCCGACGTACGTGTACGAGCTCTCAGAGGGGTGAGGCGTCAGGCGACTGACGGTTGACCCTCGCTCTGTTGGATCCAGAAGGTTGAGCTAAGGTGGAGAGACTGCAACATTCTCTCTACCATGCTTGGTTGAGAGAATCTTCTATAGGCTTCATCGACTACGTCACAACACTTCTTCCGCTTCAAACGGTGTTGGTAACGTAACCCAAACTAGATCATTGGATCTTTGTATTCACTTGTATCTTCATAATAGATCTTGGGTAGTTGCGTAGCATGCTAGACGGAAATTTCTAATTTACCGTACACACAACCCTACACATACGCCACATGGAGGAGACAACAAATCCTAAACCTAAACCTAGGGTGAGGAAAACTAAACCTAATCTATACAGGAGGCCACAACCACCATCTCCAGCTCCCCTCCGGCCAGCGAGGCCGACGGAGGGATGCCAGAGCGGCATCGGGGGGCAGAGGCGACTCCCAAGTGGGCGAGGAGAGCGAGAGAGGAGAGAGAAGGAGACAAACCAAATGAGAGCCTGTTCGAGCATCTTTAGCAGATCCCGCAAATATCCGATCGTCAAACTCGTATACGGTAAACCGTAAAACGATTTTAAGGGCGAAAAGTGGCCGTGCAGAAAAGATACCGTAAACATGTACCGTAAAATAGAATATTCATGTTTACGGGATTTGTTCTGGCAAAATCCGTGAAACCGCAAAATGTTCAGAATCGACATCGTTCAGATTTCGAATAGTTCCGAAACATACATTCAATTCATTGACTCTAGTACTACATCTTTTCAGAATTCTACATAGTTCATACACATATACGTTCAGTTCATCGACTCTAGTACTACATCAAGCAAAGGAAACCGCTCAATCTCGCAAAGTGACATCACATTTCCTATAACACGACTTCTCAAAGGTGACAAGCGTTTGAGTTTGCTCATCCAACGAACTTGCATCATAGGTCATGATCATGTCCTGCAATCTGAAGATATCTAGCCACATCTGGAGTTGTAATGCCCTAGCATTCAATCGACAGCAGAAATTAACCATATCCAAATGTTGGTCCTTGTAATCCTTGAACATTGCCCCATACATGTCCATTACTTCTTTCATAGATAGCATAGCAAGTCTCTCCTCTATTGGGTCATCAAGGATTCAATTTCTGTCTCGTACTATAATGATAACGGGGAAACAGTACTAAGAAACATAAACAAGTGAAATAGAAACGCCGCAATGAAAAATAGAATTTACATTGCGATTTCCGCGTCGTGGGACTCCGCTTACGCCACGGCATCTCTGGATGGTAGATGCTAGGAGGCACCTTAAGGAAAAGGCCGTAGCTTTCTTTTTTGCGGGGAAAAGGTCGTACCCGTCGGGCGACGGTGGAGGCGCAGTGGTACCAGACGGGGGGCACCAGGCTGTACCACACAGGAGCCCGGGGAGCGAAGTACCTTGATTCGGGTGCGAGAGGATCCGACGCGACGGAGGGGCTCGAAGGCCGGGTACGGTGGCCGGAGGAGCGCCGGGGCCAGGGGCTGCAGGGCTGGGTGCGGCGGAGGGCGAGGCTGGAGGACCGGGCGCGACGACGGGAGGAGCAGGGGCGTCAAGCGATGGGAAAACGAAACACATGGCGACGACGGGTGGCGGCGGGAGGATGGACGACCCGGGAGCGTGGCGGCTGCGGCGGGAAGGGTTTCGACGCCGACTGAAATGTCCCTCTCGCCAAACGGAAATGAAATATAAGGGAAACCTAAAAAACTGGCACCGAAGCTGCGTATCTAAGGTTTTCACCGGGCAGTTTTACGGGATCTGCTCGAGTCGCGTTTTTTGCCAGAACCCGTAAAATAGCTGTTATTTTACAGTTTAGGCTGTTTTACGGACCCGCTAGAGATGCTCTTGCAATTGCTCCGTTGGAGAGGCCCATTGGGGGTGATGGGGGCTCCATGCCCTTGAGTACGTACGTCGAGTCAAAGGATGGGCAATCATTTTAGGGTTTGAAAGCTGCAGCCTGCAGGAAGGGGATGGATATAGCTAGCTGGCGTCGAGACTTTTAACACAAGTGCCCGTGTCAGGAATATCGTGTACAGCTGCGTAGGCCGATTTGGTTTCGGCGAAGAGATCTGCTATGGTGGCGCCATCGATCGCCGTCTGTGGCTAGCTCTCTCTTCTTGCTATTTACATGCAATTCCCATCTACTAGTATCTGGAGTAGCTAGGTAGGCTGGTCTTCTTCACGTCTCACGTGTGTAAGAACAAAACAGCGAGGTGGAAGACTAGGACAGCAGGAGGCCATGCTTGTTACTCCATCCGTTCCAATATATAAGACGTTTTAGCTCTTCAACATGTTGTCTAGGTGCATACTAAAATGAGTGTGCATACACACTAAAATATGTCTACATACATCTACATATATGTGAATGTGGACAAATGATAAAACATCTTATATTTAGGAACGGAGGGAGTAATAATTTTTTCTGTAGGAGGTCAGGCATCCAGAAGCAAGGAGATGAACTACTGGACACCCCTGAAATCTTCGCGGATACTACCTCTGCTGAGTCTCTGGAGTAGGCTGGTCCAGGACAGACCTAATATATGTGTCCCATCCAGACAAAGATTTTTCTACCCTACCTACTTTCATGTGAAGAGATGCCTCTGGCAGTCGTTAACTCTGTGTGGTCAGATCTTGACTAGGCACGCGCAGTTGCTCTTCACATATTCTTGACCGCCCAAGCGGGCGTACGTGTATTACTAATTTTATTATTCACATAACTAATCTTTGTTCCGAATTTTAGCAAGTTACTGCACCTCTCTTTCTAGCTGGCAGTCCTCTAGCTTCCAACTATACACAACACAGCTACTCATTGGGCAAGCTCGAACTTATTTTTTTTTGATAAATGCAAGCTCGATCGTAAACGTGGAGCTAGTTAAAGAGAGCTATTTTTCCTTCTTCCCTCCGGCCGTCGAGCTAGCTAGATAGATAAACGTAAGGCGCATATCAGGCATACTGTTCCGTAGTAGCATAGCACATAAGCATGCATGTGGGGTTCCTTGCAGAAGCTAGCAACGATGTCCGCCCATCATCAGCAATTAAACGAACCTAGCTAGCGCATTGTGATAGGGCGCATGCATGCACGTATGTGTGTAATACTTTGCCAGGCCAAGAAGCTTGCACGAACCGATGACTGCTCATACAGGGAATCACGCCTCCTTGGCTGCACCAGATGCACGTTAGTTCGGTGCACTATATGTTGTCAAACACTATGTTGGTATCCCCGTATTTGCAGTGTGTCAAATACTCGGCAAAAAAGGTCAGAAAATAAATAAACATATAGGAAACAACGGCTCGGTCACAAATAACAAACATGTAGAAAATAACATAGGTGAAAAGACCTAGATAAATTTAGGGAATACACACATTTAACACAACACGCTTCGATCCTTTTCAGTTATCTTCTCTTCTGGCTACCCCTTCTAGCTGGCCCTACGAAACAGTGCCCCCCGAAATTGTAGGAAGGTGGTCCAGTTCCGTTGGCAAAGTCGCCCCAACAAGGAGTGTGCGCGCTTTATGTCGATGTCGTCATTGTGGTACGACATCCACGCCATCACATCTAGGTGCCATAAGTCCTCCGGTTAGGGCATCAACATGAGCTTGCGCCTAGCCGGTTCATAAACCGAGTAGCCACATCGGGCTCCCACGCCCTGGGAACCTCTCGAAACTCAGATCCGTCATGAATGACAATTATGATGGTTGGCCTATGTGGCTATGTCCTCGCGTTGCCAGCGACTCATTGTGAGCCTCTTGTCGTTGACAACGAGGATGTGTGAGACATGGAGGATGAGAGTGTAGTTCTCGTTTGAACGGAAGCGGACAAGAAAGTCGAATGGAAAAAAAAATGCTAAACTCCACCTTCACGCGCGACTGTTCACTCTGTAATGCACCAGCACCGCCGTCACCAGTGGCCGAGCCACGTTAGATATGTGTAGTCAATGGACAACACAATGTTTTTTCAATATTAGCATAAATCATGAAAAAACAATGATACAAATACGTTTATTTGATTACATAACTTCGCATTGACTACACAAAGTTGAATCCTCGTTCCACCACTACATCATCGGCCGACAATGGTGGCTGGCTACCTTCCACCGCAGCCACTAGTGCGCGCCCGCTCCATTTCTTTTATAACTTGATCATGTCGAAAGTGCGGGCTAACACGCAATGGCCATGTTCGGAACAGAGACCATATTTGTTGAACCTAAACATTTTCTCCGTAAGCACTATCCTAATATCCATACTAGTCGAAATGAGGAATTTGAGTTTTATAGGCTTCTGGGCGGCTGCGATCTTTTTATCCCTACCCTCCACCCTTTAACCTCCAATTTTCCGCACTCTTTTCCTTTAAAAAGTTCCCGCTCTTTTTCCCGCGCCCTTCTCAATTATTTCCCGCCTAACACGCGCTGATAACGGACACGTGGCTTGTCTGTTTGCCGAGTCTCATTGTTTGTCGAGTGTATTTTTGCTCCTACACCGAGTCTTTGTTATTTGGCGATTTTCTTGTTACCCTACTCGGCGTATACTCTGCTTTGAGGAGTGGTTTCCAATACGCAAGGTATATTTTGCCTTATTCGGCATATACCTTGATCTACTGAGTATCCCCGTTTTGACACTCTGCGATCGTCGAATTACTCGCCATAATCTGATTTTCCTGTAGTGACCTTCAAGACTTGTGCTTAGATGAACCTCTCAAAGTACTTGCAGCTAAACTCGCCAGGATAACATCCTAGCTAGGTGGAGTTCGTTGTAACTACATGGATCTAAAGATGGCAAGCTAGCTAGCCGGAAGCTTTTCACCGGCATGGACGCCCTCTCGGTCGTGGTCTCGTCTGGTACCTTGCATGTGGGGTGCGCGCGTTCGTCGCAGAGATTAAGAACGGAGGGTGGACAGCATCCACACAGCATTAACAGACCGGAAAAACAAGACAGTTGACGCGAACCTTTTCGTGATCCCTTCATCTATTTCTTTCATCAACTGATTAAAGAAAGGACAAGCCCAAGTGGAGACACATGCACCGGTGCAGAGAGATCGATAGACCGGGTTAGCAGTATTTAGAGTTACTACTGGTCGTAGCATCAGAGCAGCCGGAGCTAGCTCAAGTGGACCAAGCCATTCATGCCAAGTAGTACTACTACTACAGCAGCCTGAATATATAAGTACTACTATAGCTTAACCATCTTCTTAATTTTTAATCTCAAGTAAACGCGTCGATCCATTTACATTTCTTAAACATATACAGGAGTACGTGAAAGAAAGCACAGTACAGTAGTATTAATTCTCGTACTAACAGTACGTAGCCCAACAAAAGTTAGAGCTGGATCAGTACACCATGATGATATTAATTTGCTCTAGCTAGGTAGGAGTACCGTAGTAGTGGTCGGTCGGTTGTCTGTAGAGGACACAACTCGATCCAAAGCCACCAACTAAATTTACAGATCGGATAGATCAAGAAAGGGACAACAAAAGAGGGAGACAGCAGGCCGGAGCTATCTAGCCAGCCGGCTCCGATGGAGAGAACACATGGATGGAGGAGACGAGCTTGAAGAAGCGCGAGGATAAGCTTTGGCCCTAAGCGCTAGCTAATGCCCTACGTACAGATTAACGGAGTGGAGCTTAGAGACACGTACTCGATCAGATCTAGGCAGAAAGGAAGAGAGGAGATAGTAGTACATATTTAAATATATATATGTATACCCTAGCAAATTAAGCAAGGTCGCTCGCTCGTACGTGGCCGGCCGGAGAAATTCATGGCGCCGCCGCCGCCGCCGCCGCCGCTTAATTGTCGTGGCGCGCGGTTCGATCTCTCCGATAGGCACTGCCGACGCTCACGAGCGTAGGATGCTGCGGATGATCTCCGCGCCGGCGCTATTGTGATCCATGGTCGACATCAGGTCAGACAGCCGGTCGCTGAGGTCGTCCACCTCCCGGTGGAGGCTCTTGATGTAGCTGCAAGTCTCCTTGAGCAGCTTCGTCGTGGACGCCTGCATTTTCCATTCACTCACACGGATTATTACTTGCTCGCTTCAGTTCGTACAAATCATACAATCAAACCAAACCTAGCTACTCCAGCTTCTAGCTAGGTGGCGGGTAATGTGGATGTATTTCAGTTACCTGTCCGGAGCCGCGTCGGCGGGTGTTGGGAAAAGAGCCTGGAGCTTGGATATGAGCTCGTTAATCTCCTCCTCGGAGATGGCGCCACGCGACGACCTTGATCTGCTCGACATCGTCACCGGCCGGGATGGGCAAGGCACTGCTTTCCGGAGCTACCTCGCCGAGTCCGGCTGGCTGATGGTGAAGCCGCGTACTGTGTGCTCAAGAAGTAGACAAACCCAGCGTTGCCCGTGAGCTATCTGGCCGAAGAGAAGCGCTTGTTGAGCTGAGGTTGTTGGCTGGTTCGATCCGCAATGGCGGGAGGAGTGTGTGTGAGGGAGACAGAAAGGGAGAGCGTGTCCTTTATAGGAAGGATTGGGGATGGATCGAGATAGATGGGTGTCCAGATAATTTGATCCTGGAGTAATTGTAACACACGGAATAGACTACGAGGGAAAGGGAAGAAGGCTGGGCCGGGCCCGCGTGTCCCTGTCTCTGATCGGTGCACGGCCCACAGGTAGGCATTTCGATCGCCACTTGCCACGTGCCCATGCCCCTTTGCAGAATTGTTCGGTTTTACCAGGAAAGAACCCTAGCTAGACGTGTTTGAGACCGATCCAGCAGAGTTGAAGAAATAGACAGAATCCATTGTTTCGTTTGTGGTTGCGATTTGATGTTACCACCCAAGTCACTGTCATTCGATCGACTGTTATTAAGCGGATGGTAGCTACAAATCGTGGAATGATGACGGATCTAATTGTAGCCGTGTAGTGTATGTATCAGGAACTGATGACGTGTGGACGAACCAAACCCTAGCCTGTCAATTATCATATTAGTAGACGAGCACACCGATTAGCCCATGCATGTAAACGGAGAGTTTTGTTCGCGCAGCATGCATGTAAGCTAAAACAGGGACATCTATCACCTCTTGTCTTGTGTCGCCCTGCATCCTTTTCCCGCAGAAACGGACACACGGAGGCAGCTATCAGATTCAGCAAGCGCATACGTGCAGTACATGTTGGGGATGGACAGCGGCCGCCAACCTTGAAGTGAGCGTCGCGTGGCTGGTGCATGCGGATGTTCAAGTTTAAGGCCGCCGTCCATGTGATTCCGTAAGTTTAAGCACGCGAACCAGCAGACACGGCCACGACATGCGCAAGGAGACTCTGCGTTCACTCACGAACCTGGTGGGGCTTTGGTTGACGGAAAGGTGTGTGTGTGTGGCCGAGAGATGAACAGCTGCCACTCGATCGCGTTCCATGCATGAAGAAGAAGAAGCATGCGGAGAGCCGGTGGGACTGGATTGCGCGACTGTTGGCGACATTGGCGTGGCGGCCGGCCGGCCGCGAGGCGCTCTCCGTTCGACATAGCTTGCCGCGCGGTTACGTTACACGGCACGCACTGATCGAGCCCCGCAATCAAGATTAATTAACGAACTAGCAAGCTCTTTCCCCGGGCCACACACCCCACCACGATGCCAGTAGCTCTGTAGTACTTATAATATCTACCAGTGCTAGTTTACCGTAGTGCTACAGTACTCCTACCTACGACTAGCTAGCACCTCTGCTTTCTGCCTCCTATCCTTCTGCACTTGCCAAAACCGCTTTTCGATCGGGTACGTCAGTGCGTACGGTACCACTCCATCCGTCCGTCCATGTCAATATATATGTATATATGTATACATATATAGCTACGGATCCTACGAAATGGTTACATCATCTGAGATTTTTGGTTCGTGATGATCGCAACCTCTGTCGTTAGGACTAGGACGCCTCGCACACTAGCTAAACACGGAAGAGCTGGCGTACGCCGGTACGGTACGGTAAAGTTAATAATAAACAGTTTGTGTACGCCTTTTCTGTTGGACCAATTGTCATCGATCTCTGGCATGGCAAAGGCTTCTGAAAAGCTAGCCGTGCGGCAGAAAACATCTGTCATTTTACATCTAGCTATAGTCGACCTAGCTAGGGTTGCATGCATGATATTTAGGCGGCCGGCCGAGCTAGATCGGTACTGGCTAGCCATGATCGATCGATCCATAAAGCTGAAGACCGAGAAGGTACATCGTCCGGCGTCCGGTACCAGTTTGCACGTCGCCGGCCGTCGCGGCTTTTATTGTATTGAGCGGACGGACGGACGGACCCGATATATTGCATGCTCTGTCTGCCCGTACGTGGGCTCCCTGCCTCTGCCACGAAAAATTTAGCCGACCCGCGCATATATGTAACCTACATACCACGTATATCCATGCATTATCTTGCTAGGCGTGTTTGGTTGGTCCCCACGTCTCAAAATGGGTGTTTATCTGGCTGAAGTCAGGTTACGGAGGAACGGCCGAATGGGACGTTTTTACAGTGATACCCTCTCCGCGTGTAAAAAAGGGGAACGGAGCGTCGAGCTTGTGCGATCTTGTAGATGGCACGAGCATGCGAAAATAGGGCGGGGAGAATTTTGTCACCGCACACCATTCCCCCTCCGTTTCACAACTGAAACTCCCGTCACCATTTTCCCTCATTCGAGCTCACAACCCTAGCTCGTTTCTTCACCAGCGAGCAGGTAAGCGGCATCAACTCCTCCTCCGTTGGTCGCGGTTGCGCCAGACGGTGGAAACCACTTGTCTTTTCCGAGCTAAGAGCGGCCTCGGTAGATCATGGTGATGTGGTACATATTGCGCTGGTAGACCATGTCGATACTCGATACAGATATTGTAGTGATACACAATTTAAACGTGGTTTATATTCTGAAACCGTGTGTGATATTATACAAATGCACACGGTTGGTATACATAAGCCGTTTGCAATATTACACATATGCACACAGCTAATGTACAAAAACCATGTGTGATATTACAGAACGGCTACATAATTTCGATACAATTTTTACAAGTGTAATACTGAATACTCTCCTTGTCTCAAAATGTAAGACGCACTATTTTTGTGATGGTCCTTGGTGTTTGACTTTGACCACTAATATATGCTAAATTATATCGAATTAGAATATATAAACGGTACCGTTGTATTCGTCTTGCAATTTTTTTCATTTCATATATTATTATACTAAATTTATGGACATATTCTAAGTACAAATTATGGTCAAAGTTGTACGTGTTGACCAATGAAATTTAAGGGTGCCTTATATGTTGGGACGGAGGGAGTATGTCCTAAGAAAGATATATAGAAAAAATATTACTCCCTTCGATCCTATTTAAGTGTCGTACGTTACACATGCTAATTGTACTAGCTTAGTTCAAATCCCACGACACATAATATGGATCGGAGGGTAAAAAAATACTATTGAGATTACAAAAGACATTACCATAAATATTACTTAATATTTGGATGGCTCCATTCAAACATTTTAGCCCTTACATATATATACACATACGCAAAAGATTTAATAACTAAATATAATAGATGTTCACATAGAAGGTTTTGTCGGCGCGGCAACATCATTGGTGACGGATGGCTGGCCTGACCCCGAGGTCTCGGTATCGTTGGCCTTGTAACACTTGGTGATGGGGCACCGACACTCTTGAACTCCTCCTTGAGGCGCAATCACCTTCGCCGACGTTTTTCGTGCAGAGTTTCGAAAGAGTTCTCCACCACGCGATGCATCATGTATTTTTATTGGTGCCATGTCGTCATGGACTCTTGCACCAGCATATACTCCTCCAGCTCATGTGGCTGATCGAGCTGCTCAAAATAACCGAGATCGGTCAACAATGACGACCCCGAACCAGTGTCGTCGACCGTTGTCTCTGCGCTAGGGATGGACTCCAAACGACGAGCCGGGGGAGGAGAGAATGTTGTAGGAGGAGGCGTGCAAGCCTTCACCTGTCGTTCCGTCGGCGAGGGGGTCGATCCTGACGACGGTCCAAGGTAGAGGGAACGACGGAAGTGGAGGCACTTGATACGTATCAAACGTATTTATAATTGTTGATATTCTATGTTGATATTATGCCAATTGCTACATGTTTTATATACACTTCATAACATTTTTATATATTTTCAGGGACTAACCTATTAACAAGATGCCACAGTGCCAGTTCATGTTTTCTGCTGTTTTTTTTCCGTTTCAGAAAAGCTAGTTGGGAAATATTCTCGGAATTGGACGAAAATCAACGGAGGTCAATATTTCACCGACACGTCCACGGAGTCCAAAGGAGAGATGGAGAGGACCCAGGGAGGCTCCACACCACCCTAGGGCGCGGCCCACATGTCAGGCGCGCCGAGGGTGGTGTGGGCCCCTCGGTTGCCCTCCGACGCCGCCCTTTCGCCTATATATTCCTCCTGCCCCAAAACCCTAAATACCCGAGTCATATTCCACGAAAAGTTCTAGAGGCGCCGCCGTCGTCAACCCTAACTCGGAAGTGTTCTGAAGCTCTTCTCTTCACCCTGCCGGAGAGGGGAATCATCACCGGAGGGCTCTACATCACCATGCCTGCCTCTGGAGTGATGCGTGAGTAGTTCATCCTTGGACTACGGGTCCATAGCAGTAGCTAGATGGTTGTCTCTCCACTTTATGCTATCATGTTTAGATCTTGTGAGCTGCCTAACATGATCAAGATCATCTTATTGTAATGCTACATGTTGTGTTTGCTGGATCCGATGAATATTGAATACTATGATCAAGTTGATTATTAATCTATGTTACATGTTATTTATGATCTTGCATGCTCTCCGTTACTAGTAGATGGTTTGGCCAAGTAGATGCTTGTAACTCCAAGAGGGGGTATTTATGCTAGATAGTGGGTTCATGCCTCCAGTAATCTGGGCGAGTGACAACAACGTCTAAGGTTGTGGATATGCTGTTGCCACTAAGGATAACATAACAATGCTATGTCTACGGTCATATGTATTTGTTACATTACACACATTACTTAATGCGATTATCCGTTGCTTGCAACTTAATACCAATGGGAACACGGATGTTAACCTGACGGTGGATTAATAGTCATAGATGCGGTTGGATAACGGTCTATGTATCTTGTCGTAATGCCCAATTAAATATCATGGTAGTCATCTTGTCATTTATATGCATTGTCATGCGCTCACTATTTTATCAATTGTCCAGCTGTAATTTGTTTACCCAACATGTTATTTATCTTTATGGAGAGACACCACTAGTGAACTGTGGACCCCGGTCCATTTTTTTACACTGATAAAACCACCAACTGCAAACAATTGTTCTCTTTTACTTTCTGCAATTAAATACTATTTTCCACACCATATGTTTAATCCTTTGTTACAGCAAGCCGGGAAGATTGACAACCTTCATATTTCATTGGGCAAATTAGTTTGATTGTGTTGTGCAGGTTCCACGTTGGTGATCGAGCAACGGCGCCACCAACAACCTTCTGAAGTGCTCATACTCCTCCTGGATCTGACAACCTTGGTTTCTTACTGAGGGAAAACTTGTTGCTGCACTGCTTCATACCTTCCTCTTGGGGTCTCCCAACGAACGTGTATTTCGCGTCATCAGCACTCACGATGGCGTGGTTTCCTTTTATCCATGGAGTGTCGAATCTCGTGAGGGACTTTGTGCTTGTAGCGAGTCGTGCTGCAGCCGGCGACACTTCTATTAGGTTTTATACACGAGTGTGGGGAGGCGTAAAAGCGGTGAAACAAGGGGAAAAGGAGACGAGAAGAAAAAACGCTAAATAATTGAAATTGTCCAGTCGAAGCCTTGCACTCGATTTTAATTTCGTAGGGTAGGTGATACGGGATAACGCACGAAAAAACTCTATCCGATGCGACTTGAGTGTGTAGCGGCTCCTTAACACGTAACCATTGGCACGGTTAACGCTGACGCGCGTCCCCTTGTGTGGGCCCACCTGCTCTCCCTTGCCTTATCTCTTTTTGTGCGTCTTCTTCCTCCTGACTCCCGTGGCCAGAAAATCTCCGCCTCTTCCCTGCGTAATTCCTCTCCTACTCGACCATCGTGTATCCAACCTCGCCGTTGCATTGCCGGTGGATGCGCTCCATGGCCTCCTCTCCTCCCTCCTCCGCCATCTCTCCTCCTTCCACCCCAAACCAAGCCGGAGCAGGTGATGCCGCGCGGGCCACGGCGGCGACGGTGACGGCGAGCCGTGACCGAGCCGGAAACGGGGCCGACGCGGCTGGCCGCGGCGGCGCCGTCGGAGGCTCGGACGAAACTTAACTTGGGGGTGCAGGGTCGCCGGCGTCCAACTTAGGCGTTAGGGTGTGGGTCGCCGGTGCCGGAGAAGAGGGAGATTGGGGGGGGAGGGGCTTAGAGGGATGGCCGGGCGGCGGCAGACCGGCGGAGGAGGGGATTTGGGCAGGGCGGAGTGCACCCGTGGCCGGCGGTTCGGCCTGTGCCGGCGGCGGGGAGACGCGGGTCATCGTGGCAAAATCCAGTGGCGGCAGCGGCACCTCCTTCCCTCTCCTCTCCGGTGGTGCGGTGGCGTTCTTCCTCCTGCCTCTCCTCTTCTCCATCCCCTCCGACAGGCGCTGTAGCACTGTCGGATTCGACCGGGGCTACGGTCACCCGTAAGCTAGCCTCTCCCGACTGAGTGAGTTTAGGCCGATCTGTACATGTGTCTTGTGATCGTATAGGAGACGGCTTTATGTACGCTCAACTTGTAACGTGGCCCTGCCTCGGCGCGTACACGACATGCTGCTCCGTCGTAACAGTGCGGTGGTTACATGTTTTCGTCGGATGCCGGTGGATGTGGGGGCAGCTGTGTCACGCGCTAATTGGCCAATTCCATCGCCAGGCACCACGGACGTCGACGTGAAAAGGTATCTCCTCCTCCTCCTGCTGCTCTCTGGCCATGGAATGCATGCCGTCGTTGGTCGATAGCGAGATCTTGTCATCGAATCTTGTGTGAGGTCACTCACCGGTGACTTTGTGATATGGGGTGCATATTCAACTACTTTGTGCGTGAGATCCAAGAGAAAGAGAGGGTACTTCAATTCATGCAGTCATCGATGGTGTAAATAAGTGTGTGAATCTTTCGCAAAAAAAAAAAAGTGTGTGAATCCGACCAGACTAATACACGGCTGCCCCACCAGTCTCAGCCGCTCTGAGCACTATACGACTTCCGGCGAGCTCGATGCATGCATCTAAGTTTTCCTCCTGTCATATAACTAGCCGACCATGCATTTCTCATACTGCAGTGGATTGATTGCGCGCGCGTTTCTTGACTACGGAGTATATCATAGGCAAATTACACCAGAAACAACTAGACGTCCGAGAGCCCTCGCCGAATAACTGAAGGCCCTGCAAAACATAGAAAATACAGGTAAACCATTGGGATCAAATCCTTGGAACATAAGTTGGTCGCCGGTCGAAATGCCGCCGTCGAATCCAAAGGAAAGAAGAACAAGATCGGGGTAGCCATTGAGTCGTCGACATACACCTGAATAAGAAACCTCGTTAGACGCTCGGCCCTCGGCCCTTTTTCAACACATCAAGAGCGAAAGCAAGAACTGGATTTTGACGGGAGCGAAAAAGTTAGCAGAAATCATCGGGGTTAGGCGCTATGTAATCTTATCGCTCTTTTTCTTTGGGCTACTGCCTTTTTAGGCCTCGGCCTTTTGCTTGTCTTTGCTCCTTCTATATCAATATAAAAGACAAAACTTTTGCCTTGTTTCAGAAACCTCGTTAGAATAGTTGTTTGGACATCATATTAGTCATCACTTAATTGCTTTGTTGATTTATCATGTCTTTTGAGATACATATTGAGTTCTTCACTAAATAGTATTCCCCATGTCTTGGTCAACCATAACGCTCACATGAGTACATCATGTTCTGGACATATAGCCATATGTTGAACTCTAATTTTCTTGTAACCATCTTCTCAAGATTTCGATCCTCCATGGTTTAACTCATAAGATAGAGGAAGACAGTCTTTGAGTTCCACACAAGAATTTCATCTTCTTTAGCTTTTTTTTTGAGGAAGGATCTAATTCATAAATTAAGGAGGCTCACCACTTTTACAAACAGGCCCAGAAGAAACACGAAATTACAAAAGGTCCCAGAAAAGTGCACAGAGCACCCTCAGCCACCGAGAAGAAACGCAATCAGATCCACATCCGCTCCCCAAACTCCTAGACGATGCCCGAACCGCTGTACCGCTTGCCGCCGGAAGAGGGAGCCATTTGTTTCACCCTTAAATCCAAAACATGGTTTTTAAGCATTGTTTATAAACAAAATCTTTCAATATTTTTTTGTGGGTCCTTCCTACACACGGTGCACTTTCATCATCTTTGACGATGGTTCTTGCTATGTTGCGCGGATCCTTTGAAGCCCGGTGACTTCTTGTTTATCTATTATTAACAGGCTCTATGACTATGATGACAAGTTTAATCCGGCTCTAGTGAGGGAGAGGAGAAGAAGGCGACGCACCTTTGGCACGCTCCAGTGGTTCCAGTAGCTATTTGTAATTTTACTACCTTTGACATTATCTGTACTGTTGGGGTGATTGTTAATTGGCGAAAAACATATATAACTCAAGTTGTCAACACAGATGTACTATATATCTCTATAGGCTCATTACGAACAAAATAAAAATCCCCTGGGTCTGTATATGTTCACACAAGGCGAGGGACAATGGGACTAGCCAAATGGCCTCGCGACAATACAATTAAGCTAGTCAGGTCCATGCACTGCAGCAGCTGCTGTATGTACCTACGTGACTCTGCAGGAAGTTAACGAGCCGGCACGCAGTGTTAAACACGATCTTGGCAGCTGGAGCACAGGACCAGCCTCCAAGATTTCATGGTCCTGCACCACCTCCATGTCTGATTTGGTTTTGGTCCCAAGATAGGAATAGTGGTACAACATACTCCCTCCGTTCGAAAAAGGATGTCACAAAAATGGTCTATCTATAGTTCATTTTTGCGACATCCTTTTCCGAACGGAGAGAGTAATAAATATAGTGTTATATGATACCATAAATATGTTACTACCCATTGTGGAGATAGTAACATAGACTAGTATCATGTGGATGATACTAGTATATGATACTCCTCATTGTGACTAGTCTAACTAATTCAGCTCGGTCTGGTCCACCGGTCGGGCCAGCCCACGGTCGGCCGGTGATTGCCGATCCTACCAGGAGATGGATCGGCAGAAACTAACTAGGCCCGATCGATCGATGAGGTTTAACGGTTTTTGCCTCTGTATGTATGAAGAAGTCTGAACCATGAAGCCACGATGATCGGCATCGACCATGTCCACTTCACATTGCGCCGAAACTTGGACTTGCGCATGCATCGATGGCGCGGCGTCAACACTCGAGAGCTAGCCAATCACGAGCTGCTCGTCGCTGTCTCCGCTCGCTCCGGGCTGGCAAGAGGCGTGCCACCGTCGTCGTGCATGGACATGGACCTAGGTGGCCAGCAGTACTAGCAGGCCAGGTCCGAGGACGGTGAGGCGTCACCTCGAGCTCGATGGCTGGATCACTCGCACGCAACTCGCGTACGCACTTTACACCCACTGTTACACATGCAGTACGACGGGGAGGCGCCGCGGCGGTGGAACATCGACGGGTCAGGCAAGCTGGGACCTCGGCAGCACCAGCACCGGCAGCGGGTGGTGCCGGCCGGGGAGGGGGACCGGCGGTGGCGGTGGCCGGGCTGCTGCACCTGATGCTGCCCGCACGGCACGGGTGTCTGCCCTGCGCGCGCGCACCTAATACTGCCGCTCACGATCGAGCCGGCGGGGACAGACAGCTGCGCCTGCCGGTGCGCGTGCCATGCACCCTACCTCTCCACCCGTCCACATCCATCTGTTAATCTCTCTCAATTCTCAAGGCCCAGGTTAGGTGAGTGACAGCATTATCCAGTGCGAGCTTGGGCCGGGAGGCACGCGGGCAGCCATGCATGATTGATCACCTCACCGGGATCGATCCATGGTTAGGCCGATCGCAACCAAAGGCTGGTAATGGCTCCCTCCCTCCGCCGCATTAACGTCTCAGTTTGGGACGTGCATGTGCTGCGGAGGGCCACCGATCGATCGATCGATCTACTCCTACAACGTGGGAGAGGCACGAGCACAAGCCGGATTTGGGGCTTACGACGGAGCTCATACATACGGCACGCGAGCACGGCAGAGGATTGCTGACGATCTTCCTGATTTTGAGTGGGTGAGCCTCGACTCTCCATCTCTTTCTTGCTCTAGGCCAGAGAACGTGGGATGCAACTGTGACCTTCAGTCGACGACCGAGGAGAAAACCGAGAAAAGTCTGTCGAAACACAATAATTCCATCAGCACTAGTTTTTTTCACCACCGCGACCTTATCCCCTAGCTACAGTGCTCAGGGGCGATTTTTGAGAGCTCGTCGTCAAATCCACCTTGCGCGGCGGCGATCCGTGGGATTCCTCCGTCTCCGGCGGCTGATCCGGCAGCGGAGGCTGGGGAATCCCCGGATCTTGCCATGTACATAGTGTTGGGTTAGAGGGCGTTCCTGCCGGCGGCGCTGTGGAGGAGGTGGCGTGGTCGGCGGTGGTTTTGGGGGCGGCGCTTCCCCTCTCTGCTGCGTGTGCAGCGGGGCGCTCGCCGTCATCCTGGCGTTCGCGGATCTTCGGATTCCTCGGGCGGTCCAGGCCCCTGCTTCGGGTCGACGGGGCGGCGCCGTTGACCTGGGGCTCTGGGACTCCGGTCCCCCGGCTTTGTCGTCGTCACGCCGGCGCGTCCTCCAGCGGCGGTGTGGAGCTGGGGTGGTGGTGTGTAGGAGGTCGAAGCGGCGTTTGCGAGGAGACCCTGCTGGCTTCGCCGGGTTTGGTGGCCGACGGAAGGTGGTGCTGCAGGCTGTGGAGGGCGCTGGCCGTGTGCGTTCATCGTGCGAGGTTTCGTCACCGGTGGCGGACGGCTTCTGCGGCCTTTTCCATGTGCGGAGGTGCTCTCGGGTAAAGGTAAGATGGTGGTTCGGCTTCATCGTCTCCGGCGTCGGCGGCGGCGTTGTTCTCCTCTGTAGCTATGCTTCCTGCGTATGTTGTTCTATATTGCTCGAGTCTTTGTACTCGTTCTTTGTGTAATACATATGCAGTTCTCTAAAAAAAAAATCCATCAGCACTAGCGGTGTCAGTTCCGGGGAGGAGAGCACCGAAGCGCGAGATTTTTTTAAAATAATATTATTTTTAGTAGTAATTTCGCCTAATAGCACGCGCGGTGCTGAAATTTGAAAAATAGGGCGGCGTCGGCCCGGAGCGAGCCGAAAGTCTGCTTTCGTCCTGGAGGAGGCCGAAACCTGGCTGTCGGTGCGCTAAGCGACGATAGCTGCATGCACCTCTGCGCGCGCGGCAGGCGGGGCCCGCGAGTTTCGGCGCGGAGCGAGCCGAAAGCTACTTTCGGCCTGTAGGGAGCCGAAAGCTAGCCCTCCACCGTCAGCGGTCGACGCGCCTCCTTTCTTCACCCCTTTCTTCTCTTCTTCCTTCCCTGGTTCCTCTTCCTCCTCTCCTCTTCCTGCTCTTCCTCCCTCCACCAAACCCAGTCCAAAAATTTGTGCTGCCACAGATTTGATCGGTAAAAAAGAGAGAGGAGGGACGGGGCATCCAGGATCTGTGGATGGGATAGCTTTTTGTGGAGTCGTTTTGAGGTGTGGAGGTGGAGGATTGGGAGCAATGGTGGTCAACAATGGTACCTAGTGATGGTACAAGTTGTTGTTTGAGAAGGTGGTGTTGTGGTGGAGCAGTGGTGGCGGTAGATTGAAGCCGAGAGCGGCGCTGACCGGATCGACACGCGTCAAGGGTAAACCCTTATTAGTCACTAGATAATTATTGTTTAGTGTAATAATACTCTGTTAGTGGACGGGTGCATAGTAAGTATTTTATTGGTGGTTGCGTTAGTAGTAGTGTAGACAATTTTAGTCAGTGGACTCGTTAGTATTACTGTCGGAATAATTTATTTGGTGGATGCGTTAATATTATAGTACTATTAATTTGTTGATTAATGCAGTGTAGAAATTTTGTGATCGGTTATCATAAATATTATTCATTGAGCGTCATATTTTTCAGTGATCGGCATCTGATGCTGCTATAAATTTGTTTAGGTCATGGAAGTGGTTGATGTTGTTGTGCACTATGGCCCCGGTAATGTCGGTGTATCCGAGTTAGGTGTTGATTTGAGTGAATTTGGGAATATGTTGATTCAGCTTACAGACCCAGTGAATTTGAGAATAGCTGTCATTCAGCAGTATTTCATGATAAATTTCGGGTTTGATCCTAATATCTGGGCTGTTAAGATTCAATCTGTATGGAGCAAATCCCGTATAAATATTTTCGGGAGTTGTTGCCGCTTGATCGACAAGTCAGTGGACATCTTGGCTAGCATCATGCAAACGCCGAGGTACACAACCTGAAATCCTGCTGGTATTTTATCTGATAGAGAACAATTTGGAACAAGGTGGCGGGGGTCCTGAGCATGGAGAGAGTAGTCAGTGTACTGGCTCAGAGAATGTTGATTTGTTTGGCTCCATGGAAAATATTTCTGATAATTATGAACCGGCACTTAGTAGTCAGTCGGAAGGACCAACGCATGTAGGGAGGCAGATGGGGATGAGTACGCAGGAACATTGCAGGAACAGATGTTGGACGAAGATGAGGATGGCCTTGCAGAAGATCTTGATTCTGATAATGAAAATGATGCTCATGATCAAGATGACGAAGAGGATGTTGACGATGGGCCTATTCCTGACTCTTGGAATGAGGACAAGTCGAACATGACAGTCGTGCAAGACGGAAACTCTTCATCATGGAGTATCACATGAATAATATTCAAGTTGGTGCTCAGTACCGCACAAAGTAGCAGCTTAGGGAAGCCGTGATTAAGTGGGCATTGTCCACGCAAAGGCTTTTTCGCACGGAAGTCTCGAACAATAAATATTTGACTATGAGTTGTGCTGATATTAACTGTCCAGGAAGGGTGCATGGTCACTTACCGAAGTATGACGTGATGTGGGTGGTTTCAGGCTTCGAGCCGCACACTTGTGAAATATCGAGTACATTGAAAGACCATCCAAACCTGACTTCAACTCTCATTGCACGCCTCTTGTACGATGAGATAGTGCGGACAAAAGACATGGTGGCGAGAAACATCATCTCGACAGTTAAGGCTAGATGGAAAACAACCATTAAGTATGGGAAGGCATGGAGAGCAAAACAGAAGGCTCTGGAGGAGAGGTTTGGGACATTTTATGATGCATATGATAATGTTGTCCATCAAATTACCACCTTGAGCGAGAGGAATCCTGGCACCCATGTAGCTTTGCAATCATTTAAGATTCCCGAGGAGCCAAACTATTCTGTATTTTGCAGGATGTTCTTCTCGTTCGCAATATGCATCGAATCTTTCAGACCTTGTCGTCCAGTGCTCTGCATCGATGGCACATTTCTGACAGGCAAGTACAAGGGACAGATACTGACCGCCATTGGTGTGGATGGTAACCAACAGATCGTTCCTATTGCCTTTGCCTTCGTAGAGGGTGAGAATTATGAGAGCTGGTTATTCTTTCTGAGGGAATTAAAAAAGGGGTCGTGGAGGATCGGCCAAACGTGTGCATACTTCATGACAGACATCCAGTATGTTGAAGGCAATCAAGGCACTACAGCAGCCTGCTGGGGACGAACCTGTACCATGGACTGACTTGCAGAGCCGATGGTGTATGCGTCATCTCGCTGCGAATTTTTACTCATGTTTTAAGAGTAAGCGGCTGATTAATCTGTTCAAAAGACTCTGCAATATGAATCAGAAAGGAAGTACAATTTTCTGTGGGAAATACTCACTGAATTCACGAACAAATAAGTGAAGGAAAAAAGAGCTGCACAGCAACAGCGATCGCTGCGCAGTATGCATCAGTGGGTCATGCCCCCTCATATGATGATGCAGCAGCCTGGTATGCATCAGTGGGGCATGCCACGTGATCAAGGTTTCGGGCAACACCCTAGTATGTACGGTCAACCGTCTTATGCAGAGATGATTTGGAGCGGGGTTGCACCGCCTATGACTCAGCCAATGCTCCATCTCGGTTAGTATGTTTTATTTTTTCCCACATATTACTCTTGTTCACCAACATCACATACTAACATACTATCATCTGCAGTGGAGGTGGTTCGGCATACAACTCTCCACGATTTGACCAGGAGAATCCGATGTACTGTACGCCACCACCCGTCACACAGCCTACGCAGGACGAGGACGAGGAGTTGCCGCTGCAAGGTCGTGGGACGCAGCCGCGACAGGATGACGTGGACTTGACAGTGCCTCGTCAATTGAGGTTAGCTCACAGGTACGGCAGGTCAACGCCCGTCCAGCCCCCTCCTCGTCAGGCTCGGCCACACAGGGTCAGTGATATATTTGGGACATATTCATAATTAGGTGTATGAGACATATCCGTATATCTATTTCTATGTGAGACATATTCATATTTATGTTCGTCTGTACGAGACATATTATTATCTATGTACGAGACATATTATAATTGATACGAAACATTCCACATTGAATCGATAAATTAATTTAACATACAACTACAGATTTACGTTACAACTTTACTAGTTCTAAATACTGGATAGAACAAATTAAGGTACAACTTCAAATTATGATACAACACAAGTAAAACAAAGACTCTACCTATCTCCCATCGATGCAGCCTGCACCATCCGCGTGTTGCCACCCTTGCCCTTTGATGAGGATTCTGCCTTCTTGCCTTTGCCCTTGGACGAAGCTTCAGCCTTCTTGCCATTACCCTTGCTCGATGCTTCAGCCTTCTTCTCCTTGCCCTTGCTCAGTGCTTCAACCCTCCTTTCCTTTGACGACGGCATGAAATCGTCGTCATCATCGCTGTCAACTACCCAGAGACAGGAACGACCGTACGAATCACGGTCAGCTTCAGTTAGGTAGAACGGACTATTCGTAACTTTCCTGTCAAACTTATCTGCAAGCCTGAGCATTTCTGCACGAATTTGGAGCGGGGTCCTATACGGAAACCCATCGCAGCATAGCTTCGCCCCGAGCAAAGCGAGATGACTCTCAGTGTGCAAAATTTCTTCAAGTGGAACTACCCTACCATCTACCTTCAAATTGCTCGAAAGCCTGGCGAGATGCTCCGATGCGGAAATGTGAAACCCGGACACACACTTCTCGCAAGGACCAATACACACCATGCTTGCGCTCAAGTGAGTACCATGCCTACCTTCGACTGGTTTTATAGAACTACCGGTGGCGGGAAGAAATTGGACGGTGCCGGCATTTGGCGGGAAACGGTAGCGGAAGTAATTGGGCGGGAAACGGTGGCGCGAAGTAATTGTGCGGGAAAAGGTGACGGGAAGAAATTTGTCATAAGACAGTGCCGGGAAAAATTAGGCGGACAAAATTGCAACAGATTTTTTTTTCTACTTTCGGCTCAGCCCAGGCCGAAAGTCCCCCTAACACCGTTCCATGCAGGCCTAGGAGGCCTTTCGGCGCGCCAAATGCCGAAAGCCTGGTTTCGGCCCCCTCCAGGCCGAAAGTCAGGTTTCGGCTCCCTCCAGGCCGAAAGCTGGAGGTTTCGGCTCGCTCCGGACCGACGCCGCCCTATTTTTCAAATATCTGAACCTCCCGTGCTATTAGGCGAAATTACTATTAAAAATAATATTATTTAAAAAAATTCTCAAGCGCAGTAGTACCAGCTTTGATTGAGGAAAAGCTGCTCCTGCTGTTTTACTCCATCTGATCGATCTTATTGAGCAGCTTTCTAGCTAAATAAGTTTTCTTTTCCACAAAAAGGCTGCTTCCTTGGTCAACCATAGAAAGCTCTGTCAGCGTGTGGGCTATCTAAACAGTTTCTTTTCGTGTTGTTGTTAAAAATGCAGAGTTTACAATCTCGTAGACAAATCCGCCTCCACATATTTCTTGATAGTGTATTAGATCTTATAAGCTATTAGAAGTTTAGAACAATCAAAACAAGGGAAGGGTAACTCTGCAAATGAGAATGACACAAAGCTTGTATTGAAGTAAAAAATAAGTGTAAAAAAAAAGTGTTTAGAACAATACATTTGTGCCTCATACCGACCATCTTATATATCATGCATCATACACCCTATATTTTATTATCTTTTCAGCCTCAGAAACTGTCAGATGCCTAACACCATGCTCCCTCAGCCAATTTTTATCTCTAATAATCCTATCTCCTAGTTGCTTCCCATCGACCTTTAGCAATTTTAATCCCTCGGACAGTCTTGGGAAGAAGCCTTCAGGCCTCAGACACCAGGACTGAAAAACAGCAAACAGAACACTCAGATCAGCTTGAAGCCTTTCCACCCCACCATTACTGAACTTTGGGCTTCCAGTGAAAATTCCTGTGAAGAGCAGCTGGTCTACTCCAGCTGCCACAACTCTCCATACTGTTACAAAATCCAGCAGATTTAGGCATTCTTCCAGCTTACATAGCCTCCCTTGCATGTAGCTTGAAGATTCTATGATCGCCCTGGATATAGCTGGTTCTTCCGAATGCTCATGCCACTGCCTCCTGTTCTTCAGATAATCCCGGAGCGAGCATCAAATGCCCTAAGAATAACAGTAGAAATCTTGTCCACCCATTCTGATCTGAACTCTTTTAGTTGATTTATCTCTTGCTGGAATACACTCCCACCTTCACCAACTAGAGGTAGGTTTTCCATTTCAAGAAAGAACATATCCTCGCACCATTGTCAATGTGGATTCAACGTACCGAGCTGCATTAACGGACTGTGATACCTTGATCAAAGCATCATCATCAGCCAAAGCAGTTAGCCCCTCTGCTTCTTGGCACCTCCGAAACATGAAACCAAGGAATTCTGATATTATGGGTGAAGCAGAACTCCTAATGAATTCTGCCCTAAGTGTGATGCTAGGAATAGGTCTAGCACGATCAATTAGCAAAGACAAGCCCTGCTGGAGAGCACCGGTTATTGCTGGAGATTTGTAGTCATCTGATCCATACTCGAGTATTGCTCCTTCAATCCTCTTAATCCAATTTATCTCGTTCTCCACTGATGATTTCAGGTTATCAAAAATCTCTTGTCTCTCAATCTCGGCCCATATTTCAAGCCAGTCTGGCCGATCGCAGAAGACAGAGAGCACTGAGATCCTCTGCCAATTGTCATCATCCTTTACCGAAAGTAGCAGTCCTGTACTCGAGATCAAATCTTGAGTTCGCTTGTCAAAAGATATCATTAAATCCACAAGGTTAAGCCATGCCACTCGTGCCTGAAATGGCGTGATGCTTGCATCGCTTGAGCTACTTTCTTGAATAAGTTCAATCTGCTTCGGAAATATCTCTTTCGCCAAGTATGTAGACAAGGCAATAACGATTCCTGAAATCCACTCCTCTCTGCAACTATACCCTACAAGATTGGCCTTATCTACAAGGGGCTGTAGTATCTCATCCATGGAATCAACAAAATCTCTTGTTATCTTATAAGCAAGAGCAAAGACAAATTCAGGATTCTCAACCCATTTCGAAAAATGGTGCTGTGCAGCGGCAGATAATGGATTTACTAACTCCTCTATTACCCATAATGGTTGACGTAGTTGATTGCCCACATTGTGCCCTTGTAACTGCCTAGCTTTTCTGCGCTTCTGTAATTCCTGCAGACTGCATAGGGAAAGAAAGCTTTCAGAATACTTCCTTGTCAGGTCACCCTTCATTGAAAATAATGGGTTCACGGTCTCTGCTGGTTTCCCGAATAACTATCTGATATTTTTTTCCAGCAAGGGAAGGAGGCCAGCCAAGGGATGAAAGAAGAGATCGATGATCAACAATAGCTTGTGGTCTTAGTAGAGCTAAAGATCTGTCCACTCTGTGATCCACTGCAGATATAAGGCGAGTCCATTGTGGTCTGGTCCTTGTAACTGAAGCTAAAAGATCTTCTATCATTTTAAGAGATCTAATAGCAACATGTTGGGTCTTCTGGGGTAAAGAAGACATGAAAAATTAGCAGTTGACAAGTTAAAAGTGCCGTAACCACAGTAGGACATGAATCATACCTCTGAATTTTCTCCACGAGATTTGAGTTTTGCTGTCACAACAGAGGAAACGGCGTCTTCTACATCACCGATCAAACTGTCAAGCTTTAAAGCCGTTTCTGTACATGACAACCTACCGTTAAGAAACCATCAATTGCAAAGTCAAATGTAAACAACCACTAAGGCAACACAAATAAAGTAAAGTAGTAAGTGGAAACCAGAGAGAAGAACAAAAGAAGGAACTGTGATAAACACCCATCTAATCTACAAAAGTTGTTGTCATTAAGCTTTCATCATCCAATTCATGCTCCTAATGCTTCATAATCATACTTTCGTAGCTTGTTGTCATTTTATAAGTACTCTTTGATTGGAACAGTATCTCAGGTTCAAGCCTCTTTTTACTCCATAGATTGCATGACATTTAAGTACCTCTAGTTTCTAGGTCTCTAGCATAAAGGAAAGCACTCTTGGTCCGAGTCCAACAAAAACTGAATATGTGCATAACAAGATAATGAAATGCATTCAAATAACTACAGAAAACTTAAGTATACAGAAATACCATTGCGTATGAGAAGATAAATTGCAGCAACGATGGTAAAATAGAACATGACATATTTCATTAAGGACTCGGCTTCAACTCGTGCTATCATGAGTCAAGCCGAGCCGAGCTAGCAAGTACGCCCATTACGCTTGCTTCATCCAAAAAAGCAGGTCACTATTCGATGTTCAGCGCATGGCCCAAGGCCCATGTCTTACATCCAGCACTGCACTAGCACAAACACTTGATATCTCAATTTTGTGACTTGATAAACTCAGATAGTTTTTTATCATTTATTATTTGAGGAGATTTATCACTTAATCCCAACAATCTGAGCACAATTTTTTTATATCAAGAGTAAAAAGATATCTCAATTTTTTGACTTGATAAACCCAGATTGTTTTTAACTTTTTATTATTTGAGGAGATTTATCACTTGATGATCCCAACAATCTGAGTACAATTTTTTTATATCAAGCGTAACAAGCCAATTCGAGCTGGTGTTAGCTTTAAGAGGTTTTACCGAGCCGAGCTGGCTCATCCCCCCCCCCCCCCCCCCCCCCCCCAGATGTGGTACAACGTTTACCCTAAAATGCACATGTTGGGCAGCGAAGTGAACAATTTATATGTGAAACCAAGCATACTAACTTTACAAATAAAAATTCAGTCCAACCACCACGAAGACTACTGCAGCCAAAACACTCCACTAAGAAAATGAACATAAAAAGAATATCTGCTAGGTTAATAATGGGCGATGATAGGAAAACATAATGAATGTATCTGGTTTCAACACTCAGGAAGATCGTTGACAATGCAGTTACAGTTACAGACAAGACTAATAGCTAGCTGTGGCTCTGGAATAAGCAACTACATGGACACCATAATGAAATGCCCCCATAAATTTCCAGGTCAATTAACTGAGGATCAGAACTGATATCATCATCTGTCGTAGCTGTACTGAGCTTGATCTGAACTAACCAAACCCAATTACTGACCTAACCTGGGAAAGCTATCAACATCTGCGAGGACTGCTGGCTACGCGAGGTGCCGCTGCCAGTAAGCTTTTACTGCTTGTATAGGTGCTGTGAGCAAAAAGACCTAACCAAGGAGCAGGAATTGCGCGATGGTGGGTATAATATCACATTCTGCCGGTCTTCTCTCAAGGAGAGTATGCAGTGCCAGGATCTGGTGACAAAGATCCAGGAGGTGCAGCTGAGAAGGATCCTGACCTATGTCGGAGGGCACTAACAAATAATGGGTGGTTTTCAACTAGGTCCACTCATGCGTTTATCCTGGACAGCAGGGTGAAGGATCAATATGATGGATATGTGGAAAGCGAAAATGCCATAAAAACAAAAAAAAAATCTTCACGGGATGTGTTTTAGGGGACACATTCAGGCTGCAGAATACTGGATTAGGAAAGGGTGCAAGGGAAGCTGGGCGGCAGATTTTGTGGGGAGTCAGACGGCTGACCTCATTTTCCAATGCCCAACTTCAAGAGTTTCTTGGTTTACGGTGAGTAACTACCTAGGTTTGGCAGGGACTGTGTCCTGGGCGGCTCCTGCATGAGCGCTGTGTCCCATCTTACAGTTCAGGTTGTTAGACCTGGGGCGTGTGCTGTTGGATGTTTTTTTCCCTTTGCTTACCTGATGTAGCTGGTAACCCCAGATCCACCTTGTTTGAGCTTTCAGTATAAAGCTGGACTGTTTAGCTCTTTCCTCTAAATTTTTATTAACCTAACCAAACAGCCGATTTTACCACAGAGAAAACCAGTCACTCCTGCACACGCACTAAGCAACTGCTTTCCCATCGCATCATGCACCTGTACAATACATTGCTTAACAGAAAATAAATCTTCACACTGAAACTGACACATCATATAAGCATAGTGCTTATAAATTATAATATCTGAGGGATTCAAGATCAAACAGGATTCCTATTTCCCACGTATGCCTATCAAACTAGTCCCATCTATAATTGCACGCTTTAGCAATCTGTTTCTTGGATTTTTTTTTGTGTGGCTGTGTGCATCCTTGTTATGCAGAGGCTGGGTGTAAGACACTTTGTATCTTTTCAATACGTTGAGTAATATAAGCCCTTTATCAAAAAAAAAAAAAAAGAGCTGCTGATCTCAAGTTAAGAATCATAACACATTATGCCTAATCAAACATAACTACCATAAGAGGAAAATAGACAGCATAGCATAGCAAAATGTCAATATAGAGTTTATCGTTTGAAATGTAAGCCAAAGCCCAGCACTGAGACATAAAGTGTCATCTTCAGATACTCACCGGCGTAATCTCTGACCATGTCCACCCTCGCCACGTCGGTGGCCAGGGGAGGGAGTTGCTCAAACAGCATCTTCTCGCTCCCAGCCTCAACATCTTCTTTAACCCCTAGAGAACCCAACAAACAGAATTACAGCTCTGCAGCAGCAGCATTGATCAACTTGAGAGAATCCCGAAATCAGGTAACTCCATGAGCATTTGCTTAAGGTACCTGTCTTGGCGGTGGAGGCTTCGAGGGCGGCGAGGCCACCGCGCACGCCCCGGAGGGCGGAGCCAGCGGCCTGGAGGGAAGTGGAGTAGGACGCGGCCGCATCCGCGAGGCGGGAAGATAGATCGGAGACAGAGGACTCGAGCTCCGCGCAGCGCCCCCGGATCTCGGCCTCGACGTCGGCGGCCGCGGCGAGGTCGGCCGGCGAGCGGAAGCGGACGTCCAGGAAGCGCCGGAGCTCAGGGGTGATGTACGGGGTTATAGAGAGCAGCGGCGACGGGGCCTCCGCTTCCATGGCGTGGACGGATCCCCACGGCCTAGGGTTTGGATCGGGGAGAGGAGTGGAAATGGGGGGAGCCGGGAGCGGAGGAAGACGACCGGCGAAGGCAACAGAGTGGCAGAGTTGTAAATACCGTTTTCACTCTCGGGACGGAGAGTTGTAAGTAAGTTGTAAGAAGAGCTAATATGGGCTGGGCCGTGGCAACTCGGGAGATGTCTGCATGGGCGGCTTCGATAACGGCATGAGGCATCATGAACGGTCCATGAAGCATTCGAATTATCTAGTCGAAAAAATGGGCTTTATATTTTTTTTGAGATGAAGGATTTGTAACTCGCGCCAAGTCGACTGGGTGTTTCCTATTGGACGACACGAAATTGTTTGTTTGGTGGTTGAACCACGGCAGCGGGACGCGCACGGCCCTGCCGTCCTCGGGGCTGAAAGCCCACGCGTCCCGGTCGCGCTTGCCGCTGCCGGTGGACAGGAGCAGCAGCGGCAGAGCCGGCAGCCGGGAGTACTGCCACGCCGCGGCGGCGCGCCATGGCGAGCAGACAGCAGCGAAGCGCGCGCGGTCGTACGCGGAGTGGATTTTGAGGTAGACCGCGGAGAGGAGGTCGGACCACCGCCGTCCGACCACGCCGGTGGCGGCCATTGTGCTAACTAGTTCTCCGATCACGCCGGTCAGTACCACGCTGATTGGATCACCTGTTGTGGTTGGGCAGGCACGATATCGGTCAAATCGACTCCGTAGCAGTAACGAACAAGTACAACTACGATCGGCTCCGTATCTTGTTCGGTTCGTCGTTTTTTCTGATAATTCTTGTTACAGCGTATAGATCTATGGACCCACGAAGCAAGACGACTATGGCAGGACCTGCTAGCACTCACGTTGTTTCAACAACACCGATCAGAGATAATTAAAAAGAATTCTCTTTTTTTTCTGACAAAAAGTGTGCTGTCTCACACACATTTTATGGACTACCATACTTGAGCGACACTTGCCCGAAAATCTGTGTACAAACTAATGTATGCAACAATTTTTTTTCTTCAAAAATTGCTGACGTTTGAGTTTGTATTATAATTGAGTTTAATATATTCTGAAAATCTTTTTAAAATAAAATACTCACACTTAAAAATAATGATCAAAATTTAGCATTTAAAGGGGCATAGAATATGTGGTCTTAAATTTAAGTGACCAAGCTTATATTTTGTCCATATATATCATAAGTTTTTTTTTCCAATTTGCCAAAACACTTAGATGGGAGCGGTCAATGGATCTGCATTTAGCCCGACGTACCAATTTTGACGCATCTCGTATTTTCTATTCTTCCAATGCAATTCAAATAACTTTAGGCCGCATTGCATAACCAAATCAAGGGTAGAACAAACACGCATCATTGATCAATTTACTGCTGGATTTAAGGTTATTCAAATTGTTGCTTGTTAGTGCAATCCTTGCTTTCACATCGCCATGTGGATGAAAGATGATTCTTCGGGGTGCTCCATCAGATAAGCCAGAGCAGCACGATCACAATGAGCATCTCCCTCTAGTGATATCCCCGACGATGCAATCCAACCAAAGTTACCACACATTAAGCTCCCATCAATGCTAGATGAGTCTTGAGTCTGCATCCCCATACCTCACCCCTCGTCTACTACTACAAGCAACACGCTTATCTCGACGATAAGATGGAGTGCTTAGCGAGATTGGACATGGGTAGTTGCACGGTGCATTTTTCGGAAAACGAAGACAAGCATTACTTGGAAAAGATCGTGTCACGGGGATATCATTACCTCAATGGAGCTAATGGTTGCAATGGTTGTGTGGCTCTGGCCCCCGACTTCTAGTTCCTCATATTTATCGTATGTACAAGTGTATTCTCATTTTAGGAGAATGAATAGACATTTGAGGTAGTGCAAAATATGAACCGAGTTGTTCTATACCTGTCATACCACATATTGTCATGCGAAAAAGTAAACGAACATTATCAATTTTGAGTATATGTTTTTTCATAGAGGGTGACGAGTTGGATTTTAAAAGATAGGTTGAAACCATATGAGAACATAAATGTATTTTGGAACGGAGGGACCGTCTAAGGCCTTCATGAATACCCCAACGTGGCATTGTCTTTTAACTCACGCAAATACTTATGTACACTGACGGAAGGTTAGCGTGAAGAGAGAACCTATATAGGAAGCTCAGTTCTCTATACACACATGTCCATTAGTACATGAACCGATGTTTAAAAAATAACCATGCATTGATGTGCAACTATCTCCATTAATTCATACACTATCGGACAAAAAATACCACTAAGTGATCTCCATGGGGCATGACCTAAGGTTCAACAATTTACTCAAAAGGACAATATTATGGTAAAATAGGGAGGGGCGAGAGAGATTTACCTTTAGGGAGGAGAGGGGTACAAAATCTTGCTATTAATCCATATATTATGTTTTTTGTTTTTTGAAGAATTTCGTGGGAGAGATAGAGAGGAACGAGAGCCACTCTCTATGTTATTCATGAGAGACGGATCGGGAGACAGTGGAGTGGAGGTGGGGCGAGGGCTTGTGCCACTTAACTATTGTGTGAAACATGAGAGGCTGGGCCGGTTAAGCCCACGGGCAAACAACCATTGGTTGTGGTGTGTTATGTGGTGCACTAAACCGCCAACCCTTCTGGCCGCACCGGACCGTCACATCGACGTAATCTGCGTCCGTGACCGACCGTGAACCAGGATAGCAACATCATTGACCTCGGTGCTGCTGCGTAAAGTTAAACACCATCATGTTTGAGGATTTTGAAAAGAGTGAGATAAAACTAATAAATTTCGAATTGATTCATTTCAGCTTAAACCTTCGTTTGAGAGTCAGGTTTAACGTTTTGTTCAAACTAAACAGCCGCTGCCGCGGCGAAGAGACTAGAAACTTGCATCATTTCGCAGGAGGGCCGCGATAGGGAATTTTCCGCAACTAGTTGCACCCGCAACTAGTTTTCGGATACCCCACTTCCGAGTGTCCAAAAATCGCGAAAAAAAAATCATGGACATGGGTTATGTTGAACCTTCTCCACCCACAAAATTTCATCCAAAAATATGAACATACGTGGCCTGTGTAAAAAAGACAAATGAAAGTTTGAATAGTATTTATATTTTTGGATGAAATTTTGTGGGTGTCGAAGATTTGACATAACCCATGTCCATGATTTTTTCGTGATTTTTGGACACTCGGAAGTGGGGTATCCGAAAACTAGTTGCAGGCGGATTGTCATTTCCGGAGGGCCGCTCAGACAAACCGTGCGGCACAATTACCACAGTCCTTTTTACCTTCCATTTCTGTTCGCTCGCTCAGTGCTCCATTTTTGTCTACTCATGTCTCGTCACTCTCCTCTGCGCTCGCTGCGACAGCCTGCAGCGCTGCACGTTGTGCTCTGTGGCCGTTCACGCAATGCCCACGGGCTCTACTTACTGCCAACACGAAGCATCCCTTCGTACGTTGGCAGGATATTACTGCGAGGACGGCGAAAGATAGCAAGGAAACTGCAGCTGGACTCGATCCAACCAACCGTCATCCGCATTCTCTTTTTTTTTTATTGGCCTGCTATCCTCTTCCCGGGATTGTTCTTCTCTTGTTTGTGGATTGTTATTGCTAAGAGAAAAAGCAAGAGGCGGCCTATGGGAGGGTTATGCTGTGCTCTGGTGTCGACGTGTTGTTGTACTTTGATTGACGGGTAATAGGGATGGATGGATGGCCGGGATACCTAGAAATTGACGGAATAACCAGCGTTGTCAGGACATGATCAATGGTCGATTGTTAATAGATTTAACGGTGAACACAAGGGTTGTCTCTTCTGTTAAAATTAAGCTTGGAGGCTAGCTAACAAATACTACTACCAGCATGACCTAATTTCCTAATGTTTGTGCTTGGACGGAGCAGGTATCCTGGGCGAGGTCTGCCAGATCTTTCTCATATTCTTTTAGGACGACGGTGCCTCAGATATCCTAACCGCTGCATAAAAATTGTCAAATCTATCAACCATAGACCTAAAACTAAAGGACAACCCGACAAGAATCCCGTCACAGCTGAACGAACACACACGAAAATAAAATAAATCCCGCGACACCAGAAAAGATGAGAGATAATGCGGCGAAATGAGCCGCAGAAACAAACTAATCACACGGAATGCACGCAACAACTCGACAGCGAAGCGTGGCTTTCCAATTTTCCACGACGTTAAAGCATGAAGCGGACAGCGATCCACTGATTAGCTCCGCGGTTGTCGTCTCCTGGAAAAGAAATGAATTATCAAGTGGGTACCTGCCCACCCTAGATGATAACAATATTCCATAGGCTAAGCAGAGCCTAGTTAGACACGGCACAAAGTGTTTCGAAGGGATCAAAGTGCCCACGCCAGAGACATGGACAACTCGATCGGTGCCTATTTTGGACACTGCCGGTATATGCTCTGAGGTTCCAGAAATGGTTGAGCACACGTCAAGGGAACTTTGATTGATCTGCCTAACATTGTGTTTTTTTTACATCAGTGTAAAGTTTCTGCCAATGCCATTCGAGAAACAGAAAGCTGTGGGCTGTAGTTTTCGATGCTTAAAAAGAGTCATCTGACAAGTGTTTGAAGACATTAATAACTCTGTGTTGTTTTGTTAACAGACATTTTCACAGGAGTGCTATGAAGCTGACACCATTCAGAATCCAATACAATTGTACACAGATGCAAGGCTACATCAATTACAATTTGTCACCTAGATGCATCCATCTCAGGGAACTCTCATTTTGACAGAGTATATGGACCAGGTACAGATCCCCAGCAGCAAATCAAATGTGCGGAAAACAGAGACCGAACAGTAACTGTTAACGAATACACGCAAGTGACTACACTATTGAACATCGAGTAAAATCTGAAATGTCCAAAGGAGAAGAAGGAAAAAAAAAGGCAGAGATTACCAATCAGGCAGAATCAGTGCTTTATGCCAGCCATTTGAGAGACCAATATCACAAATCTTTCTTGTTGACACTATGTTCGACGGGTGGGTAGCTCCAGAAATCAGCACCCCATGACAGCACAGTTATACACAAAGTTGCCGGAAGGTTTGCTTCCGATCATGTTCCATTGCAAGGGCCCATCCCTTGGGATCCACGAATGGAGCTCAATCATCCCGCCACCCAGTACTCTCGGCCCACCAATCACCAAGAGCCGCTCTCCACATCCTCGGAATGCAATGCCCCAGCCATTGACAGCTTCTGGACGCTCTGGTAGCTCTCCAAGTGTTGTCCATGTGTTATCACTCTTATTATACTTTCTTACTAATTTTCCGGCATACTGAGCCGCATACAACTCATTGTCGACTACAGCAACAAGGGGAGGAGCACCACTTGCACCATTGAGTCCCTCTGACATGTTTTCGATCAACCTCCAGGTACCCTTATCTAGATCATACTCTTCTCCACAGGTCAGTACCTCTGTATTACTGGCCATTCCACCAATAACATAAAACTTGTCATCCATGAAGACTCCGGAACACATTCTCCTAGCCTTGTTCATGCTTGGAAGTGTAATCCATCTTTTGGTTTCAGAGTTGTACAGCTCAACAGTGCGAAGCACAAGCCCCTGAGCATCCATGCCACCAGCTATAATTGCCTTCTCTCCAAAACTAGCTGATCCAAACAAACATCTAGGGGCATTCATTTCAATACCTCTTGACCATGAGTTGGTCAGAATGCTATAGCTAAGAACAATATGTGCAAGAATCTCCTTGCCAAACACCAGAAGTTCAGTGCCCACAGCTAGTGACTCCTTGTCAGAGCACATGAAACACTCATTAGGTGGCATCCTTGGGAGCGTCATCCACCGCGAACGGTACGGGTCATACGCCTCCCACTCCTGCACATTGCAAGAGAAATACACCCAGTGTTCCGCAATACCTAACCGCCGCCGTTCTTTGTACAGTCCACCATCACGGACAAGGGAACGGAAGTTCCTGCTGAGTGATGCAATAGAGCCATAATCAGACCGAGAGCAGCGGGCGAGACAATTGATTGAGTTATCTCTGCCAATAGAGCTTATCAAGGTGCTTGAATCAGAGTAGCCTTGATTACTTCCTTGACAGTCCACTGGCACACAATCGTGCTTATCCTCAGACTTAGGTCTCTTTGTCTGTCCTGCTCCTGCAGCAATTCCCTCAGGCCCAATAGTCAGGACCCCAGATGGGCGCTTAGTCCTTGTGATCTCGAGGAGGTGGTATGTCATATAAGCTAATCTGGATTCCTGCTCGCAGGAGCTAGGCAGAGACCTCGAGATCAGGCAAGATTGACCCTCCAACATACCGTCAGAATCTACACGAATATCTCAGTAGAGAGGGAACCTATAGACAAGAAGAGCCCAGCAACTATGCAAGCATCTCAAATCTGCAAGAGATCAAAGCTATGTCAGAAGGAATCCAACTCCAACTCAAATAAGAGTACTACTCTAGCAGTCTAGCTACACAAAATTAGGTACAACTGAAAGGGGCATCTGTCAATATCAGGGAAACTGAATTTGCGTATACAAAACAACATTGCAAGAGAATTCCACAAACATCACTTATCTTAACCTATCAAAGATGGTTGCATATTATGATTCTAAGCAAGGACAAAAAGCCTTACATATTATGGACCATACTAATTACAGAATTCACAAAATAGCAGGGGATGAACATAACTCATGTGGATAACATGACCATAATATCAAGCTAAATCCGAAAGTAACCCATCAACCGTGACTACAAAATAATGCCAATTATCCAAACACATATGAGGATGCAACTTGCGAGGAACCATTCACTGGAGGACAAATTCAATCCAAATATCTAGCTTAGTCCACTACACTCGAGTTTTTTTGGTCCCGAGAAAGCATGTAACTCGTAAATTAATAAAATGGACCCTTCAACAGATATAGGTGTCTATTCAGAACGATTCCAATCAGGCATGTAACATGTATGTCTCGGAACTAATGAACCATCGGTCCTAAGAATATTGGCCCAAGGCAAACACAAAAGGCCCCAAACTCTCCACCCTGAAACCATATGGCGTGATTTCACAAATCTAGAAACAAAAACACCACACAAATCTAGAAGAATCTCAAGGTAAACAACACAGTCACATATACGCGCCTTGCAGCCGAGCCATAAGAAATGGCATTCCAAGTCGGTCCTGTGTATGGTTGCTGGATTCAATAGCGATCCATCTACCATTCTGATACCAGCAGCGAGCAAGTCTAGGCAAGACTGTCCGCCTGAATAGGCACATCCATAACTTATTACAAGGCTGGTGACTCGTGTTACAGAATGTAAACCAAAACGCCGTGGACCAAAAATTACCGCCAATCCAGATTAACTACTGCTCTTGTACACTCGAACAGAGAGCAAGGACGGACGGCAAATCCGATCGGTTTCGCTGCCAGTAATCTGTTCCTAAGCAATCGAACCCCGTAAGAATCGGCATCGGCTCTGTGTGTAAATCTGAAACAGTAGAGCCCGCCCGAATCAGGGATCCAGATTGTTACTAACGCTGATGAAGCATGCGTTATCGAGCGCTGACAACTAGTCGGTGCTAATCCGGACGAGCATTCGTTATCCTCCCCGCTCGCCCCGGAAAAAACGGCGAGTAATTCGAGAGGGAGAAACGTGTATAGCCCCGCTGTGGCAAACAGTGAGTAACAAGGGCAGGGCATAATAAGACCAACAGTAGGCCCGCTGCCGGGCCGAGGAATCGCACCTCAATCCGCCGTGGGCGCCGTCGGCGAGGCTGCGCTTGTTCCCGCGGTTCGCCGCCGCCGATTGAGACGACGCGGCCGCCGAGGGAGGTAGGGCGGTTGGGCCGGTGGACCTCCACGGCGGGCGTCGGCGACGGGATCGGGCGGCGGAATCGGGCGGGGGCGGGGATGCGGGATTGGCGGCCGCGGAAGCGCCCAGGCAGGCAGGTGGGATGCGGCTGGCTCTCGAGGAGAGAGAACGAGGGAGGGAGGAGGGAAAAAAACAGCGATGCGGAGGAGTAGTTATGGGCGGCGAGGAGATGCGATGCGCTGCGGTTATACGGAACGGGACGGGGAAGGGAGGGTGGCGTCTCGTCTCGGACTTTTTCTTTCCTCGCTCGCTCGGTCGCCCGCCCGCCCGCCGCGGATGGATGGACGGCCGTGCCTCTCACGTGGAACAACAAAGCGTGACCTTTCCGACCGTCTGATTTTTATTGGAAGCGACGGGGCGGCGGCGGGTCCGTCCGATCGGTCACGGGTCCATCGACCCGTCCGTGGGCAGTTTTTTTTTTGGTGTGTGTTTTGTCGGGCTGCGCCTCCATTTCCTACGCGCGGCTGTGATTACGGGCGTATTGCTCCGCCTGCTGATGCGGATTCCTGCATTGTTTTGTTTTGTTTACTCGCGGCGGCTGCGTGGAGCGTGCGTGGCGGCTGGCTCTGACGACGGTTGTTGGGCCGGCGGCACTGTTACTGTAGCCGGGATCCGGCACCAGTGTAGCCTCGGAGATAATGACAAAAAACCACCACAATTGAACACGAGGTGACGCGGAACCACCACCTTTGAGTTTTCCGACACATAAATACCTCTATTCGGGACAGGGTGTGACGCGGAGCACTGATCACCACTGCTTAGCCGTTTGACAGCATTTCTGGCAGGTGGGACCCACCTGTCGGGTCTACGTGGCAAAAAAAAAGTCAACATTATTTGTTTTTTTCCTTTTCTTTCCTTTTTCCTTTTTTCTTCCCGCACGTGGTCCGCTTGCCTAGCTGCTCACCGGCGCACTCCCCGCACGTCGTCCGCTCCGCTTGCCTAGCTGCTCACCGGCGCAGCACGCCGTCCTCTACTGCTCACCAGCGCTCCGGCGCCGAGGGGCCAGGCTAGGGCGCGGGCGGCTCTGGCCGGGCGCGAGCGGCTCTGGCCGGGCGCGGGCGACGGCGACCTCCGCGATTGCGGCCATGGCGCGGGCGCGGCCGACCTCCGTGACGGCGAGGGGGCCTCGAGCGCTGCCTCCACCGCCCGGTCTCCTTCCTCTCCGTCGAGCCGTCGTGGACCAGCTCCTGCAGCCTGCCTCGGTCAGGGGATTGCGGCGGCGGCTCCCTCGTGCAGGGCCTGCGGTCAGGGAGGCTTGCGTTCTGCTGCACACGAAGTGCTTGATAGAATGCACAGAGCATACGCGAGGTCGAGCACGGGCACGGCGGCCGGGAGCGGGCGCAGCCGTGCGAGGCGAGCGCGGCGACGGCAGGGAGCGGGCCAGCTGAGCTGTTCGCCGCCAGCCATGTACTCGCGGATAATCAGCATCCTTTTTCTTCTCCTCCTACTTTGCCTTTCCTTCTCCGCCAGGTTCCATGTAAGTATTCACAAATACACTAACTGATTGAGGGATGTGTTGATTGCTTCGTGAGCTGTAATGATTGCTGGAGCTAGAGGGAGCATTTGCCATCAAATGAATTTGATCTGAGGCGAGGATAGACTGCACGGACGCCCGCGCATCATGGATCGCGGCCAGAGGGCAAAGTGCTGGTGGGAGACGGATCTGGATGCGCTCGGGCGTCTTCTTTTAGCCTCTCATCTTCCATGGCGTTCCTCCATAAGCAGGAGGAGGGCGTCGATCTTGTCCCCAACGCCGGCCTCGGATGCAGGAGGCTTGCATGAGGTCGTCCGGCGGTCTTGATGCGCGCAATCAATCTGGTGGACTGGTAGCCGGCGGGGGCTGGACTGGATCGATGAGCACGGCGGGGCGGAGCCTGTGCGTGCTTGCCGGAGCGGACAGGAGTATGTGCGTGCTCGCCGGAGCGGGGCGGAGCGGGATGCAGGTGATGTGTTCCTTGCCTGGAGCCTCTGTGTTCCTTGCCGGTGAGATGCAGGTTCGGATGAGATGTAGCGCCACGAGCTGGAGCTGGATGCAGTGCGGCGGCGCAGACCAGTAGGCCCGGGCGGGCGAGCGCCGGCCACGGCGCGGGCGCGGTTAGGCCGGGCGGCTCGCGGAGAAGAAGGAGGCCGGGCGGTCCGCGGTTAGGCCGAGCTGCTGGGCAAAAAACAAATAATGTTGACTTTTTTTTGGCACGTAGACCCGACAGGTGGGTCCCACCTGCCAGAAATGCTGTCAAACGGCTAAGCAGTGGTGATCAGTGCTCCGCGTCACACCCTGTCCCGAATAGAGGTATTTATGTGTCGGAAAACCCAAAGGTGGTGGTTCCGCGTCAACTCATGTTCAATTGTGGTGGTTTTTTGTCATTTTCTCGTAGCCTCGCCTGGCCACCCTTCTTTTCGAAAGAGTTTTTTCCTACTTTTCCGTCCAAGTCTGCAGGGACGGCAACAGCTCGGGTCAACCGTTCCACCGGCGTCCGTTCAACGGGCCGACGCGCATGAACAATGCACGTATATACAGTACATGCACCCAGGAGATGACGCGTGACACAAGGGCACGTGTAGCCGTGCCAGCCTTCCCTGCAACAACTGCCAGTCCTGTCGTGACGGAGCACCGGGTATTTCCGGCCACGGTGCAGTCACTGGTCCAAACACGTCTCATTCGTTAGGCTGCGCCGTAGATCGAATCATCCATCTTCTTCGCTAGCTCGCGCGCGATGTCCATCGACGGGGACGCTGCTTTCGTTCTCGCGCGCGGAGGCTAACATCCATCGATCGATCTTTTTCCTCTTCCTGGGAAAAGAAAAGAGAACGCAGCATATTGGGTCGCCGTTCAACGCGGCGGAAAAAGGTGGCATTTTCCAGCTAATTTATGGTTGGTTCATCATTTAATCCAACTTATTAGGTCCTGATTTCACTTATGTTCAAGTTTGATGGAACTAGCTCACTATTTTAAAAATAAGTACAGAATATTGCACCAAAACAAGACTCACAATATTTCTTGTTTGTGAGCACCTGAACAAACATCATATGTACATCTGTGTTTACAACTTTACATGATAGGGGAGAACATGAGAGAGCAAATGTCACTCACGTCACTATTAATATTCTCTAAAATACAAACAAAAATGAGATCATAGTTACAAACGAAGGTGTAAGAAATTATTGATATGGTTCTCTCCCGCGCCCGCGGTGCTTGCTCACGCAAGATGGCGGTGATTTGATAACAAATAGATGGTGCATCAATCGATGCAGATGACTGGCCTATCCGGGTTTTTTTTTTGAAAAAAAAAATCATGATGAAAAACAGATGTGTCAACACGTTAAATCAAGCTCAAATACGAAGAGAAAAAGAACCAAACAAAAAAACAAAGACGTCCAAAGCACTAGCAGCTTGATATTATACAAAGTTACACAACATCATTGGCATTGCGAACAATAAGACTCAAACTGCCCATTATTCGACTACACCTCTGCCTAAAAATACCTAATAACCTCAAAACATTATAGCGCTTATGTCGGCATCAAAGGCCATATAAGCAGATGTATCGAATTCGTCTGGCATCTAAATTAAAACGACAACTTGAATTTGTTCTCCAACTGTTGTGGTCTTGTGGAACATGAGCGCTAGCACCGTGAAAGCATATGGCTGGAATAAAATGGAGCTAGCGTCCACACACACACCATCGCCGTCTGTACACATTTCAGTACATATGTTCACAGGTCGCTACACCGCATAGTACTACAGTACTCCCTCCGTTCCATATTAGATGACTTATATTTGTACAAAATTGGATGTACCTAGACTTGGAACATGTCTAGATACATCAACTTTTATACAAATTGAAGTTATCTAATTTGAAACGGAGGGAGTAATATACATCGCGTCAAATTTCTACAGTAATGAAATAAGCAACTATTCCTGAATTAAAATAAGATTATCTCAACGACAACATGTCAGCGCTGTCTTGAGCATGAAAAACACGTGGATGGATCGATTGGCCCTCAAAGAGCATGTTTTTACCATGTACTGCTACTGCTCGAAGTACGACCAGCACGACGTAGAGCATACGGTCTACGGAGAAGTACTACTCCGTAGAAACGCGGGAGATTGCACTTCTCCGCAAGCCTCTCTATCTTACGTTCTTGCCTTCTCTCCCCTCGGCCGTTTGGGCGTCACGCTCAGTCGCAATGATAGAGCCGGCCAGCCGTGGCAGGAAAATTTAGTTGGGCGGAGAATAGATCGATAGTCGGTAGGCCATCATGATTCCCGACGGATGTGGCAGCTTTAGCGCCGCTCGTGCTCGATTCCTCCCGGCGGCGTGCCTCCGACGTTTTTGGTCCCGATCGATTCTACACGTTTCTGGCACTGGGGCGATGGATGGACGTGTATTTCCGTGTTTTGGTCCTCCAGCTATATATCCGTATGTGCTGATCGCGACGTGGCGTTGGGCGGACGTCGTGCAATCTGGTCGCGACCAATCAACGCTCAGCTGGATGTTCGGTTTCGGGGCCCATATGATATATTGCATCTGCCCTTGATCGGGCACAGGTGCCATTGTCACCGCAGCTAGTTTATGAACTACTCCCTCGGTAGACTTTTTAGTCATTTTGGGTTTAGCCTGGTTCATTCCTAAGTGAAAGTGAGTGAATCAGCACACTAAAAATGTCTACATACGCACGAACCTGAATAAAACTAAAGTCTAGAAAATTTTACATTTTATAAAAAATATAAATTTTCTAGACTTTAGTTTTATTTTAGTATGGAGGGGTACTAACAACTCAACCGAGAGCTGCCTAGGGCGAACGGAAAATTAATGAGCATTTCTGCTAATGGACGCCAAGACTATATCACGACTATTCCAATCGGATTGGCAAGACATGAAGATTATTGGGCATGATAATTTCAGAAACATGGAGTATAGCTGAAATGGTATGCCCCGGGCTATGGAGAGAGGCGACCAAAGGAGATCTACGATTCTGCTTCCGTCGTCGGTGGCCCTTAAGATCTTGAGATGGGATTCGGCCGGTTTTCGTATTCGTTGGTGGCTGTAGGTTTGCCTCTATCGATATATGATTCTCATTATTGGCGATGGTTATTGCTCTACTAGCAGGGAGCAACTCATTTGCGAGAGAGCGGTTTATTAGTTTAGTTGTGGTGTGGTGGGGTGTTTGACCTAGGTTTGATGAAACACTGTCAGTTCTTTGTAACAAAACTCTCTCTGCTTTAAAATTAAGGTACATCGTTTATGTACTCTAAAAAAAAGATATCTTAGCATGACGATTTCCCATGAAAAGTTGACCGGTGTGGGCAAACACTTTAGACAACACTTTTGGACTGCTTGTCCTAGCTAATCACCCCAAAATGTCATATGCACTTGTAGTGCATGATATGCCGTCAGAGGTTGGACATTAGCCAAATCAAGTTTTTAATCAGTACTCCATGCATGATTATTGTTTGATGCTCTTGTACTTTAGGTTAGGATGAAACCTCTTACAACTACATGAGAAACACATCAATCATATCTCTTAATAATGTGAATATTGTAACTGAATGTCTTATGTGTCTCTCAAGTCCTAGTTGTTATGCAATAATACTTAACCCTCGTCGTATTGTCAAACACAATGATATAATCCGATTTTGCTGGTTAGCATAAAGAAATCCTACAAGAGTTGTCATCCTGGAATCAACTGCGCCACTGTTGCAACATGACGCCCTCCAATCGCTTCGTCTGGCTATTTCTGCTTGCAATATTTTCATTATAATCCAAATAATACTAAAATCGCTCGAGTGACAAAATATAAAAAATGATCTCCATGGCTTTTCAGATGAGGTTTACCATTTACCACATTGGTTTTTGGCAAATTCTTTGTATAAGAGCAAAATCTAATGTGGTGAAAACAAATTTACCCATAATACACATACGTCTCTAACTTTGAATCGAAGCCGTTCGGTAAGTGCGTTACGAGGTGAGCATGAACTACGCGCGTAGGACCAATTCAACCGTGATCGTCACCACCGATCGAGATCACCATAGCCACAAAGATTGAGAGAACCGGTCGTCTAAACGCCCATTTCGTCAAGCGCGATCGAGCACCTAGCTAGGCAGCTAGGCGACCGACGTGCCCGTCTCCACTACGTACCCCCTTCACGCACGCACGTACGCTCCCGTGATCTCACAGTCACAGCCGTCCTCGAGCACGCCAGCCAACCGGAGAAGACCAGAGATGCGAGCACGCAACGTGCACCGCCAAACCATCGCCGTCATCACAGCCCAGCACAGCAAGGACAGGCACCATAGAACCACCGGCGTACGGCGGCGGCGTGGCCACGCACGCACCGCGCGCGGACCAAACTCTTTCCCGATACGGCAACCACCGTTCAACGGCGGCGAACGGGGACGGGCTCCCCGCGCGCGGACAGAGACGTCCACCTCCTCCGCCATCGAGACCGCGGGGAATTATCGTGGAAAAGGTTCACCAAAATGGCGATCGAGAGCACTAACGAACGATCGGCGGCCGGCGCCGGCCGAGACTAGTCTGCACGCGCTTTGCTGGTCGATGCCGATCGCCGACCGATGCGATGCGGCCACGCCTCTCGCTCGCTCCCTTTTCGGGCTCCCGTTTTCCGTTGCCTAGCTTGCCGTCTCGCCCTCCTTGTCCGAACTCTTTTCTGCGATGATCTGAAGAGAAGAGGCCGGGGTGGTGGTGGTAGACCCGACGAGCCAACCTTCCCCATCTTGATGGACAGGGACGGCTGAGGCAGCAGCGCTCGTACTTTCGATCACCACTTGGGGCCGGCCAATCGCTCCACACACCAAAAATCTAGTTCAGGAACAGTAATCCCGTACGGAAAAGCAACAAGAAAAAGGGTAGCTGGTGGAGTGCGTAGCGACAAAATGCGTAGTATGCGTGTCTTCGCTTAATTAGAATTACCCGCTCAAAGTTACTGTCGTTCCGTCGACAATTTCGGTGATCATCGAACAGTAGGGCCGGAATTCAAGCCATGCGTGCAAAGATTACATAATAAAAGTTTTCGCCTGGTATCTTCGATCGTAGAAGGATGATCTTAAGGATAAAACAATTATACACTTCCTTTGGTGCAAATTCGTGCGTTCTATATGTTCAGTCATCCAAGCACTTGTATCGGCCACAGAGTATAGCTAATGTTTTTTGGTAACTAGCTACATGGTATCGATCACACGTACAGTGGAGCGTTTGACGTAATATTGTAATCGTGGATATGTAGATCACAAGAACTTCTCACGATACAATTTTCTCTCTTGCGCATGTTTTGTTCATGGTCATCTCTACAACTGGTGGAGTTTTGCGATCTTTTATGGAGGCGTCTACATTGTTGGAGTCTGCTGTGAGGTATATTGTTTTATGCCAGCCGTTCTACGATTGCCCTTTGCATAACGGTTTTCTTTGTTTCTTTTCGGATTTTCTTGTATGGATGTAGGCATCCTAGTTTTGTAGAGGTCAGATATAATTCACTTTGTCTATGATACTTTGAGTAATATAATGTTCACTGTCAGAAAAATAAACTGAAAGTCGTTTTCTGATTGGTCATTTGGTCGGTTAGTTCTTTAAGCAAGCAACTAATAACCAAGTAGAGTAGGAGCACGTACGTATAGCCCTTCCGTGTCGTGCGTAATATCTGCCCAGCCGTAAGAGCTAGCCTTTTCCTGACAGCGAGCGATGCCTGGCTGCACTTCTGCAAATATACCGGCCACCGCCCGGCCGGCCGGCTAAACTTTTCCCTTTGTTAAACCCTCTGCGCTCGCGTAGTCTCGTCGGATTGGATTAGGACTGCTACTAACTCCTCCTCCTCTTGTCTGTTCGCGTGAACGAGATCGCAGAGTCGCCATGCATGCAATGCAACTAGGCCACTGGCCACTAGCGCTACGACGACGAGGATGCCTGCCGCCATTACCAATGGAGGTTAACGTCTCAGCTCTCGATCCCTCTTTTTCGCTGCTTGGGTCTGAAAGGATAAGAAAGGGACTCGGGGGCAGTTAACGTTCCACAAACCCCTCTCCTGCACTGACGCCGACGCCGATAATTGATTGACAATCTGGTGTGTTCTTTCTTTACACGTGTGAAGGCTGGTGCGTAATGTGATGAACATCTTGATAACACAAAACCAGTTTTCTATAGATAAATCAACGACTAATTACTTCATAGCGTTCTTCGCCTCTCTTTTTTCCTGGGCTATATATGGCCGGTGGTCGAATGCATGCGGCCGTGGAGAAATGATTAAGAGGCAGACATTTTGCCATCAATTGATTGACAATCTGGTGTCGTTCTTTCTTTACACGTGTGAAGCCGCTGATGCGTAATGGAAACCAGGAGGCTTGATAACAAAATACCAGTGTTGAGCTGACACAAGGTGCTGATGAGGGGTACTGGACTTTGAATAGTAATCGCCTGTATTCATCTAAGTCGCTTTATAAGGAGCTGCTTAATCAAGGGGTTGTTGATGTTCAGATGCAGGAGATGTGGAAGGCAAAAATCCCGCTGAAGGTAAAGATCTTCACGTGGATGTGCTTCCGAGGGCGTATTCAGGTCACCCAGGACCTTAAGGCCAAAGGTTGGCCGGGTGATGATGTCTGCAAGTTGTGTGGAGAGAGCGAATCTGTTGCACATCTTATTTTCCAATGCCCCTTGTCGCATTTCCTTTGGTGGGGGCTCAAGGAAACCTTCTCCTGGGATCGCCCACCCATGTCTTGTGAAGATTTTATACATATTGCAATGAAGAATCAAAAAAAATTGGATGCTGGCATGACCTGGGCTATGTTCGGTGCCGCAGCCTGGTCTATTTGGCTTGCTAGAAATGATCTTGTTTTCAACAAAAAGGTAGTTTCCTCGCCTCTAACTAACCTGTTTAAAATGTCGTCTTTGTTAAATCAGTGGCGATGCATGTTGCGGGGGAAGCGTGAAGACGAATGGGAGAAGATGGTGATGCTGCTGAAGAACTTTGTTAGGAAGATGCAGTTGGTTGTCTCGGCGCGCAGTGGCGTGGGATAATCTTGGTTTCTGGTGGTGCTTGCTTTGGCCTCTCTTTGGAGCTGTCTTTTTATTAGCTCTAGTCGTAATCTGGTGGTAGCTGTCCCCTGCGTGGGACTTTGGTGGTGGTGGTTGCCCCTGCGAGGGACCTGGTGGTACTATGTTTCCTTGTTACTTTTAGTAGTCGTCGTTTTTTTTACTATCTCGAACCGCTGTATGAACCTCTCGTTGCTGCTTTCCTAAAGCAGGGCCTTATAAAGCCTCAGTTTATATAAATACCAGTGTTCAGTAGATGAATCAACAACAACTTGATAGCGTTTTTTTCCTGTGTGCTCGTCGAAGGAATGCTTATGCATGCGTACGTGGAGACATGATTAGGAAAAATACATTTTGCCATCACGACACGTGATTAGTTCCAACAGGTCCATCTCTGTCAGCTTTGTCACGTACAGTACGGGCAGCTATACGTTGCATGACCGAACAAGGAAGAAAAAGATCGGGCCACACCACCGGTTGGTGTTACGTTCTCGTTGCCTCCAGTCCCGCATTATCATTGCGCTACCTCACGCTGATTTCGACGTACGGGAAATTAACCCTAACTATCCTGGCTGCAACAAGGGTCGAAACTCGAAAGGTTAAGGAACGCGACTGGATATCGACGCTGGAATGCTACAACTAGTTACTGATTTGTCGGGTGTTATGTTTGTAATGTGCACTTATAACTCGCGGCGTCAGAATTCAGATTCAGATCGCATCATATCATCGCCGTGTGTGGCATAGCCTCAGCTTATTATGATCTCGGTTCAAATCTCAAAGAAAGAAACTATGATCTCGTCTTTTTTAGGTTTTTCTTTTTTTTTTGAAAACTCCACACTTCATTATTCAACTGGAACAACGTTTACAGGAATGTTTACATCTAGTGGTGGCTGACCCAACCACACATGCCTACCAGCCGGGAGAGAAGTCGCTCTTCTCGCCAGCCGATGCGCTTCTTCATTCGACTCCCTTCTCTCATGGCTAAAAGAAGTATCTCCTCTTTAACGAGCTCTCGCCTTCACCTCTAGCAAGACGCTCCCAAATAATCCCAGGTTCACCTCACGGAGCCCATTGACCACTTCCAGGCAATCCGACGCCACGTGAATCCGAGCCAGCACCAAATCATCAGCAACATCGAAGGCTTCCCTGCACGCCAAAGCTTCCAGAGTCCCCGGATGGCTGATACCTTCATAAACTGTCGCCGATGCACCCAAGAACAAGCCTGACGGTGATCGACAGACAGCTCCCACCGCACCTCTTGCTGCAGTCTTCGCAACCGCTGCATCCACGTTTACCTTGGCCGTATCGCCTGGAGGAGCGATCCACGACCTCGGGGTGGTAGCAGCAGGTATGTTCTTCCTTTGTCTTTGCACCTTGACTGAACCAGCTTCCAAATCAGAGAGGAACTTGTTCACAAAAGTTGCCGTCGACATTGGACTCTGAAAAATCTCCTCGTGTATGGCCTAGCGCCTCGCATGCCAAATAGCCCACAACGTCTCGTCTTTTTTAGGTGAACTAGCTGAATGCCCGTGCGTTGCTACGGCACCATGCACCCTAGTATTGAGTTCAATTATGTATATCTCTAAAAACTAAGCAAACATCACTCCCACGAATAAAAATGTTCTCTTGTAAATTAATAGATGATTTCTCGACTATACCCGATGTTCAAATTTTGTTTTAGCTATTAATTACATAATATGAAATATTCAGTTATGACAACATAACAAAAAATGTTTTAAAGATCTCAATATTTTATTCCATTAATCAAATAATGAACAAGAAATATAAATGTGTGTTTAAGTAAGGCCATGCATCATTCCGTAATCAGCCTTGTCGACAAGAATTCATCAATAATATATAGGCAATCATACATACATGTTGCTGGCGATAATTTCTTTCGAGAGAAGACTGACAATGAACTTTGGAAACAAATTAAAAACTACGTGTGATGCCTCACTCAATCAAGAGTAAATATATGTGTTGCCGCGTCGCCGGTAAAAATGCCTAAATTGAAAACATTCTCATGGGTTAATTGCAACTGCAGGAGTCAAAGAAGTGATGCCAAGTAACAGTTTAAGTTTCATTTGCAATGACATCCATGTGTTCACTACAAATACAATACAAACATTCTCATGGAATAAATCTTGTTGTATTCTCCATCGTCCTTAAGTTTTTGCACTCCAGTTCCAACAACATAGGACAGAGAACTTGAATAGAAAAACAAATGTCACTTCACCTCTCCGCCATACTCGTGCAGGCACACCACGTCCTCGGAGTCGAGTGTGGCTTTGTGTGGCACCTTGTACCAGGTCTTGGCGGGCCTGAAGGCTATGGATGTCCTGGACCTCGACGTGATCAGGTGAACAACTAAACAACATGACACGTAAAGCATCAGCGTGTTGAGTGTTGACCCTGGGGACCTCATAGTATTTAGATTAGTCATGCTTTTCTGACAGACAAGGCTTGTAAAAGGATGTCGTTACTTCCCATTCTATTGTAAAATACTGACAAAACAACTATCACAACGCTAGTTATTCTAGTTTATTAAAGAAAATATGACATGCTTAGACTATTTGTGCTTGTTTTTTTGTAGCTCCTTAAAGCTAGATCTGAGGTGCTATGATGGAAATACACCGAAGTGTGCATCAAAAGGAATTGGAGTGAAGGAGCCAGATCTCCTAGAAAAATTCAGAATGTCAAGCATGCATCCTGTAACTGACCGGTGTAAGTTTCCATGCCCCAAAATCCTTCATGTACTAAGAAGTGCATTGGTTGGTACCAACATAGTCGATGGAGCCTTTCACTACCCCAGACTCGTTTGAGATGGGGGAGAAAGCCAAGGGCGTTGCTTTTGGTGGGCCGGGCCAAACGCTGTAGATGGGCTGCAGGCGGGTGCGCGATCGAGGCGGACGCGAGAGGGGTAATCGAGCGAGCATGGTTCGCTCGTTTACACGAACGAGTAACGACCAACTCTCATTTAATAGTAAAGACTAGTTGAATATCCGTGTGTTGCTACGGGTTAAATATTTTTATGTCTTAAAAAAAATTGGTTAACTAAAACAAATTTTAGTTAAATTCCACAACATTGTTGTCGGTACACTGCCAGTTGCATTCTATATGCCTATGAAAACTTTAGTTATCGACTCCGTACAAAAAATAGACACCTCCTTTTAATGCATCATCGGTCATTGGTGTTGGATGGGGGAGGTACACAAATTATATCTGAATTTAAAAGAAAACACCAACACAACACACATAGTATTGCTGAAATGGATAATAAGCATTCAATTGAAATGCATCTCATCTTGTTCTTCATCATTCGGAAGAGTTTTGATTGTCAGACCCTCCACTTCCTCTTGCAGCTGCCTAGCGGTCTTCTAAAGTTCTCGAGGTTTTTGATCTTCATGTACCCCTGCTCTCGGAATGGGAACAATGGGAGCTCCTGGATGCACCAGGATCTTTGCACCCATGATCGATTGATAAAGGGTCTCCTAATAATAATCAGAATAAAAATAGTTTCAGGCCACCTAAGATATATCTGTATGCACATGTTATTCTAAAGCATAGTATATGCTAGTACCTAGTCTTGAAGAACAACACTGATCACAAACTCAAGTAAGTTTTCACTGTTTGCTTGGTCACCAACGCTTCTGTTGTGCACGGTGATCCTCCAGAAGGCGTAATGCAAAAACCACCAGTTACATACACGACACAAGCTTCGGTGGCCTTTCAACAGAAAAATGATGCAGCAAAAATCAGTACAGTTTTTATTGGATGAAATGAACAACATGAACAAGGATCCAATGAACAAGCAAATGAGAAGAGCGAGCAGCATTCTAACTAATGAACCATTTGAATAATCAAGAGTGACTGGGAGGTCTATTTCATTTTTTCCTCTTTAAGAAAGCAGAGCGTGCTGTATTTTGAAACAGTACAGAAAATATACCATTGCAGATTAGGTTGACAAAAGGTAACTTTATTAGCTCAAATAAGGAGATCATATTCCGATTCATTTGGGACATCAAAGAACTCATCCCTTGCATCTTTAACTTGAACAAGGCATCCGTCACTGCTTAAGTGCCATTTAGAACCACCGTCTGATCCTTTATAGTATCGTCAAACCTTTTGCCCTCGTTTGTCCACTGCATTTCTTTTTTAGTCCCCATGCAGTCCCAAATCAATCATTGGAAGATGTGAGTAGGTTCGGTTTTTTCCTAGAAGAATTTTTGTACGGCTGAAAAATAAATTAATTTAGCTTCGTAAACACTGGGGTCAATAAAATTAATAACTACAAGAAGCAATGGTTCAGTGATCTGTCAACAAATGCCTACTACTATGCTTTCCATATATGGTGGCGTATTTTGTGGATGAGGCAAGCAGGACAAGACTTTGAGAAATTACAGTCTGTAGCAAGCATATGGTTAACAACTGACTGACTTCCTTAGCTGCAATCAGATGTTAGTTTATGATAAACAAAAGATAACAATCAGTTTTACCCTCAAGAGATAACAGACCAATCAAGCATACATTACTCTGAAGACATGCACATATGTAGCCTTTTTCAAGACTGCATTTGAAATGTAAAACAGAGTCGTACGTGATAACTGAAAAAGAAAGATAAGGGCCAGGTCTAGATCGTGGCAAGCAGATTGTACCATATGTTCCATCATCTTCTCTCCTCCATTATCCTTTCGCATTCTCCTTTACGACAACCATCTCAAAATCCTACTGGATCCTTCTCTCATTCAGAGGGCAAACATTACAGCTTATGTGCAGATCACCTAAAGACCAGATGAAAATCAAGGTGAGTAACACCCTGGGAGTCATTACACATTAGTATGGTTTGATACACAATAACTGAACATTGATTTTTGAGAGAGAACATGAGCTATTGGCCAAATACGTTGCTTAAATCAAGATTAAAATGGAAAACATAAAACTTGCTACCAAAAACAGGCTTTCAGTTTATGGTATTTACAGAGACTACAAAGCACATTTTTACAGCCGATTAAAGATGTTGTTGCATGCTTTTAATCATTGTCCAATTCAGAAAATAGATACATTAGAAATTTAAATGTTGGCGTACAATGACACCAATTCACACCTTCGGCTTTGTTCCTGATGCTCAGTTCACCTTCTTAGCAAACTTTTTCAGATCAGTGCCAGGCATCCAGTTCATTTTTCTTGAATAAATCTTTAAGATATCACCACAAGAAAGAGTAATAATTTAATTCAAGGCTAGCACTGATATGAGGGAGAAGTATGAACTTGATTATCTTTACTATGAAGACGACGACCTTGTCCCCGCCGCACACAGGGGAGACAAACGATGTCCTCGGTGCTACCATGGCGGGGGAAGACGAAGCATGCAGCTACAATGACACTCCAACAATATAGCTGAACCTCGAGACAAACAATGTCCTCGGCGACGCCACACGTGTAAGGAAGACACGCCATGAAAAGAAACAACAGTAAAACTATGTCAGATCCAAATGAAGGTTCACATATTTGTAGTTCTCTTGTTTCTTCGAATTTGAACCTGATTTCAGCCTATCTAAAGAGCATCATGCTTTAGTGTGTGAGGATGAAAAGCTATTTGACGCCAAGAGGAACGGATACCTTCGCAAGGGTACACATTGGTCGTTGTCGAGCCGATGGGTGGAGGTTGGCAGCAAGCTGAAGGTCGAGGTCGATTCTGGCGTTAACGTCGGCAGTTAACTCATCGACGAGTAACCCCAGACGCGGAGACACTTGAAAGAGGATCGGAGAGAGACGGGGTGAGCAGACTCGACGACATCGATCTTGACCGCTTGGTCTCGCCGGCGGGTCTTGCTCGGTGATCAGGATGCAGGAGGCGACGAACACCAGGGCGGGAGCTTGTGGTTCAAGATTCGGCGGCCGGGCTTTCCGTTCCTCTTGCCGGAGTAGGGAGGCGGCGCCATAGGAGATCAACCGGCAGCCAAGAACGAACCCTAGAGGTGGCTTTGCCCTGTACGGGATCTATTCGCTGTACGGGTCGAAGGCCAGCAGGTTTTTGATGGGCTTGGCCCATATGTCCGCGCGCTCGCGGTACGATCGAGCGAGGCACCAAGCGAACCAGGAGCGAGCCACTGAGGAGGTTAGACGACCGACTCCCATTTAATAATAAAGATCAGGAGAATGCTCGTGCGTTGCTACGGGTATGGCACCCGTCGGGGAGAGATGGTAAGGTTCCCTCTATTGTATCCCTTCGTATGTATAGATCTCAACAATCGATTTTCACATCTTTTGGAACATTCAATACAATTTTGAGCAAGCCCGTTGGGGAGGGAAACCGAATTTTGCACAAACATTTACTGAAGCAAAGTACTCAATGCATTCAACAAACATAACTGAAGCAAATAATATCTAAGAATCGCAAAGTTTCACCCCATGGCATATTCTGATATTCCCCAAGCCACAAGCAAACACATCCAAACAACATCCCAAGTTGTTACAAATCACTCGTTGTAGTTCAGGACCTCGCCCCCAACTTCATCTGCTCGCATGTGATTGTTGTTGCCATTGCTCCTTGCCCTGATGCAGCTAGTCCATGTTCCGGCTGGTCGCCGCTTCTTCACTCTTCCCGCTTCCTGTTGGCTATCAAGTAGGAAGGTCGCCGCGGTGAAAAGATCACCGTCCAGCACCAGCCCCGGTTGGTCGTCCCATTCAGCGGCCGTCTGGCTACACAAGAAGAAAGAAGGAAAATTAGCAGGACGGTCAGGTTATTTGGGGCCTGTAATGATTATATTAAGAAAAAGTTAAAACTGAACCACCTATGACCGCCCACCAACAGTAAAGATACCTTACAAATCTAAAAGACAAAGATTTCACAGAAGTAAGTTCAGAATGATTACACCAAAGCTACGGCCAGAACTGAAGATGTAGTGATCTCACGTGAAACCGACGCATTGCTACAATATTGCTTTTCAGATTTCAGTGGCACTTCGTAGTACATGCCCAGGTCGCCTCGGCACAGCCTCATGATCTTTTTGTTCAGATCAAAGAGCAGTTCCTCCAACAAAGCCCCTGTGGGGTTTCAGTGTAGGTACTTCTCCAGCTAGTTGGCTGGAGTGACGGGCATTTTCCTAGTTCAGAAGAAAAAATTGTAGAACAGGTTTGATTTTCCACAGCATTGTTGTAATCTTATATGTGCATACACAAAATCTAGAACTCATATTATTCAGTATCTGTAGCAAAAACGTGGCCTAACAAAAATCTAAACTCCATGAAAAAAAGAATAAAACATATATAAGTTGCTCATTTAATTCTTGAGGTTGACATTTTCTAGGATCAAAGCAAATAATAAAATTAACATGGTTCGATGAATCAATGGTTGATCGATTGGTCAGGTGACTAACCAGTTATGCGGGTAGAATGGAGTTGAAGGAGTACTTACAGAGGGGTGTGGCGTAGTGAAGAAGGAGATGACGACCAATGCGTCGTAAGCCTGCACAGTATAGTAATGGAATTATAAAACCTCAAACAGACAAAATCATTGCACTCCCGCTGACAACACCCAAGTTAGATATACCAAACAGAAAAATTATCTGATTACCGCATAATATAGGTTCGCTTTCATGAACTTATTCTGGACAAGACTCTATTTCATAAGATTTAAGAAAGCTCATGTATCAACTTAAAATTGGTGTTAACAAGTTGTAAGCAAGACTAAGTGTTACCTACACTGAATTGAGAGCTTAAAGTTAGAACTTGATTCTTAAACTCAGGGAAATTAACAAAATAATATCAGTGATCCAATGCGCAAAAGGATGCAAAATAGTGAAACTAACATGATCACATGAAATTTCACTATAACTAACCATGTAATCTATGCCAGAGGCATCCATCTGGTGAGAATCACCATATTCCTAAAACAGGCCACAAAGACCAGATGACCAATTTTTTTTTAGCGAAGCTTCCAGCGATATGTATCAAGATAGGAACTTAATCAAGTGCAATTGTTGAACACGCATACTGCTGTCCGATGGTCATACAGTACACAAAAAATGGATAGGACGTGGACTACTTACAGATTGAAGCAACTGGACCTCTTGCAAGCTCAATGCTTGTACCGCTTCCCATCAGACATATCATGGTACAATTTATTTCCCTATTCGAAGTAAAGCATACGATTGGCTTACAAGATTGCATAGCAAGGATATTGTTTTTAAAGAATAAATGAGGTTCAGATCTAAAACGTATGGAATGCAAAGGAGGTTAGAGGATACAGAGGAGAACCGAGGAACCTGAAGAAGCTGTCTGGACCCCATGGAGTTCGCCTTCGAGATCTGGGCCCTGCACGACGATGGCTTGGACATCAGATATCTGCAGCCCTGACCTGACCGGTCCGACCTCATCCTAGATGGAAACTAAGCATGGAAACACTTACACGTACAGTTGAAAGCAAATCGACCATGTTGAGCATCAAGAAATCAGAGAATAGGAGTTAGTACTCCATCCAAATTAATCAGGCGCCCCTGCCCTTGCGTGTCTGCGAGCCTGCGCCTGTACATGTAATTGTCCTAGAGAATAAATTGCAATCAGAGAATAGGGGATGGGGACGGCTGCGCCTGTACATGGACATATGGATCAGGCGCCCCTGCCCTTGCGTGTCAAGTCATCGTTGTAGCACATCTGGCGGCCCAACTCCTTCCGGCCATGCCACTTCTGCCGGATGCGGCCGTCGCCGAGCGCCAGCGTCGCCCCGCTTTGGTCGACCCCTTCGACCACCACGTCCACACCTTGAGCTCTGTCGCCTACCCGGTGTACTTGGCTCGCTTATCCCTTCCCTCGGCTGCTCACCGTGCCTCCAGCGTGGTAGCGGCGGCGGCGTAGCGATTAGGTAGATAGGGAGCAAAGGAGATTGCGGTGGAGGCGCAGGAGGCAGGAGAGAGGGGTCGCGGGCGAAATTTTTCTTGGGCCTTGGCCCATGTGTGAGATCGGCGCGCGCGATCGTCTAGCGGACCACGGTTCGCTCGGTTACACGACCAAGTAAATCTCGGTTCATGGCAGGGTGGTGCGGAACAAATTGGCGGGCTCGATGGGCTGTGTGACACTTATAACTTGCACTTTGTGTAGGCGTTTAGGCCTGGCTGTCGCAAACGAACCCACACAGGCTGTTTACGGATGGTTCGCTCAAAATAAAAGCTCCCATGCCCATGGATGATGGCAGCTTCGGCTAGGCCTTTTAACTTTTCTCGGCTGTCGGCTCTGGCGGTCTGGCCTAACAAAATTCTGGATTATCTAAAAAAACAAATCTGGAACTTTTTTTAGGGAACAAAATTCTGGAACTCTATAGAGAGAAAAGTTCTGGAATTTTCTTGAGAGAGAAAAGTTCTGGAATGGATCAGATATAAGATTTCTTTTCAAATCAGATATAGGAGCATTCGGCTGCAAGCCTGCAACAAAAGGGATGGGCGACCCTCGTGACATTCCTTCGTGCTATCTTATGCCCACCACTAAGAAATATGACGGCCTGAGAGCATCTCCAACCGCGTCCCCCAAACCCAGCCCAAACGTCCGGGCGGACTGCCCGGATAGCCTTTGAGCCAAAATCCACGACCCAGTCGCAGCCCCCAAACTGGCCCCAAACGACCGGGCGGTCCGGCACAGCCCAAACCCAGCCCATGTGTGGGGAGGGTTTGGGGCGGCCCGGACGCGTCCACCCTCAGGTCGCTGACAGCGCGGACCCTCGCTTGACCGGCCTACCGGAGGGAGGATCTAGCCTTTGATCGGCGTCGGCATTCATGGCGGAGCGGCAGCGGCCAGCGGCCAACGCCCAACCGCCAGCATTCATGGCGGACCAGCCATTTCCACTATATGTACCGGCGCCGGAACCCTAGTCATGTTCATCCACATCCACAGCCGCCGCCGGAACCCTAGTTCGGTTCATCCACATCCACCGCCCACCCCGCTTCTTCTCCACCATGCCTCGCCGCCTCCCCACCATTTTCGCCAAGATGACGGCGTACAAGGCGGCACAGGCGCAGGCCCACCTCCGAGCCATGGCACGCGAGGAGGAGGCGGCGGCGGAGGTGGCTGCGGTGGAGGCGGCGAGTGTGGGATATGTCGTGGTCCGTGAGGACTCCGACATCGTCGAGCTGACGGCTCGGAGTACATCCGGTAGGCGGATGAAGCGCAGCGCGCCCGGGCGGAGGCGGCGGCCGAAGCGCTTCACACCCGGGCGGAGGCGGCGGCCGAAGCGCATCGCGCCCGGGTGCGCGCTGCGACGGAGCAGTGGAGAGCTCAGGCGGAGGCGGAAGCAGGAAGGATACGTGAGGAGGCGGCGGAGCACCATGCGGCGGAGGCACAGCTGAAGGCGGAGGCGGCGGACCGCCTCTTCATGAGGCAGGTGAGGAACTGCTCCGGGTTCCTCGACAAGCAGATCGAGGCGGAGGCGGCGATTCGTGAAGGCCGACCATACGCGGGGGCCTCCTCATCCTCTTCATTCTCGCTCTTCTCCGACTCCGAGCAGGGTTCTTCTCCGGCTCCGGACGCCAGTGCGGAACGGGGCGGCTCCGCCGGCGCAGCGGCAACGGTCATCGTCCTATCCGATGACGAGTAGGGAGATAGGATAACCGGAAGTAGCAAGGCGGCAGCAAGTGCACATCGTAGTGTAGCAATATGTGCACGTTGCATGCTTTTGTAGTAATTTGGCATCTAGATTTAGAGGCTTGTGGTTGTAGAAGCATGTTTTTAGGGGTTGTCCGGTCACCCTCCGCGGATGCGTCTGGACGCAGTTTGGGGGCCGATTTTGGGGGGTCCGGTTGGAGATGCTCTGAGAGCATCTCCAACCGAAGCCCCCAAACCCGCCCCAAACGTCCGGGCGGACAGCCCGGACGGGGTTTGGGCTAAGAACCACCACCCAACCGCGGACCCCAAACCGGCCCCACACGCCCGGGCTGTCCAGCACACCCCAAACCCAGCCCATATATGGGGTGGGTTTGGGGCCGGCCGGACGCGTCCGCCCCCTGGTCGCTGACAGCGTGGACCTACCCATCCGCACCATAAATTGGGCGGAACCCTTGCCCGCCGCGGTAGATATTTTGCACACTCCGCCGGCTCCTTCTTCTTCCTCCGTCCCTCGAGCTAGCTCCGGCAAGCCTGCCCCACCATTTCGGTCGCCCCACTCACCGCCGTCGTCTGCAGATCCTCCGACAAGATTTTGGCCTTAGGATAGCTCCGTCTCTGCCGCATCTCGACGGATCTGGCCGCATTCCGCCGCCGCTTCCGCCTCCGTAGCCGTCGATCTTCCCCGGCTTCTCCTCCGAGACCATGGTTTCCTGGGAAAAGGAGGACTCGGTCGGCTCCTATACCCGCTATACGAGGAGAGCACCTCGTCCAATCCGGTATGTATGAGCTTGTACCCACAATTTGTGTTTTTCTCAAAGTTGTGCATTGTGTGTAGGAATTGAGTTGTATTTTGTTAAAATGTAGGATTCACAAGCGTGTAGTTGCAATATCCGTGGTGTGATATCCGAGTTGAACGATTCCCTCCGAAGAAAGATGCTCATTTTGGAGGATTTGAACTTCACAATTAAGGAAAAAGAGAAGATTGAACACGATTTGGAGGAGGTTCAACGTGCAAACCGGAAGTTGAAGGAGAAATTGATTAAGGTTGAAGAAGAGAAGATGATTCTACAAGATAAGAAGATGACAAATGAGTTAAAGGTAGCGGACGTTGCCGACAAGTACAAGCGCAAGAAGGAGAAATGTCTAACAATGTCGAAGAACTTCAAAAAATACGTCGTAAAGAAGGAGATGCATCTTAACTATGCATTGGGAGCTATAGTTATATTAGTTACAATTATTATTGCTATGTACGCTAGTTCTTCATGCACTAGATAGAGCTTGTGTAATGCAAAACGAAGCATTGTGTGTAGTTGCATGGGCTGCATGTAAATGGGGGAAGAATATGAGGAGTATGGTTGTAGAGCACTATTTTTTCGGGCTGTTCGGTCGATGTCCGAACGCGTCCACGGACACTGTGGGGGGCGGAATTGAGGGTTGTGACTGGAGATGCTTTGAACGCACTTGAGAGTTTTTTGGGGTAAATCTTTAGCTCTTAACATAAATGGACTACTCGTTTGGAGATTCATGTGCTCCTGATTGGCCTCTACCATGTTCAATTCCAAATCAATGCCGTGTGCGTTGCTTCTCTAATCAAAGGTGCTTCCCTCAGTTTCATTAACGAATCATCACCCAACAAAGTTATTACAAATTACAAAATTATTAGAGCACACTTACAAACACCACGGGGAAAGGGCATAATGTGCTCCAGTTTCCACATACGTCGATGATTTACAGAAGAATGATGATACATGTATGATGCGTATATGTCTTCCGTCACCGACCAAATCACACGAACGGAACTGGCGGGCACCGGGGGTGGCAGAACCATCTATATGTATATGATTCGTCCCAACAAACAAAAAGCATACATCGCTCATCATACAATAAAACATAACTTATTAAATTACGCACTAAAAATAATAATAGAAGAAACGTTAAATGAAATATCAAACTAAAGTAAAGTAATTATAATAAAGTAAACAAAAAACCAAAAACAACTAAATAAAAACAGAAAATGAAAACTTGTGCTTCTTGGACTCACCCAACCAATCCGATCGGGCGATGCTAATGCTCGCGCGTGCGAGCGCTAAGGACAACCGCGGTTTCAGACAACCGAAAATAGAAAGTGCACCTACGTACGCACTATTCCCTTTTTAATTGCGTGGTCCCTCTCGATCATTTACGTTAATCCTATTCCCTTTTCCCGCGTACGTACGCCCGGCCTCCATTCCCTTTTTCTCACCGTCGACGAATCGTGCATGCGGGCGCCGGGCTGGGTCAGCATGCACATGGACATGGGATGTGACCGTGTCATGGACTTCTCATTAGACTATTTGGTAATCTTGCCGTCTAATCCATGCATGTGCTTAGTTATGCTAATCAATCCGTGTGGCTGTGTAGTTGTTCCACTCTTCCCTTTTATCTTTCTTTTTTCCATCTCGGGCATGCAATTATGCAAAATAATATCTAGTACTGTATAATTTATTTTGAAAAACAAAAGCGATATGAGTTATGTTCAAAAACTACCCACTATAATTTTTCATCACCTTTTTACTATTCCCTTTGCGCGTTAAATTTTTGTCTGTAAAAAATGGCATGTTTATTTACCTATGAAAGTACCAAGGTGTTCCTAATATAATATAAGTACCTAGTATGTGATAATGTAATTATCAAGGGTTGTGATTTAGAGTGTGATAATTTGGTTACGAGTAGGTGCGATGATATAATTACCTAGGGGTGTGATATTATAGTACCAAACCAAAAAAAGTGAGCAAAGTTAGCAATCTTAGAACTAACTAAAGTCTTACCAAGCATACCACGCATGAATTAACAACCTAAAAACTTGTAGACGATGATACCAAACACGTAGCAAGCGAGTTACCGATCCTAAAACTAACTAAAGTGTTACCAAGCATCGAGAGCACAAGTTACGAACCTAAAGAAAATAGTACATGATGATACCAAGTACATAATAAGCAAGTTACTGATCTAAAGTAGCTAACTAAAGTTTTACCAAGCATCTGGCGCACAAATTACCAATATAAGAACTAGTAGATGATGAAATCTAGAACATAACAAACAAGTTACCGATCCTAAAACTAAACTGAAGTGTTACCAAGCATATAGTGCACAAGTTACCAAATTAAAAACTAGTACATGATGATACCAACCACATAGCCAACGAGTTACCGATCCTAGGACTAACTAAAGTGTTAGCAAACATCTAGTGCATGAATTACCAACCTGAAAAGTAGTAGATGATTATACCAAGCACATAGCAAACGAGTTACCGATCCTAGGACCGACTAAAGTGTTACCAACAATCTAGCGCATGAATTACCACTTAAAAACTAGTATATGATGATACCAAGTACCTACCAGGAAAGTTACCGATCCTATGACTAACTAAAGTGGTACCAAGCATCTATACCATGAATTACCAAGCTAAAAAATAGTAGATGATGATACCAACTACCTAGCAAACAAGTAACCGATCCTAAAACTAGCTAAAGTGTTACCAAGCATCTTAGTCCCGAATTACCAACCTAAAAACTAGCACATGATAATACCAAGTACATAGCAAGCAAGTTACCGATCGTAGAATTAATTTAAAGTGTTACCAATCATCTAGATCACGAGTTACCAACCTAAAAATTAGTAGATGATGATACCAAGTACATAGAAAGCAAGTTACCGATCTTAAAACTAATTTAAAGTGTTACCAAGCATCTATAGCACGGGTTACTAACCTAAAAACTAGTAGATGATGATAGCAAGCAAGTTACCAATCATACACATGCTAGCTAATTCATTGATAAAAAATATACATATGGTGTACGACCCAACTATAAAAAAATATAAAATGCCTCTGAGAGGTAGATAACTGTATCATGCTATAAACAAAATGATTTAGCATACATTATTACAAACAGGCATGAACACACTTGTGCATCAGATAGACAAAACACATGATAATTCCACTTTGAATCTCACCTGATGAACTGAAAGATAGTTGAATCCCCTACTGCTCCAACAACAATCGTACCACCGCACACCAACAGATTCTGAATCTGACTCCAACCACCACAACCTAATGGAATATACAAGACTCTGGTCGATAACAGCGGCAATCAAAATGCGAAAAACGACCATCAATGATACATACTCAGGGCAACCAATATTTTTATGGAAAAATGTGGTACGTTTTCAGTCGACCCCCTTATAATTATGTAGGTCTAAATTGTGAAAAAAGTGGATGGTAGTTAAAATTGTGTTTTTTGATATTTTTATACTAGTAGAAACAGGTAGTTCTTTTCTAGTCTAATTTTATGTATTAGTAGAAAGTGAAATTTTCCTATTCCCCACCCTTTTTATTTACCCTACAAGACCACTGTCCCAAAAAGGGAATTGAAAAATTATATTGGTATATTATAAGTTTTTACTAGCAGAAAGTGGCAGTTCTTTTCTATTTTAATTTTTTGTACCAGTAGAAAGTGGACTTTTCTTATTCCCCACCCATTTTTTATTTACCCTAAAAAAATCACTGTCCCAAAAAGGGAATTGAAATTGTTCCGGTATTTTCAGCCAAAAAGTCGTACATTTTATACTAGAAAAAAGTGGTAGTTATTTTCTATTCTAATTTTTTGTACTAATATAAAGTGGACTTTTCCTATTCCCCACCCATTTTCATTTACCCTAAAAAATCACTGTCCCAAAAAGGGAATTGATAAGTTAGACCGAGTGTTTTTTGCAAGCATAATTTATTTTGTTTCAGTCGCGTAAAGGGAATAGTAAAAAAATATAAAAAATAGAGGAAACGTAAGGGACGAGGCAGCAGTCCTAGCATGCCGCGATTAATTAGCGGAGACTAATTAACCGGTGGCAAATAGCAAAATGACGTGCAAAAGGGCATGGAGGGAGCATGCATGCGCGGGACACTAGCGGTGATAGCATGCCCAGCTAGCTGATTACTAAAAAGAAATCGTGAGTAGGCATTAGGGGAAGCATACGTACAATCGTGATTACTCCGTAAAAAGAAAGCCAGCTCGCTGTGAAAGGGAATAGGAAAGGATGGTGCGCACGGGGAGATTAGCTCGTTGACTAGTCGTTGGATAGACGGGAAGGAGGGGACCAGCTTGCGCGAAGGAAAAAAGGAGCGGACACTGCACGCAGCAAGCCAGAGCACGAGCGAGCATAAGCAAATCTGAATCCGATCCTTGAGGCGATGGTTCATTCGTGCTAGATTAAGGCGACTACGCGGCCACTAAGAAATACTTATGAAGGTTGCACTGTCGTTGTGAGGTTTTTTTGGGGTAGTTTTTTGAGTTATCATTAGTTTCATGTGTTCCTAATTACTAGTCTCTACCTTGTCAATTCAAAATCACTGTCTTGCGCGTTGATGATTTATGAAAGAATGATGGTGCATTTGCGATTTGTTTATATATATATATATATATATATATATATATATATATATATATATATCTGTCGGTCGCCGACTCGCCGGCCAAAGGACACGAACGGCGGGGACGCCAACGGGAACTACGGGCGAACAGAACCATCGATCCGTAATGGTTCATCTCAAGAGACAAAAAACTGTACATTGTTCATTAAAAAAAGAACGTATATGGTTCAACTCAACAGGACGTACTGCAAAACTCAGCCCGACACGCCGGTGTTGCCCGGAGTTCATCATCCGTGGCTGATCCTGCCCGCTTTTTTTTTTTTTTTTGCGAATAGATCCTGCCCGCTTTCCCCTAGCTGCGTGTTGAAGCCGATGCCTCACCGGCTCACCAGTCACCATATCACCACACCTCGCCAAAGTACTCCGAGACTGGCATCGATCAGCAAAGCTGAGCTGATGTGTTGTCGTTATCACCGATTTGAAGGCTTCAGATTGTCGAACAATGTACTACGTACAAGGCGCCCGGTCAGTGACGGCGAGCGGTGTCGGTGTCGCGGCTCCTGGGAGCGGCGAACACTAGAGAACCATAACCATCGGCCACCTTCCTTCTTCACGTCGTCATCGGCTTCACGATTTTCCGCAGTTCAGATGGGCACATCACGGAATGATCCAGCCCGCCGACGGCCGATCAGACCCCAGAGAGACCAGATGAACGCAACTACTCCTTGCCCTTTGGGCACTGCTCCAAGACAGTTTGGCTTCTGAACTCACTCCCAGTTGCTTGCATTCTTTGTCGTGGTGGGAACACGCAGATGCCTAGGGGTAGGCTTAATCTGGGGCCGAACGGATGCTTTGGTTTCGGGGAGGGATTGCGCGATGGAATCGCACGCGAAGAACACACGAAGAACACGAAGAACAAGAACAAGAACCGCAAGAACACAAAGCACACACGATGTACCCTGCTTCGGGGCCCTCGTGGGGAGGTAAAACCCCTACTGCAGCACTAGCCTACTCTCTTTATATCTCAATGGTGACAAGTACAAAGTGCTCCTTGAGCTGTATCAAGTAACAATGGTGAGAGCTCTAGGATGAAGATGAAGGCACAGGGGGGAAAATGAGCTCTCCGCCCGTCTCTCCCCTCCCTCCTCTCTACTGGAGGATTTGGTAGCTTACTTATACACTAACCGAATTACCATTTTGCCCCTGGCTGGAAGTGATAATGGCATGGACAAGAGGAACAGGACAAGCCTCTGCCCCCTGTCAACCCAACGGCCGGACTGTCAGGCCCTAGCAGGCCTATCTTGCCACTTTGGGCAATGGCAGGTGTAACCCACCGGGTCTCGGTCATATTCTCTTTCCCGAATTGGCCGGGTCAGCTCCTAGGTTGCTGCGCTCCCAGGAATCCCGTGACCTGACCTGGCCGTCAAGTCCCTAGCAGGCCTATCTTGCCACTTTGGGCAATGGCAGCCGTAGCCCCCTGGGTCTCGGTCGTATCCTCTTTCCCGAATTGGCCAAGTCAGCGCCTAGGGCCTTGCGACCCGGAAAACCTGCGACTTGACCCGGCTGTCTTCTCAGCCTCTGGCAGGAGACACCCGTGAACCTTTCTGACATTACTTGGCCCTTGTGCAATATCCGGATTACCTTATCCGGGTCCTTCCTGACCAACCCGGCTAACTTAACCGGTTTCCTTCCTCTGATTCGGTTAAGCTTTACCGGATCCTCTCTGGCATCTTCTCGCACTAGCTTGATCAAGTGCTAACCGACTCTCACGAGAGATCCGGCCCAAGTGACCCGGCTATATGTTGATCCGGCTAGCTCTTTGCAACACTTAACACCACATCTTTGCCCTACCCGGGGCAAACTGACTCGGTTCTCACCGAGATAACTTGATTCGGGTAAAACAAGATTCTGCCACGGAGGATTTTGGCCCAGACGTGATTTCTTCTTACCCTGCTATTCCTTGCTTTTATTTCTTTTATCATACCACAAAAATCATCAACTCTGGGGTACCCGGGATTACATCGCCGACATTCTTGCTTCAGTTCGGCAATGTTCTTCACTGATCGTATGCGCATCCAGCGAGAACCATTGTTCTTGACAGATCAAAATTACAGTCATTTTCCCTTGCACACTCGACAAAATCAATTAATACAGTACATACGTTACTTGATCAGTCGTAATGTCACAGAAGTATACGCACTCCTCTGTACAGATCATCTCAAACCGATGAGTTTCGAGAGCGCCGCTAACGCTAGCTCACCGGACATCGCAAGTCTCACGGTCACAAGCAGCAGAGAGGGCAGCGCACGAGCCCGTTCTCGTTGCACTCGGGGCACCGCCTGAAGCTGTCCAGCTCCTCCAGGAACACCTTGCAGCTGCCGGAGCACTCCTCGCAGGGCACGAACCGGACGCCGCCGCACCCCGAGCACCCCTCCAGCGCGGCCGCGACGCCGCCCTTGCCGCCGCCCACGCCCGACGGCGCCATCTCGCAGGCCTCGAGCGCCTTGGACAGCTCGCCGGCCTCGTGCATGCGCCGCACGTCGTCGGCGCCGCCGAGGTGCCGGCCGTCGACGAACACCTGGGGGAGTCTCCCCGGCGCGCCGAGCGACGCGTGGAGCTCGTCCTTGAACCCGCTGTGCAGCGACAGGTCGCGCTCGTCGACGCGCACGCCGTAGCCGTGGAGGATGGACCTGGTGGCCCAGCAGTCCTCGAACGTCTTGCGGATGCCGCGCAGGCTCGTCAGGTACAGCACCACCTTCCGGTGGCTGTCCGGCGGGGGAGGCAGCCGCGGGGGCTCCGGAGGCGGTGGCGGAGGCGTGGGGGTGGGGATTGGGTTTGGGGGGCGCGCCTTCTTGGCCAGCTTCGCGTCGATCCTCTGCTGGAACGCGCTGACCCGCGCCCGCACGATGCCCGGGAACCGCTGTATCTCGCGCTTCTTGACGACGCGCTCGTCGCCGTCGCCATCGCCCTGGTTGTCGGCCCGTTCCCGCGGCGGCGACGCCTCGCCGAGCTCCTTCCGGAATGCCGAAAGGATCTCCTGCTCCCGCCGCTCGTCGTCGCCCTCGCCGCCGCGCTCCTCGTTCTTGGTTGTGTCGGCGAGGCCCTCCATGAGCTCCCACACATTGATCACCTCGGGATCGCGGGCCGGTGTCTTGGCCGGCGCGCCGACGACGGACGCCTGCCTCTGCCTCCTCGCTGGCTGCGTCTGCGGCCGTGGTGGCGACGTCGGCGCGGTCTTCGCCGCCCGCGCAGCTCCGCCGAAGCTGTCGGCGCGCCACTTGATCGTCTCCTCGTTGCGGTCGAGGCTGAGGGAGCCGAGCGTGGAGGACTTGAGCGCGACGGTGTGGTGCACCGTGGCCGGGCCGGAGCGGCTCCGCGCGAAGAACTTGCGGACGCCGCCCCGCAGCGCGTGCCTGGACCCCGTGCAGCCCATCCGGCCGCCGCCCGCCCGATCGATCCAGCAATCTACTACGTATCAGTCAAGCACTCCGCACGCCCCCACCGTCGTATTATCTATATCTCCCACCAAATCCAGCCCAGAACAGAAACCAGTAATAGACGCGTGGGGAGAAGGAGGTGGACTGGGTCAGAGGCTCGGAGCAATGCCGCCGATCGGGGGAGAGGAGAGACGACGAGCTAGCTCCGATTCAGCGTTGCCGGTGGCCAGTGGGCAGTGGATATAGAGTTGAGCGAGGTCGGCGGCGGGAAAGAGGTGGCCGGGGGTGGGCGAGATCTGAAGTGCCTGCGACGGAGGGGAACACGGGAACGGGAAAGGCGAGCGCTTTATCCCGCCCCGCGGAAGGGAAACCAAAAAGAACGGAGGAGCGTTTCGGGGAGTCACGGGGTAGGCCGCCCGCGCGTTACGCGTATTAACTCGCGCGGTTTCGGTTGGAAGTGGAACGAATCATCGCCTCCGGCTCGTGTTTCAGCAGAGCATGCAGCGGTGTTTTCATGCATAGGGGATTATCCGCATCGGATCGAGCGATGGGAACATTGGTTTGGCGGCTAAAAATGGGAGGGGCCAGCTCAGTTCGAGCATCGGATCTCGGGATGCACGTTGCTACTCCCTCCGTTCCAAATTAATTGACGCAGTTTTAGTACAACTTTGTTCTAAATTTGCGTCAATTAATTTGGAACGGAGTGAGTAGATCGCTTCGATCAAAGGAAATGCTCGTCAAGCTGTCGATTCAGTAGTGGTACTGGCAGCCGTCAGCAGGATTGTGCTAGTACTGGTCGGTAGTCTAGTACGCCGTCACCTCAGCGAGCTGCCGGGCGCCTCCGCGTACTGATGTTGACAGAGGGATGGGTGGCGATGTTTAAGATCGCGTGGTACGAAAACTTGCTGCGAACAAGCTTTGGCCTATGGAAGCATGGACCACGTACCGCTAGTGCACCTCTGAACTTGAATTGGGCATAGCGGGCAAGTTTCTGCAAGAACGACGTACCGCGGCGGAAGCACCTGTCCCCGTCGCTGCATTGCACAACGATCGACAGGCCACCCTTTTCTTTCTTTCTTGCTTTCTTTCTCTCTCTGATGATGAAAACGCTCAGCCCCGGAATCGGCCAAAGCTTTTGCACAGTCCAACAACCGCTACGTCGTACTCAGCCATTGCTAGACTGCTTCCTCACTCTCACGAGGCCACACAGCAAAAAGAAAAGAAAATACCACTACCAGAAGTTGGACTGGATCGACGCGATCGAGCGAGAGTGAACCCTTTTTGTGGAAAGAAGTCTCCACTAATTTCGGGCTCGTCTTTGGACTTGGTTGGTGCTCTCGAAACAGGATTTCGCCCTGCTTTATAAATAAAGCAACATGTAAGTAAGTTCATACACTGTTACAAACATAAGAGCTGTAAGGCCGCTTGTTGGGGGCGCAGCACAAGTAAGTCTACAAGAAATAAGCAAGAAAAGGTGGTGGGGGGAGGGAGTGATACAACAAGATAGAGATGAAAAGAGCGAACAAAAAAGACTAAACCCCTCCGGCGCTAGCTGGAAGAAGAGGAGATGCGCCGAGCCGTCTCCACAAGTCTAGCGAGCATGTCATCCAGCTGCCCCCTGTCCCGTTGTCTAGACAACGGGTGCCACTGCTGCAAGAAAGCCAGAAATTTAAACATCGAGTCAGAAGCACGTCGGAGAATGATCCGCTCGATCACCATCTTATTGCGAATTGTCCACAAGGTTCACATCAACGCGGCAAACACCAACCAGAAGAGGCGTCGCCTCTCACCGGTACGGTTCGCCTGGATTTCTAGGAACTCTCCAAGGTCCGAGGCCTGCCAAGCAGGCCCCAGCGCCTCGTGGACGAAGTTCTATAGGAATCTGGCAGCGGGGCAAGTGAAAAGGATGTGGGTTCCCGTCTCGGGGATCCCACACATGGGGCAGAACCCATCACCCGCCCCCTGTCGCTTGCGAACCTCCACCCCTGAGGGGAGGCGGTCCCTAAGAAGCTGCCACACGAAGATTTTGATTTTTAATGGTATTGGGGCCTTCTAAAGAGGAGAGGTCCACGCTCTAACCGGGAAACTAAAGAGACTCTGATAGACCGACTTTATAGAGAACGTCCCAGACGGTGCCAGGTGCCATGACACGAGGTCACGACTGCCTGGCAGTGACTCAGGAAGCAAGCTCCGTTGATACGGCAAGGATGAAGTTCATTACTGGTTATGTTGAATTGAAATATGAGGATGTGCTAGTTGATCTTACCAATAATCTATCCAAAGTTTGGCAAGATATTAAACTAAGAGATATTCACGGTGGGCTATACATGCATATGTCAGGTTGGTTTGAGTGCATGGACGATGTGCATACTAGAAGCAAGGTGACGAGGAGTGGACTCGGCAAATCCCTGGGTTGAGTACCCCGGGTTGATTGAGGGGAAGAGAGATGAGTGCTGGTGATCACGACGGCTGACAAACAAGGCGTTTACCCAGGTTCGGGCTCCCGGAGGATAACACCCTACTTCCTGCTTGTCTAGTATTGAATGGCGAGTTGTGGGTACAATGGCGAGATGGCAATCTCGCTAGGGTTTGTGGTGGCGGCTATGAGCGTACCCTAGATGAAGGACCCTCCTAGCCTTTATATGGTAGGCTAGGTCTCAGGTGAAAGGTGCCGATGGCGCTTACAAGCATGGCTGGAGTCTCATGACCTAACGTCGACTATCTTGGGCCGCACGTCGTCCTTGGGCCTTCCTTGGGCCCTCGTCATAAGGCTAACAGGCTTGGCGTGACCCAGGTATCCCCACCGTGGGGTAGTCGAAGAGTGACCCCACGACACAAGGCCAGTTACGTTTTTGATCCAGGTGGGGCTGTATACGATGACGAGGTCGGCTCAGATTGGGATACGATGCAGCCAAAACAAGAAAATAATAATAGGCGATGCTATTTTTATGGGATTTGCTTGTTGCGGTCAAATCAGTTTTTGTCAGGCCTGATTGTTTGTTTCTTTTGGAGATCACGACCACCAGATATCAACTAGGCAATAAATGGTGTGCCGGTTTAATTAGAAGAGTCCATATATTTTCAGTTAGTTTCCATCGGAGGGTTGGCGTGTTGTTGCTGTGGAGGGCTGTGATTATCTTCATAAACCCGCGATTGCTACTTGCTGCGATGGAGGTTTGTGCCGTGAAAGATCGGTCCAACAACAGATCGAATCTCACCATGAGGTTCGCTTCACATCATTAATAATGTCAAGCTCTGAACCCTCCACCATGATCACAGTATCGTCCGCATACTGGAGGTGGGTGATCCCACCTCCAGGAATAAGGTGTCCGACCACACCAGAAATGTGACCGGTCGTCTTGGTTTTGTCCAAGATAGCCGCCAGGGCGTCACCAGCGAGGTCGAAGAGAAGAGGGGAAATTGGGTCCCCTTGTCTCACCCCACGCGAAGACCTAAAATAAGGGCCAATGTCGCCATTAATGTTTATGGCCGTGTTCCCGGACATGACGATCTGCATAACCCAGGATATGAAGCGCTCGTCAAACCCACGACACTCGAGGACCTGGCGTAGAAAAGCCCAGTCCAAACCATCATATGCCTTCTGGAACTAGCTTAAGAAAGACACCTAAAGGTGTCTCGCCTTGACTTCATGAACAACCTCATGAAGAGCCAGAATCCCGTCATGAATAAATCGTCCCTTGAGGAAGGCGAACTGATGTGGATGAGCCAGGCGCTCCACAACTGGTGACAAGCGTGTTGCACATACTTTGGCGATCAGACGCATGATGACATTGATCACCGTGATCGGCCTAAACCGAGGGACATCCGTGGCACCTACAACTTTAGGAATCAGGGTGATCACTCCAAAATTGAGGCGAGATATGACCAGTGTCCCAGTATAGAACTCCTGAAACATTGGCATAATCACCACCTCAATATACTCCCAGAATTTCTGGAAGAAGGAGACCGGAAGACCATCCGGACCCGGGGCCGAGTTGGCTTTCATCCCCATAATGGCCCGGCGCACCTCCTCAGGACTAAATGGGAGAGTAAGCCCCCTATTCTCGTCATCCGAGACTAAGGCCCCTAAGGGCCAGAAGTGCGCAGCCAAAGCCACTCCCTTGCGGGGACCCTCCGTAAATAACATAGAAGGAGTATATATGGTCGGAAAGGTCCTGAACCTCCTCTAATAGGAGGCCATCCACCCATAAGCAAGGGGATAGAGCACCTACGACGGTGACCATTCGCAATGGCATGGAAGTATGTTGTATTAGCATCTCCACGAAGAATCCAATTCTGGCAACTACGTTGTCGCCAGAATATCTCCTCGCATTTGTAGATCTCCATCAAGGAGTTCTCCAAAGCATACCGCTCTAACCATCCCTCAGCGAACAGGCCTGTCGAGTCAGCCACCATATCGAGTGTCTGAATCTGGGCGAGGAAGTCCGCCTTATTGGCGCACGACCTTAGCACAGTGGTGCAAAATGTCGACCGCATTATAGACGCGGGGGGGGGGGGGGGGGGGAGTCGCGACCGCCAAGTCCCACTTTTGGCGAACCGCTTCCACAAATCCTGGCTGACCAAGCCAGAACTCCTCAAAGTGGAAGCGGTTCGACCTCGACGGGGCCCCTCCTCCAGACGAGAGGAGGAGGGGGGAATGGTCTGAGCCAATCCTAGTAACCGCACGAAGCGAGCACAGAGGAAAAGCGGCTTCCCATTCCACCGACACTAAGACCCTGTCAAGTACACTCCGGATCAGGACGGCCTGGTTATTGGACCACGTATAACGTGCCCCAACCTGTGTGATCTCCCTCAGAGCCAGGTCAGCAATCCAGTCGTTGGACATGAGCATCCTAGGGAGGTCCACATTATCTGAGCTCTTGTCATCAGGGGAGCGAATGAGATTAAAATCGCCTGCCACCACCACAGGGGTGGGGCATCACTCCACCTTTGACCTGAGCTCAGCTAAGAACTCAGCGGACCTCCGGTGGTCCGCGGGGCCATAGATAATAATCACCTCCCAATGGAGGTTCGACCGTCTATGGGTGAGTAACATGCTCACAAAGAACTCCCCGCGGTCCATATCCTCTATCTCAAAGGTATCCTCCTTGGCCCCAAGGAGGATGCCCCCTGAGTGACCCGTCGCCGGGAGCCAATGCCACGAGAACGTGTGACGACTTAGACTCTCTAGCTCTGAGATCGAGAAATCCGGGCGAATCGTCTCTTGCAACCCCACAATGTCTACATCTTCATCTCTAAGATAGTTGATCAACTGGCGGCGGCGGCCCTCCTGCCCAAACCCCCTCATGTTCCAAATAAATGTGAGGACATTCATTGAGAAACCATGTTGGGGTTGGTCCCCTTAGTGGGGACCGATTGGGCCCTACCAGAGGTCGAGGGCCGGGACGCTGACTTAGGGGGCCTCCCACGCCTCTTCCCGGTCTGGGAAGCAGGCATAGCAGCTGTGGTACCATCAGGCCTAGGAGGGGCTCCACTGCCAGACCCTTGCGCCTCCTACACAGGTCTAGAGGGAGCCGGGGGCCTCTGCCGCTCATGCTCCGCCTGAGCACGAGCTGCCGCTAGGGCCTCCTCATAGACCTCCTTAGCCTTCATGGCCGCAATCTGCTCAAGGCGAGGCCCTCGCTCTCCACGGAAAATAATGTCACAGTCTCCCGCCACCTGAGCTAGATGGTCCAACGGAACAGAGTCGAGAACCGAAAAGCGGGAACCAGAAGGAGGACAGGGAGGGGGAGGGGTAGGAGTAGGCGTAGGTCGAGACGTACCAATCCCGCAGTCAAGCGCCTCACGACGGCGAGAAGCCACCATCGCGATAGTAGGCTCCACTGCCTCGCCTCCAGTCCTAGCCCTCGCCAAGCGCGCGCTGTGGCGGCGAGTGTCAGGGGCGGGAGGAGAGGACCGATGGCGCCTAGGACGCCCCTAATGCCAGTCACATGAGTGTCGGGGAAGACCGTGACCGGCTCCAGGATAGGCGTTGCCGGGGTGCCTGGTGGGCGGGTGTACCAGACCGCGCCCGGAGAGCGCGGGGTGTCGGGGGCCATGACCTCCATCCCCACACTCGGCGCGTCGTCAGAGTCCTCCACCTCCGCCTGAGGAGAGGACTAAAGCCCCAAGGCATACAAGACGAGGCCGTAGATGTCCATGGATCTCGACCCCTCACAAAGGTTGGAGACGTACTGTGAGAGCGGGAATCCAAAGGACAGTGGAGAAGCCGGGCGGGCGTCGGACAGTCCAAGCGAAGATGCCTGAACCTGGGAACCTGCAAGAGATGCCGCGCCTGCGGACAGCGGCGCTGAAGTAGGTGGAGCTGAAGTCGCAGGAGGAGGACGGGCGTCCGTGGTGCGAGGGACGTCTATGTCAGACGGGCGGTCCTCCGAAGAGCCCCCCTCCCCGTCGTCGGAAGGGCTGAGGTGAGGGGACGGTGAGCGACTGGCCAGGGGAGAAGTGGATCGTGGGCGGTCCACCTCGGACTCCAGCTCGACCAACAGCGTCCTGCCTACCCCGTCGAAGTAGAAGGTGGGCACGGTGATGTTGAGCTTGCTCGGGTCCGGGGCCTTGACCCGGATCCGAACGGAGCCATCCCCTGGCAGGGAGCTCACATCCACCCCCTCAAAGCGACCGACGGCCTGAGAGATCAACGCCACGAAGGCTACCTCCTTCCGCAGCTCAGCAGGTATCCCGTGGATCCAGATCCACGCCTCCGCAAGGGGCGGCGGCGCATCCGGGTCGGTGGCGGAGGGCGTGATGGAGACGCGAATGTTGCGCCGCGGCAGAGTGATGGTAGCGCTCCAAGACACGTGGGCGAGAAGCACGCCACCGAGAACTCCGTCGGGAGCGCTCCCTCACCACCCAAGCCCACATACTGTCCAAGTCCTCAAGCTCGGAGCGAATGGTCTCTGCCGAGATCACCACCGAAGGATCCACGGTCTGGTCGGGGAGCACCGTCACCAAGGCCAAGTGTGCCGGAGCAGCCAACTTTATACCACCGGTATCGACGTAGTAGAAGCCTCCATCGATGCCATGTCCGTAGAACTCGAGGGCAGACGGCATGGGGCGCACGCGAGCTGCTGCCGGCGCGCCGGGGCCTGGCTAGATCATTCCGGCGGCCGGAGCCGCCACTGGCCTCTTCTTCTTAGACTTCTTTTTCTTCTTAGGCACTTGGGCCGGACCAGCCCGAGGGGAGATGGTCGGTCCCTGCGAGGGGGGGACCTAGGCCTGTCCGCTCGCCAGGAACCACCGTCCGCCCGTCCCCTAGCCATGTCGCGCTCCCAACTGGGCCCGCAGCTCTGCCTCCCTACGCTGTCTGTCCGGAGAGGCACCACGACGGGGACGGGAGCGCTGCCTGGGCGAGCTGCGGGCAGGAGGGGCCCCGCGCCGCTCACGGCCGGCCGGCGAGCGCGCCCGTCGAGGGGACGGCCGTCTGACAGGGGAGGGTCGCGCCGGGGAACGCCGTGGCGGAGGACGGTACACTTCCTGGACGCGAGGCGGAGAGGACGCGCGGGGAGGAGGCGGAGAGCGGGCGGCGCGACGAGGCGGGGAGGGGCTCTGGCGGCGCTTCATCACCGCGGCGGGAAGGAATGGCGCAGGGGCGCCGGCGGCTTGACGATGCTGATGCGGCGGGCGGCGCGGCCAAAACGCGAAATCTGCTGGGGCGAGGCGGCTTGGGCTAGGGTTAGGTCCGTGGCCCCCTTGTGGATCCACAACCAGGCCGAATCCGGCCCATTGGGCTGCATCGTTCCGGCTCTGGACGAGGCCGCCCGGCCCGTGCGGACGTCTTGGCTGCGCCTGGCCACAATGGGCCTTGGGCCCAGGATCCCTCCTGTGGGCCTAGGGTTAGCCGAGGAGGCTGGCCCACGGCCCAACAGGGATGGCCTCTCGTCCCTGGCCAGCATCGAGCTTCCCCTCGACCTCCATGGCGCCACCATCGTGCCGACGGTCGCCTGCGTGAGCTTCGGCTGGAGCGCCGCCGCAGAGATCCTCTCCGCAGCAGCCTCTCGGGCCATACCAGCACTTGTAGGCCCCTCGCGGAGCCCACCAGCAACCAGCGGGCGATTTGGCGTCGCGCCGGCGACCCTCTCATGGCATGCCTCGGCGACGTGACGCGCCTTCGGGCCGGAGACCTCCGCGCCACCGCCATGAACTCGCCGAGAGTCAGAAGCGCCGGTGAGGAGCATCGCCGCTCCATCTCCAAACGCACCTCTTCCGCCTCTTCTTCATCATCGGCGATGTCAGCCCAGCGGCGGCCGCAGAGGGAGCCCGTGTCCTCCACCACGGCGAGGGGCGCAGCCTCAGGAGGCGCCGCCATGGCCAGCGGGAGGGAGGGAAGGGGCGACCGGACTTACCTCAAAGGCGGAATCGCCATGGTCGCCTCAAAGGACCTCGCCACAGAATCGTCATGGTTGGTGCTCTGGCTCGTAGCGGCTGGTGAGGTTAACCTTTATCCGAGGGGAGACCGTGTGGTTGATTGTTGGTTCCTTCCGCGAGAGGAGGGTTTTTGGCGCGTGGGTGGCATGTCACTCACCTGCTGCTACTCGCCGGGTCGTTGGTTTGTTGCGATTTCTGCTTTTCTTTTTTGCCTAGTGCACGGCACTTCCTAATTGCTAAAGGTCGTTTGCTTCTTCTCGTGCTCGTGCTTCAGATGAGACGGGCGGCCATATTTTTAATCCATAGATGACGAGCAGGTTTGCATTCGGAATGAGCTACCGAATCTATCGTAGATTGGAGATGGGATTGGGACGGGTGACCGGGGCAACTCTTCTCGTCGTACGTGCGTGCAGGTGGACGTGAAGACACGGCAGCTAAATCCCAAATAACATGCAGGATCGTCGTCGTGCTAGTCTGGTAGCTCACCGACGACGCCGAGCGCTGCTGGACTTCACACTTTAGGGCTAATTTGGTAGCAGGGGGATCCCGGCCTTTTCCCCGGGTGGAGCTTCCGCGGGCCAATTGAGCCCAGGGAAATTTATCTGAGCATTTGGTGGTCCATGTGGAGGGGAAAAATTGGCCCATCCGCGACTTTTCCCCGGGGAGGGTTTCCGCTAGTCGGTAGGTCGGGGAGGAGTTCCGCTGCTCGCTCTCTCTCTCGTGGCGGCGGCGCTTGTTGGCAGCAGCGCGGGACCTTCCTCCGGCGACCGTCGCCGGAGCGAGCAAGCCCTCCCGACCCCTACGCTTTTGCCGCCTCCTGGACGAAGGTTAGCGTCTACTCCTTTTCCCCAACCCTACGCTTCTGTCGCCTCCTCGATCCACAGCCAGCTCGAGCTGTTCTTGACGCGATTTGGCCTGACCTCGGTCACTACTTTTCGCAGTTCAACGTCGCCAAGCCGACCACTGGGTGCCAGATCGACGACGACCAGAAGCTGTGAGTTCTCTCTCTCCCGCCGATCTTGGCATCTCGAGCTGTTCTGATTAGATCGATTCATGTCTTGCATCCATGCATGATCGATGCTTGGTGGTGCGGTTTGGGACTTGCTTGCGTTGAACCAGGCAAATTAGATCGATTCTTGGATATTGCGTTGAACTGGTTAGTTCCCTAAATGGTTTGCAACGTTTTCCTGAATAGAAATCTCTGGAGTAGTGTGCGTGGCTGCACTTGAAAAGGAGCATGACTCCCAATCTTATCAGTCTGAAGTTTGGATTAGAGTTTTGACATCATGCCCATGTGGGGAAATAGAGGATCGGAAGGGTTCCTCTTCAGAAATTTGTTGGCACCTAATTTGCATTAGGGAAAACTGTTATGTTCCTGCTGAGATCAGATAGATGTAACTAGTACTAGGAAAAATTAACTATTCTTTTTTTATTGGGCTGGACTCCATCGATTGCTACTCTGTAGTTTTTTGATCTAGTTTTCAGAGATACATGATAGACTGAAAGCTACAGATTACTAGAAAATAGCTAGCACTGTTTGTTAATGGCTTTCTGACCAAAGTTTGTATAACTCATGGCTTACGGCTGTAATGTTAGGACTGTATTCTTGGACATGATTTTCGTAGACATGCTAAGGAATCATTTGATAGATGAAATTCTTAATTTGGTAGCTATCTTGCTTTGCTTTCTAATTGGATATAGGTAATTTAATATGCTATGCCATTGTTGTAGACATGATAAAAGCTTGCAGTAATCTTTCTTTGACGAGCAGTATTCGTTCTGGCCTTATCTCCTGTGAATTCATTCTTTGACGAGCCCCCACCCTCCTGTCCTTATTCGTAGCATTGTTTACTCATTATCACTTGCTTGCTTGCAGTCTCATGTCCCTGATTAAATTATTTTTGCTTCCAAATGTGCAGGAAATTCGGTCTGGCTTTATCTCCGGTGAATTCATTCTTTGGCGAGCCCCCACCATCTTGGGACCGTGTGAAAACTCCAAATTTCGGTACGTATCTTGTTCCTGGTTTCTATTTGGTCTTGTTTGTGTATTCCTTGGCATATTGGATGCTTGTTCCTATGTGCTTTGTACTATGGCTTGTCGTATATACATATTGGATGCTTTATGTATTGTTTGGAGGCAAGGAGAGAGTAGAGTATCTTACCATGGATCTAGTGCTTCTGTGATGTCTGCTTACCATGGATCTTGACTAGAATACTTCATTCAGTAGCATAATTATGTGAAATCTGCTCACTAGAGTTTAGACATGAATGTATTTTGAGAATTCTGGAGCTGCATGGTCAAGACAGCAGCACTTGTGTGGTTATTCTTATATAATCTCATTCCGAACTGACCTGTATATCTTGTTGATGTGTGCTTGGTGCTGCTATTTATCATTTGTTCATGGTTGCACTGTTATTAATTTTTTCTTGCTTAAATACTAGTGATGGGTTCCAGAAGGGATAAGATAAGAAACTTTCTGCTGCAAGAACAAGAAGAAGATGATGAGCTTTTCTTTGCATTGGTTCCCGCTTTATACTCTGCTTTGTATGAAGAAAAAAGACTAGTCCACACATCTTCTCTAACCGGTCCTATGAAGGTTAAGGAGATATTAGAAGGACATGAGAGTTGGTCTAGGGTTGAGTTTCGGATGGAGCCTGAGATATTTAGATCCATCTCTAATTATCTTAAAAGAGAACGTCTATTGGAAGGCACGCCAATTGTAGGTGTCGACGAGCAGTTGGGCATGTTTATGTACATGATCTCACATAATGCTACCAATCAAGATCTCCAAAAATACTTCCAACGTAGTGCTGAAACAGTTAGTAGGAAGATGAATGAGATTTTTGACATAATTCCAATTCTAGTCCAGAGATTTGTGAAGGTTCCAACTTCGCTCCAGCCCCACCCACGAATTGCTTCGAACCCTCGATTTTGGCCTTATTTTCAGGTGAACCACTATACATCTATCTACTTTGTCAAAAGCGTCTCCAAGCTTATCCATATTCATTTCTAAACCCCACCATGTTTCCTGTTTTTTAATTTGCAGAATTGCATTGGGGTAATTGATGGAACACATATTCCCATTACAATAGCTGAAGATATAGCTGCTCCATATAGGAATAGGAAAGGAACACTTTCTCAAAATATGATGGTAGCTTGCGACTTTGATCTAAACTTCACATTTATTTCATGTGGGTGGGAAGGGTCTGCATCAGATGCAGGGGTTCTCCGGTCTGCCATTAGCAGGGGGTTTGAAGTGCCCGCGGGGAAATTCTATCTCGTTGATGGTGGATATGGAAATACACCATCTTTCCTTGCTCCATATCCAGGAGTCCGGTACCATCTCGGTGAATTTAGGAGGCGTCGGAATTCTCATACTGGATATGCTGACCACCAAGAGCTTTTCAACCACCGACACACCCTTGCTCGGAACCACGTTGAAAGAGCAATTGGTGTTTTGAAGAAGCGATTCCAAATTTTGAAAGTGGCCAATCATTATCCCATAGAATCCCAAATGAAGATCCATGCTGCATGTGTTGCTTTCCACAATATCATTCGAAGCCAAAATGGTGATGAGGCGTGGTTGGATCACCAGCCACCATTTATTCCACCAGCAACCTTTGTTGATGTTCCGGATGGAGATGATGGTCACCACCAACACCAAGTTAACACAAACAATGGAAATGCTTTTAGAGATCAGATTGCACTTCAGATGTGGGCTGATTATAACAACTAGTTATATGTGTTATTTTTGTAATTTCTGTTTGTTGTTGAACTTTTTGATGTATTGGAACTATGCTGCATGTATTGGAACTGTGTACCTTTTTTTATAATTTAAACAATATATTTGATTGTGTTGTACTATCTGTTGGTTCAATGTTGTAGCTATGGTAAAAGAAACTTCAGCAAGGGCGAGTTGGAACCATGTACTTGAAAAAGGCCTGCTAGATATACTTGTCGAGCACAATGTGCCAATATATAGAGGTCAGAATGGGTGGACTGCCGAAGGATGGAGAAGAATCACAAGTAAGTTCAATGAAAAGTTTCCGACTACTCAGTACACAAAGCAACAAATCCAAGAGAAGGAGAAGGATATGAAAGCGAACTACAAGGCAGTTCGAGATGCCAGTAAGCAGAGTGGAACAGGTTGGAATGATGCTCTTCACATGATAATTGCTGAACCAATAATCTGGGCTAAACTGAAGAAGGTAAAATCTTACTTTTGATGTATTTGTTTCTTGTTTTTGATGTACTTTTTTGCAACATATTGATGCTAACCATATTTGCATTCAACAGGACTTTCCTAGGGTGAGGAAATTTGAAGGAAAACCATTCATTCTCTTCCCTACATTGGCTTCACTTTATGAAGGTATGTATAGTTTGTACAGTTGTAGCACTTTCTAAATTATTCATGCCTTTAGGAAAACCAGTGAACTTTGTTGAAATTTTCATGCCTTTCTGTCATGGCACATCTCTTTATGATGCAGCAAAGCCTTTTTGGTTCATGCCTAAACAAGTTTATTGTTGCTTTCTGGACCAGGTAGTATTGCTACAGGAGATCTCCACTTTCTGTCAATTCCACATATTGACATAACAGGCGACGATGTTTCGCCCACAAACTCCTCTAGCAGTCATCTTGCTACATTAAACCCCTTGTCTTCCAATCTTGATGGTGGTCAGTCATCCACAAGTGAAGTTCCTGCAGCAGCAACTGGTAGCTCTGGACCAAAAGAAGATGGACCTGTTAAGAAAAGGAAACAAAGTCATGTTGCTCTAGTGCTAGAAGAGTACATTGACTTCAAAAAGAAACAAACTCAGGTATTGGTTGAGGAGCTGAAGGAGCCAAAGGAGGCTGACAAGTACTCGATTGCAAACTGTGTTGCTGCATTGGAACTTATGGAAGATCTATCAGTTGCTGAAAAATCAAAGGCGCTGCGTCTTTTCAAATGCCAGCTGAATCGGGAAATCTTCCTCAACACCAAGGATCCGATACTTCGGAGCTTCTGGCTAAAAGATGAAATTGCTGATTCCATGCAAAGAAACTAAGGTGAGTTCTTGCTGCACATGTTTCCCTTATGTTGCTTGTTTGAGCTGCCTGCTTCCTTAGGAGAAGTGAACTTAAGATTTGATTTATTTTCAAATTTCAACCTCTAGTAACCTATCAAGTATCTATCAAGTATTTAGTCTACTGTTTATGTCACTAAAACATTGAGTTCTTTATGTTGAAACTTGAAACCTGAATCTTCTCCATGTCTTTTTTATGTTGGATGTGTCCTGGAACTGCACTTGAACTGTCCCAGGCAGGAGGTACAACATATATCTGGAATTTAGACATATCTGGAATTTCTCTTTCAACTACTAGCCTGCACTGTCCATTTGTTGCTTGCACTACTAGCTGTATATAGCTCGATCACTTCCTGTACACATGAAAACTTCTAGCTTTATCATCTGGATGTTTCCCTTAGCTGCATGTTACGATGTCCTTGTACACTGCTAGCTGTACTTTGTTGAAGTTTTCCTTGTCCTTTTATTCATTCTGAAATTTTAGCCTGAACTAGTTATTTGTTGAACCCTGACAAGTAGAGAACCAGACTGTACTGTGCACCTTGATCTACTCCATGTTTTTTTTAAATGTTGGATGTGTCTAGGAACTGCATTTGAACTCTTTTCCTTGTGATATGTACTTCCACTCTTATTTCCATTGGCACCCAGCATGCAGTAGCATGTGCTTCCTTTCTTCTTGGTTTATTTGTCTTCTTTGCAACTTGCCCATCATGATTAACATTTCTGACCTTTGTTTGCATATGCCTGCAGATTTTCGCAACGAGATCAGTTCTGTATGTCCACGAACTTCTGTTCTGCAGTGGGAATGCGGATCTGATGTTTCCGTCGAGAATTCAAGCTGTGGCATATTATTTATAATTTATAAATTTAATAGTTTTGGATGAGAGTACTGTATGGATGTTTGTGGAAGTACTCTTTGCCTGGACATATATGAATTGCAATGTGCTGGATGGAATCTTAATTGTCAAGTGACTAAGATATTCTCCAGAATGTGAATTTCTTGTATGCTCTCGATTACTGTGTTCATTATCTGTTTATTGTTTCTGATTTTCTTGTTATTTGTGAAAGGGTGTGCTCTGATGTAGTATTACTTCGGTTTTTCAAATTTCTGTAGCTTAATAGCAATTTTACATGTGGTATTTTTCAAATGGATCAGACGCTTTGCTGCCAAATAGTAAAAACATGAGACGTCCAGTAAAACCAGAGTTTGGCTGGGCTTTCCCTTCCTTGCAGCCAAATGAACCCGGGGTAGGGGGAAATCTCCACCACGTGAACCTGGGATCCTGTACGCGCGCCATAATCCCCTCGGGGGATCTGCTACCCTGGGTTTTCCTACCCTTGCAACCAAATTAGCCCTTAGAGAAGTAGGAGGAGGCTCCGGTGGCGCACAGTGATTCTCGGTTCTGATATTTCTTCAAGCAACGTGTGTGGATATTGTGGATTTGAAACAGGTGAACATGGAAGCAATGCCGCTAATTAATCCGAACATGAGATCACATGTTCCTGAAGACGAAAGCGGCGCCATTGCTAGCTGCCGACTCAACCGGTAAGCCTATAGATGCGGCTTGAGAATACCATCATGACAAGGGACGCCCTTTTCGATTAGCGGCTTCCATCCTGAATCTGGAAAGGAAATGATGGTACCGGAAAGTGCACTGGAGTAGTAACGGACCGTGCGGGCGACCACTCGCCGCTACAACTCACTCGATTGATCCTTGCTTTCCACCTGCCGGCTAAACTAAGCCTCGCACGTACAGCTCGTGGTAACTGATGCACTCATGGTATCGATTCGGGGCCATCGATCTTTTCCGGCTCGTCGGTCGTTCTCTTTTTTTTTTTTTTTTTGAATTTTCCATATACCATTAACCACATTGCTCAGCAACATCGCTGGCAACCAGTGCAGAAACAAAGACAGGTGCACTGCCCTCCCAGCCACTACATTCAGTTTCAGAACGCAGGCCATACTGGGCTAGGGAGTGTGCAACTGAATTACAGCTCCGTGGAGCAAATTGAAACTCAAAAGTCTCAAACGAACTAATACAATTACTTCTGATTTCCTGAAGGAGCACACCAATGGGTGATAAATCATGGCTATGTGTCTTCAGGGCTGTGACCAAAGTATTGCAGTCAGACTCAAAAATGACGCGATGCAAACCCAACGCACTCGCTCCTTCCGTTGCCGCGACGCAAGCTTCAGCTTCAGCTTGCAAAGCATCCTTCAAATACTTCAGTTTTCCTGCTGCAGCGGCGATATACTCGCCAGCGTCTGATCGGACGACAAAACCCCAAGCTCCATCTGTTGTTTCCTTTCGGAAAGCTGCATCAACATTGACCTTAACATGGTTGTGAGCTGGCTTCGTCCATCTTTCCCGTCTACATGCTGGAACAGAACTGACATTTTTGTTTGTCTTGCCCGTACTAGCATCAGATTGGAAATCAACCAAATACCTTTGGATACTATGGCAGACCTCCTCTGCCGACTTCTCTTTCTCGCCTGCATTTGTTTTGTTACGTGTTGTCCACCATTCCCATAGCAGCAGGAGAGTTGGGGTGCTCTGTTCAGTCGGTAAAGACTGAATTAATTCGAACATGGCCATGGGGTTGCTCGCGGACAGCAACTTTATGCGCACTTCTTCCAGCAGCATCATTCTCCACACTTTCTTTACCTTTTTACATTTCAGGAATAAATGGCCTCCGTCTTCATCCAGACAGTAACACATTGGGCATCTAGTATCTAGCTCAATCCGCTTGCGCGAGATGTTCATCCTCGTAGGCAGGCTATTGTGGCACAATCTCCAGAGAAAAATTCGAACTTTTGCCGGCAGCTTGAAATTCCAAATCTGTTTCCAAAAAGGATCTGAGCCTATAGGTGATACTGATGGGCTCGCGTCACAGTTCCGTTGCACATCTCGCAGACTGATGCCAAGCCGGTAAGCAGATTTTACTGAAAAAATGCCCTTCTTGTCGTAGTGCCAAGCAACCCAATCTTCAGTATCAGCTCTGATCGGAATCTTAAAAATTTCATTGGCATCGTTTGGATCAAAAACAAACCTGACCAGTTGTTCATCCCATCGTCCAGTTTCTTGATCTAACAGTTCAGATACCTTCATCGGCTCGTCAAGACCATTAGGTGTTCTCGGTCTTCGTGTAGTACCTTCCGGCAACCATGGATCACTCCACACATCAACAGACTCACCTGAGCCAATTCGCCATACAATGCCTTCCTTCAACAACTCCATCCCCTTCAAAATACTCCTCCAGGTGTAAGAAATTCCTGGTTTTGCTTTTGCTTCCAAAATTGAAGTATTTGGGAAATACATAGCTTTCAACACTTCACAACATAAAGAGTCGGGGTTCTAGAGTAACCGCCAACTCTGTCTTGCAAGCATCGCCATGTTAAAAATGTGCAGGTCCCTAAATCCCATCCCTCCCTTATCCTTTGGCCGAGTCATATTCTCCCAGCTAATCCAGTGACATTTATGTGTGCCATCTTGTTGACTCCACCAATATCGACATATCATCGAGCTGATTTCCTCACACAGGGCCTTTGTGAGATCGAAGCAAGACATGGCGTATGTAGGGATGGCTTGCGCGACAGCTTTGATCATAATCTCCTTGCCTGCCTTCGAAAGAAGCCTTTCTTGCCATCCCTGAATCTTCTGCCAGATCCTCTCCTTCAGATATTCAAATTCCTTTTTTTTCGATGCTCCCATGTGTACTGGCAGCCCAAGGTACCTCTCATTATAAGATTCTCTCGGAATACCCAGAGCCGCGAGAACCTCTTGTTTAGTTCTTTGTGTTGTTCCTTTACTGAACATCGCTGCCGACTTCTCCTTATTAATCATCTGCCCAGATTGTTCCTCATATAAGGATAGGATTTGTTGGAGTTTCTGTGCGTTGCTCACATTCGCCTTCATAACAATAAGAGAGTCATCAGCAAAGAACAAATGGTTGATCTTAGGTGCCGATGGACATAGTTGAATCCCCTGCAAAGACCCCTGTTCCTCGGCATGACGGAGCATCGCTGATAATCCCTCGGCACACATGATAAACAAGTACGGGGATAAAGGGTCCCCCTGTCTCAAACCTCGCTCAGGTGCAAATTCATCTTGTAAATTCCTGTTCACCTTTACCCTGTATGTTACAGACTGCACACATCTCATGACTATCTCGACCCATCTAGTCGCAAAACCCATCTTCAACATTATCTTTTCCAGAAAAGCCCATTCAACCCTATCGTAGGCTTTGCTCATGTCCAATTTCACCGCAACCAGTCCATCTCGGCCACCTTTTCTTCTTCTCATCATATGAGTTATCTCATATGCCAGGAGTACATTGTCAGTGATCATACGCCCAGGGACAAAAGCTGATTGGGTCGGTGAGAAGATTTGAGGGAGAAACACTTTCAACCGATTAACTAACACTCTTGTTCTCGTGGTAACGGGCAAATACTCATGGTATCGCTTCGGGGCCATCGATCTTTTCCGGCTCGTCGGTCGTTCTCTTGTTCTCGTGCTAACGGGCAAATAGCTCAGGTACTACATCTTTCTGAGAAATTGGCTCTGCAGCGACATATTTCTGAATAATATCTCACATGCGGCATCTTTTCGAGCAGTAATTGCTCTGCGGCGACATGGCTGTCAAGTCATGTTCCCCACGCTGTAACCCAGGTTTGACCGGTACATAGAGTAGTTTTTCTCGAGTGGGACCCATGCGTCAGCGAAACCGGCCTCTGTTCGTGGGGGGAACCGTCTCTGCCACGCGCCGGCGTCCCACGGAGCTCACTCCTCACTCTGTCCCGTCATCTCGGTTTCTCCGGGCTGGGAAAAAATTTCCTGGCGACGGCGAGTCGGCGGCAATGGAGCGGGCGACTCGAGTTGTGGCAAAGAGGCGGGCGATTCGAGCTGCGGCAATGGAGCGGGCGAGTAAAGCTGCGGCGAGGGGGCGGGCGACTGGAGCACCGGCAATGGAGTCGAGCAAGCTGGCGGCGAGTCCTGCGGCGGAGGGAAGAGCGGACGCGCGAGTCCAGCGGTGGCACCCGGAGTCGAGCAAGTTGGCGGCGACGTAAGGCTTGGGGTGGTGCGTCGAGGAAGCGGCGATGGAGGATGGGGTGGTGCGGGTACACGGTCGCAGAGGCGACCGGCGGCCCGATTTGTGTCTCGTGCAGCGGCGAGGGGCTCCATCTATCTCGACGGCAAGCGACCCTACAGGATTTCAGTCCAGCAGGTACTGAAGCAGGCGTGGAAGCGTCACGGCTACTACAACTCCAAGGGTTTTCCGCTCGGCGGTGATTCGCCGCCGATGACGAGGCAGAGGTTTGCCTCGATGCGCAAAATTGCTGCGTTCGACGACGGCAGCTCGGGCGGTGCTGCGGGCGACGAGAGCAGCTCGGGCGGGAGCTCATCGAGCAGCAATTCAGCAAGCTCAACCCCGAGCCTGGACTTCGATGCCGCGTTGAGCCTAGAGGCTTTCAGCCTAGTTGACGGGATGGCGGCGGATAGATTGGTCTGCTCCGAAATCCTCTGCGAGATGAAATCGAGCTAGAAGATTGTGCTGCAGAGCCATGGCGGAGGGAAGATTGTGCTGCAGAGCCATGGTGGAGGGAAGATCGTACTGCATTCTGTAGATAACTAGTGTAGTGAATTTTGTTAGGAGCCTGAAACCATTTCAGGAAGTGTTTGCCCAGCGCTGTGAGCGTGTGGTGGTAGTTCTTTTGCGAAATTGCAATGTAAGCACTACGTCGAACACCTTGGAGACGTGCCCTGGACGTGCTCTGGACGTGCCGTGGCACGTTCCGGTAGGTGAAACCTAGTTTTTGTAGGTGAAACCTTGTCAACAAAATGTAAATTATTGTCTTCGTTGTTTTAGTGTTCTTTGTGGCATTCGCACGCCGTTAGATTGTGGCATGCACACTGTCGAACACCTTTGGGAGCGCGCTCTGGGCATGCCCGATTGTGGCAATTCGCACGCCTTCGGATTGAAAACGAGTTGAAAGAGTTGAACATTGTCAACTAGGTGGAGGCTTATGTCATCTATAGACAAAATGCTTTAATTTTTTTAACTTACCAAAATTTAAATATTGCTAGTGTTGCTAGTGTTATCAAAATGTAAACATTTGTAACTATTACCTCCAAATGGTGGTAGATTTTTCGCAAACAGAGGTATAGCCTAGTGGCAAAGGGTTGATGCTCCCTTTGCCCACCTAAGTTCGAGTCCCCTTACTCGCAATTTAGGTGTTGCACATTATATGTCATGTCCAGTAGCTTTGTGGCTCGGGCATCATCGATAATAATGAGTTGTCCCAACCACTGAGATGCTGCACTGTGACAAATTTTTTGAATTTTTTTGATTTTTTGAATTTTTCTGATATTCTGATTCTTTTGTGCTAATTTATGAATATTTGACTTCAACTTTGAACCAAAATTGAAATGTACATGTTATTTGTGCTAGGCATGGATGTTGCAATGATTTCATACTAATTGTTGAATTCAAATTTGAACTACAATTCAAATGTACATGTTATTTGTGCTAGGCTTGGATGTTGCAATCAGGAGGATTTCATTTGACAATATTAACCTTCTAATGGTGGTAGATTTGTCGCAAACACAGGCATAGCCTAGTGGCAAGGGTTGATGCTCCCTTTGCCCACCTAAGTTCGAGTCCCCTTACTCGCAATTTAGGTGTTGCACATTATATGTCCTAGTCCAGTAGCTTTGTGGGTCGGGCATCTCATTATTATAGAATTTCTATAATAGTGAGTTGTCCCATCCATTAAAATATTGCACTTGGACAAATTCTTTAGAATTTTTTAATATTTTTTATATTTTGATTCAACTTTGAATATTTGAATTCAACTTTGATGTACATGTTATTTGTGCTAGACTTGGATGTTGCAATGATTTCATACTATTATGTAGTAGGTTGATCTAACTTGGTCATCCCCATTTCTAATCCTGTCATTTTTCACATCGGTTCTCCAAAATGAGCTACAAATGAGCCCCAAAGATAGCCCAAACAGCCCTATTTCTAATCCTGTCATTTTTTTTGACCTTCTCCAAATAATCTCAAACTCTAAGGTTAACATATATTGCACTAATATAGTGTCCTAGAACAATTTTTAACTCAAAATTTGTTTAAAAGTTTGTTTGACTTTAGTTGACCAATTTTTGAAATATTCAAAAAACATAAAAAAATGCAAATCCAGTGCACATGGTCTTAGTTTATCATGTACTAACAGCTCCAACTGATAAACAAGGTCTACATACATATTAAACAAGAAATGGTTCAATATGGTATGAAATCTCACAACTCAAACTATAGAGTTCCTAGTTTGAGATGTGTGATTTCACACCATATTGAAGCATTTCTTGTTCATAGTTTGAGATGTGTGATTTCACACCATATTGAAGCATTTCTTGTTTAATATGTGTCTAGACCTTGTTTATCAGTTGGAGATGTTAGTACATGACAAAATAAGACCATGTGCACTGGATTTGCATTTTTTTATGTTTTCTGAATATTTCAAATTCGGCCAAACTCAAGCCAAATCAGTATTTAAACAAGTTTTACACACCAAAATGGAAAACTAAGCCTGGATCATTCTTAGTCACACCAAAATGAAGGTTTGGTGAGGTTTTGGACAATTTCATATTGCAGATCTCAAACCACATCTCTTCACGCATGAGAGTTCATAGTTTGAAATGTGTGATTTCACACCATATTGAATTATTTCTTGTTTAATATGTGTCTAGACCTTATTTATCAGTTGGAGATGTTAGTACATGACAAAATAAGACCATGTGCGCTGGATTTGCATTTTTTTGATGTTTTTTGAATATTTCATGAATATTTCAAATTCGGCCAAACTCAAGCCAAATCAGCATTTAAACAAGTTTTACACACCAAAATAGAAAACTAAGCCTGGATCATTCTTAGTCACACCAAAATGAAGGTTTGGTGAGGTTTTGGACAATTTCATGTTGCAAATCTCAAACCACCTCTCTTCACACATGAGAGTTCATAATTTGAAATGTGTGATTTCACACCATATTGAAGTATTTCTTGTTTAATATGTGTCTAAACCTTGTTTATCAGTTGGAGATGTTAGTACATGACAAATTAAGACCATGTGCATTGGATTTGCATGTTTTGATGTTTTTTGAATATTTCATGAATATTTCAAATTCGGCCAAACTCAATCCAAATCAGCATTTAAACAAGTTTTACCTACCAAAATGGAAAACTAAGCCTGGATCAATCTTAGTCACACCAAAACGAAGGTTTGGTGAGGTTTTGGACAATTTCATGTTGCAAATCACAAACCACAACTCTTCACACATGAGAGTTCAAATGAGCTCTAAAGGTAGTGTAAACGGCTCCATTTCTAAGCAAGATTTTTTTCCACCTTCTCTAAATCAGCCAAATAACTATCCTACACATCTACTCTATATATAAAAACCATGTGCACTGGAATTTCATTTTTTATGTTTTTTGAATATTTATGATTATTTCAAATTCGGCCAAACTGAAGTCAAACCAACATTTAAACAAGTTTTAAACATGAAAATGAAAAAATAAGCCAGGATCAAGTCCTACCAAAATGAAGGTTCTGTGATTTTTTAATTAGTTCAGAATTAGTTGGTCAACCCACACAAAACCCTATGAAGCTTCTGTGATTTAACCCTAGCCGTCCGATCATGCCTTCTAGAAGGAAACCACCCCGATCCGCGTCACTCCAAGTTCTGCGCTGTGATTGGCCAGTCCGATCATGCCTTCTAGAAGGAATTATTTTAGCTGCGGTGTTTCGAACGCGCATAGGCCACGGCCCAACAAACTCCACGGCCCAACTAGTTTTTTTAGCTGCAGTGTTTTATTAATCTCAAACGCGCATAGGCTACGGCCCAAAAAACTCGACGGCCCAAAATTCCCACCTAGTCGTGCCCTAGCTATTTCTCTTCTTATCCACTAACCCTGTCGTGCCCTAGCTATTTCCCCCATTCCCCACCCTCGCCGCAGCTCGCATTAGCTCGCCGCCGGTGATCAAATCGAGCTACGCCAGTAGATCCAGACCCGACGCCCGCCGATGTTTAGGAGGGGAGGTCCAATCGCCGGCCGCGGTGGCCATTCCGGCGGTGGCAACGGCTCCAACAAGGAACAAAAGGGGCGGAAGAGGCGGGTTCCGGCTGACCCCGCTCGGAAGGCCGTGGCCGCTTCCGACGGCGATCATAAGCGAGGCGCGCGTGCGTGGACGAACCGCGGCATGCGGCCTCCGCCTGCGTACGAGCGCCGCGAGCTGCCTGCGTACGACCGCCGCATGGCGATGGCTGGAAGCTCCTCCGGTGCAGAGAGCTCCTCCATCGCTCGGGCACGTGCACCGCTGCTGCCGCCGAAGAGGGAGGACGAGGAGCAGGAGTGCCCACGCGCAGCGGCCGCCCCCTCCTTCGCGGGGACTTCGTCTCCGACGAGGACCTGCCCTGGGTCACCTTGGAGCTGTTCCAGCGCAGCACAGAGGAGGAGAAGCACCGTCAGATGGAGCTGGAGCTCGACCAACGCCGCCTCGAGCTCGGGATTTACAATTCCCTCCACGAAGTCATCGACATCAGCAGCTCGGACTCCGACGGGCCCGGCTCCCCTGGGCTATTCGACTCCGACGAGGACTAGGACTGAGCGGCGCCGCCGCCTCGTCGCCGCCGCACCCCCGGGGCTCCGATGTGAGCCCAATTTTGGGTCGTAGCTAGGGGTAGGAGCAGCAGCGAATGTCCCCGCCTGTAATTTCCAGTTCATCTCCGTGTGGCTTTTGAATCTATGAGCCACGAGCTTCTGTAATGTCGAATCTATGAGTAATATAAAGTTTATCTACTTTATGCGCCCCGTGTGTTTATTTTATCTAAATTTATTTATGTTATGCCCGGCGTTGCCGCGCTGCGTCGATGTCGCCGGAGAGGAAGAAGAAGAAGAAGAAGAAGAAGAAGAAGCAGAGAAAGCGCGCGCAGGGGAAGAGATTAAACTCGTCGTTGCTGACGTCGGCAATTGTGGGTCCCACCCGCCTCCCTTGGTCCCACCCGCCTCACTTTAATCCTAACTGGCTGCGATTAAGAGCAATGAGTTAGGGAAGATATTTGAACTCGACGAGACGTCGCATGTGAGCTATTTCAAGCAAAGATGTCGTTCTCCAGCTATTGCCGTGAAAACATGTAGTACCTGAGCTATTCGCCCCGTGGTAACTGATGCACTCATGATCCTGGCACGCCTTGATCCCTCCTCGCTCTCTTGTTCTCGTGGTAACTGATGCACTCACCATCTCATTAGGTTGTGGCTTACCACATGTTGGTGAAGTAGAGAAAGTTGAGAACTCATCACACCCGGAGGTGGAGGGAGAACAATCATCCTCAATAATGTTGGACACGTCATATTTGTCTTGAAGCTTTGTCCATAAATCATGAGCATTCCGACAAGGCATGATTGACTCAAGAACTACATCGCTCAAAACACAAACAATAGCATGAGATACTAGAGAATTGAGATAAGAGTTTTCCTCATCCTCTAACGATAACTTTTGGATACCTTTGGAGGAGGAAAACCCATATCTACAATTCTCCCCATTTTCGGCCCATACACCCGAAAAAGATTAAGCATGCGAATTTTCCAAACATTATAATTTGTGCCATCGAATATGAAAGTGGGATCATTTGCTAGATCTCTAAACGACATCTTTACTCTCAAGGCAGTGAAGCCTAATAAAAGAGAGTCTTGGATTTGATACCAATTGAAAGATCAAGGATGTCGCCTAGAGGGGGGTGAATAGGCATTTTAAAATAATTGCGGTTTAGGCTTGAATAAATGCGGAATAAAACTAGCGTTCAATTTATCAAGCACAAAACCTAACAAGCTAGGTTCACCTATGTGCACCAACAACTTATGCTAAGCAAGATAACCACCAAGTGATAGCAAGATATATAACTTCAAGCACGATGGCTATCACAAAGGTAAATGCATAAGTAAATGGTTTGGGTAAAGAAGTAACCGCAAAGTGGACACGAGGAGATGTTTCCCGTAGTTCCTTCCCAAAGGAAGTACGTCTAAGTTGGAGGAGTGTGGAGCCACCTAGGCGCTCCAATAGCACGGATGTGTTCACTCTATTCTCCGTGAGCTTCACCCTCGAGGGATTGGCTCGTTCCACTATGAGGTCGACTTGAGGGCGTTGACCAAACCAATACACAAAGGTCGGGGAACTCCACAATGAGTTGGAGCCTCCCAACAATGTCCCGGAGCTTAGCAACAAGATAAAACTCCGAAACTCACAAAGGCCTCCTAGGGTTACAACTAACCCACGAGGCAACAAGATCCACAAAGAGTAATAAGTTTCTCAAACTTCACCTCCATGTATCATCGTGGAGAACTCAAACCGATGCACCTAATGCAATGGCAAGAACACACAAAGTGCTCAAAGTTTTTCACTCTCAAATCCCACCAAAGCACCTAATGCTATGGAGGAGGATGAGAGGAAGAACAAGGAAAACAACAAATGAATCCCAAGATCTAGATCCAATATGCTCCCCTCACTTAGAGGAGAGATTGATTGGTGAAAGTGTAGATCTAGATCTCCTCTCTCTTTTCCCTCAAGAAGGAGCAAGAATCTTTGGAGGGATTGGGAGATAGCAAGCTTGTGGAGGTCAACAATGGTGGTCAAAACTTGCAAGAAAGGTTGGGAAACCATTGGGGAAGAAGGCCCCTTAAATAGGTCACCCAAATACCCAACCGCTGGGTGCAGATTTGCGCCGTGGCGGTACTACCACCAAACCCAGCGGTGGAAGTTAGGACAAGAAAACAGGCTGAAAATAGGCTCCAGGAAGCGATACTACCGCCCCGGGCAGCGGTACTACCGCCCCGGCGGTACCACCACTTTTGGTACCGCTGAAAACAAGCTTCTGTTAGCTCCGGCGGTACCTCTGGCGGTAGTACCGCCCCCCTGGAAAACAGCAGGAAAACCTAACACCAAAACAAATATATATTTTGCATCCGGACTCCGTTTTTTACGATCTTTGGCTCGTTGGAATCACAACAACGATCTTTTCAAGATTGTACAGAGAAACATCATAGTCCAACAATGAATCATAAAACCAAATGTGGAAAGGTTAAATCTCTTTATGAAAGTCAAATCGGTAAAAGCTTCAATATCAAAAACGCAATAAGTTTTCCATACGAAATCCGTTTTTGATAATTTTGAGCTTGTCTTGAAGATCAGGACAAGCTCTAAAACCACACATGGAGGAAAGCCAAACAAGAACCAAGAAATATGATGCCAAGTATGCAAATGTTTGAGCTCTCTCCGAACGATACGATCAAGTTACTCTTTCGAGAGCTCCTCTTGAAAGTGTGGCATCTATCCTATAATCCGGTCTCTCACTAACACCATGAGACCGGTAAAATAGAAACCCTATCAAGGTCATACCTTTGCCTTGCGCAATCCACTTGAGCTAGATGATGACGATCTTGATCACCTCAAGTTAGATCACCTTTCTTGATTGCACTCCGCTTAACGAAGACTTGTGAATTGCTCCCCCATACACAATATGGGAGAGCTGCTTTTAGGAACATCTTCACTTGACCATTATCTTGATGACGACCACCGCTTGACGTCATCCGCCATGGGCTATATGAATTTTCCTTTTGATGCATGCCCATGGGAAGCTACCTAACCCCACATAGATACTCCACACACACATGCATATGGGTTAGTTCACAAAGCTATAGACGATTGCTTACCATACCATTGGATCACAAGATCCCTCATGGTACAACATGTAGCTTTGTGTGTTGATCTCTTGAATCAATCCTTTCCACTTAGCCTTGGTTAACTTTGTATCGTTTCTTCTTTCTTGATCAATGATGATGTCTTGAAGGTGAGCATGAATATCCACGGTATTCTATTCTTCAAGACATACTTGCAATATGCTTACAACAAACATTAGTACATAAGGATTGTCATTAATTACCAAAACCACACATGGGGCACCATGCTCTTTCAATCTCCCCCATTTTGGTAAGCGATGACAATCCATTTTACGAGGGTTTATATAATGAATTAAGCAACCATGCAAATGAATAAGCAAGGATGCATGAGCATGTGTAGAACCCCCACCTTTTAACAAAGGTTGGGATTCCCCGTGTAACGTGCTAGTCCCTGGATCGACTTGCTAGCACACACAGTTTTAGATGCAATACCATAACATTGTATATTACACGATGATCCAGAATTTAAAGGATTCGATACAAGGTGCATAGCCGAAGGCTAGCTCAAACCAAAGTAAACACGCAGCGGAAAGCAAATGATACAGTGAGCCCATCATCTTCATGTGCCACAGGCAAGCATGTTGATTGTAGACTCGAAACCCCGTCGAAACCTCACTCATCGTCTGACGGACCTACAACGGTGAGTTACAACCCAACTATATGGGTCAACACAATTGAATTGTGGTGGCAAGATGACACTTATGTGGGTATAAAAGGCAACCTATATTCTACATGAATATTTGGCTAAGGGGAGTTTTGAGGCTGATTTGCATAAAGCCAGTTTTATCCTATCATTTGTAAAACAATTTTCATCATAGACAAAGAGTACCACTGATAGACATTAGTGAACACCTTTGACAACTACTTATGGAAAGCACCACTGATAGACAACAGTGAGCTCCCATCCCTTGTTCACCCTCAAGTTTTAATTAGAAATTGGGATGAGGAGATCTTCAACAGCTTCCATGTCTAGTTGCTCAAAATTGTCCATAACCTGGGACACGGCTAAGTATACTTAGTTTTAACTCTCGAGAGGGTGTGCACTTTCACCACAAGACCCAATCATTCCATCCTCCATTTCAACCAATTATGCAATGGAAAAGAGAAGACCGAGACGAGATCTTTCAGAAGTAATTCCCCAGAGTCAACACCGGACCCACTCCAACCTATCATCCACTACATCTGCTGGTCACGACAAAACCGGGGTCTCACAACCTAATTGATCAAGACAGAGCCCATATGACATGTGGCTGCACTAGAAGCTACTGAACAAGGAGAGTCTACAATCTCTTTAAACCTGGGTGACTTTTCACAATTGTGCACTTCCACCAAGGGCGATTACCATAGACATGGACCCCCTGAGTAGTCACCCACCATGGTTCTCCAACCAGCACCCAGGCAGTTCATTGATTAGTTATTAGTTTTCATCACTATCCAACTAATCAAAACATTTTTCATAGCATGGCTAAGCATATTATTTACCAAGTTCCATACTACAAAGCTCTGGGTGGGGGATGGCTACACACTAATAGGAGCATAGCATAATATAACATTTAGCAACAAGTCTATCATGCATACTACTGAAAAACACTAAGTGCATAGTAGTAAAAATAGTAGGACTTTTATGGTGTCACTTGCCTTGGCCAACTGAAGAGTTGAAGTTACACTCTTCACATCACGTAAGGCACTCGTACAATCTAAACATGAAAATAACACAACAATAAACAAATAATTCAACAACTCATTACATACAAAACAAACATACATATCAAAGTCTTCGCAAAAGTTTGGTCAAGGATTATCACATAATTCAATATGCAAAAAGAATTAATGTGATTAGGTTTAGGATTTTCCATTGTGGTTAAAGGTTGGTCAAGCAATTAAGTATGATCATCATGGATGTCATATATAAACTAATGTGGGGTTCCAAAGGTTCTAAAAGGTTGGTCTTGATCAAAATGATCACATAAGGGGTTTTGGAAAAATGTTTAACACATTTTAAAACATGGATTTTTGCATACCTCTTTTTAGTAAGGCCTTAAACACAAACTTTAATAGTTTTAGTTGACAATTAAATCTAAAAATATGGGTTTTGGTCTTTCTTGCCAGAGTCAACTATTTGGGTCACTTTACAAACAAAAAACATATTAAAATAATTTATAGGATTTAAATTATATCGAAAATACTCCAATTGAGTATCTGTTTTAAAAATTGTTTAAGAAGTATTCAAAAATATTTCTAAAAGTGACCAAGTTATTCTTCAGAACCTAAGGTTTCCAAAAAAAAATTATTTGCAAATTTTGGACTTATAAAAATAAAGTTATGCTAAATATACTCAAATCCCTCATTTGAAATTTGAATCATTTAAACATTGGCAAAACAGAAAACAAATAATGCCAAAAGATTCTACAGGTCCAGAGGTTTTCACAAATATACAATTTGTTAAATTTGGAATAACCAATAAAAAGTTGTGAATGTTCTAAGTTACATGGACTTTTCTACAAAACTGCTAATTAATTTTAAATCGGAATTAAATGTAGAAAAGGGTGGGGCCACGTGGCTGTTTCCTATTGGTCCATACTGATTCGTTAAAATGATCTAATCTCAGTCGTCGAAACGAGATCGGACGGCGGGAAGAGATTGCTCACCGTGAGGCGGGATTGGTCGCCGGAAAATGGCGTTGCGGCGGCGCGGAGCTCGGCCGTTGACGGTGGCGACGCTTCCTAGGTCCCTCGGGATTCGGAGAGGACGCGAGGAGTCGCGGGGCGACGCGTCGGTCTCGTTGGTCGACGGAGGCGCTTGCTTCCTGGGATGACGACGACGGACGGCCGGAGTGGCACCGGTGCCGGCGAGGTTCGGGTGAGTACGGGCGCGGTGCGCAGCGCCGCAAGGTGGTTCGAAGATGGTCTCGGGAGGTGCGCGAGGGCGAGGGGAAACTAGGTGGACCAAAGGGGGGCGGTGCCGCTTGCTATCCTCGCCGGAATTGAAGAAATGGCGGCGGCGACCGAAGCAACTCCGGCGTGCTCTAGTGGCGGCATGGTGGCGCTATTTGCTCGAGCGTGAGAGGGGAAATGGAGAGGTCGACGCGTGGATTAAAAGTAGGTCGGGGATGGTTCCGTTCGGGGTCTAGGGAGAGTGGGGAGAGTGGAGATCGTGGGCGAGGTCGTGGGTGCGGCGGCGGTTAGAGGAAGACGATGCTGACGGGTGGGGCCGGGCGGTCAGTGGGAGGGAGAGGGGAGAGAGGCCGGGCTGCGTGGGCTTTTGGGCTGGGTCGGTGCTAGGCTCGGCTGGTTTACTTTTTTTTTGTTCTTTTCTTGTTTTCCTTTTCTGTTTTCTTATTATTATTTTTCTATCTTTTGTTTTAAAAATCCAAATCAAATCAAACCAGTTTCTAAAGATTTGAAAAATAAAAACCTTTCTTTTAAAACTTACAAACATACTTTTCCAAACATTTGTAAATTTCAAAATTCAAAATAATACATAAAGGTTTATTAGAACCTTTATGTTCATTTTATAAAATAGGGTTTTATAAATTCCTTTTGAGCTAAAACTAAAATCTAGAAGAAGATATGAGTAATATCACTCAGTATGATAAACTTAATAAAAATACTTTGATACAAATATTTATTTAAAAGGAGTTGATAATTCATTTTAAAAATAAATAATCATTTGAAATACCAAAATAGGCATTTCACTTCAAATCTTTAAATCTTGAAAATAGAAGGTAAGGGACTATTCAAAAATACAAATACTCATTCATAACATGGGCTTTTTAAATCCTAAAATAGAATACCACAAATACAATTTTGAAAATGAGTTACTAACTTATTTCAAAAGCATATGAATGAAACCAAAATTTTAAAATTGAGTTTGTTTAACATAATTCAAAACAAATTGTAAGTAGGATTTATTAAGTAATCAAAAGTAATATATTAAAATCATCTTCAGTTTTGAGTAGTTTATTTTATTCTAAACTAAAGTTTTATTTTTTAGTGATTTTTTTAAACCTTCCAAAAATCTGGGATGTTACAGCATGAAACGGCAAATTCTTAAGAACGAAACCAAAGCATAAAACCAAATTCCCTTAAATTTCTCCTCCATTGGCATCCATTGCCAAAATGGGTGAAATTTTTAGAAGGCCAATATAATAAGAGCTCCCCCATAAAGTATGCATTTCTAAAGATATGAGTGAAATCAAATGCACATATTCAATAACAAATAGATTGAGGGAGATCAAATTATATTGAGGATACAATGATTGCAAAAGGATGATATGGTGAAAAGGGTAACAACGAATGAAACATGCAATCAAAGAACCCAAAACCAATTGAACAAAAGATTTTATGATTTGAACAAACAATGTTTCAGGAGAAAATAGAGGAGCTCCCCAATGTCATGTACTATTTAAAAATTGTGTATTTTAGTACCATGTGCACAAAGATGGAATCATCACTCCCCCATAATCCTTTGAAACACAAAACATGTGCAAGATAGAATGTGTATAAAGCGAGGCATAACACTTGCAACAATCATATGGTTGAGCATCAAATAGAAGACCGACAAAAATCCAAATGCAAGAACATTTACAAGATTTAGACTCAACCAAATGATGTGTGCGACATAGCAAAGCCTTTTATAAGAGTACATCATAGGTGAGCATTGAGCATCACCATAGTCTCAAAGGAATTATAAGCAAGGAGCAAAGCATGTCATTTCAACACACACAACCGATAAAAATGAGTGCACAAGATCCAATAATTTAGGCAAGCACTCATAAGGAAAATATTTTCGGGACCACCAAAAGATCCAAACAACATAAAAGAGGCGGACACCAAGGAAATGGGATATAAATTTGCGATGTAACATTTCTCATGTGTATAGATTTCTAAGTAGATAACAATCATATGATATACATCCACAAAGAAACATGTACATACAAAATAGTTACTAAAAGAAGAACATGATACCCAAGAGGAAGTCATATATATACTATTAAGATATTTGCTTAAAAGCATAGCACATAGCTCAAATTTATCTTAAAGGATATAAATAGTCTTCCAACACAAACGCATCAAAGGCATCACAAATATCCACACGGGAAAGTGATAGTTGGGATGCTTTGAGAAGGGAAACAAGTATCACAAGGAACAAAAGAAATCATGCCAAGACGCAACCTACACAAGGTTGAATGCAAGAAATGTATGCATGAGGTAGATACTTGTTACCGAGAAGGCATTGGTGATGTAAAAGATTAGCAATCACGATCATCATAGCTTGGCTTCAATTAGAACACGGTGAGAGCACCTTCCTTATGAATGAGACAAGGCATCCAATGCATCTCTGAAGTACCTAAACCACAATTCAAGTACAAAATAGTCCCCAAACATATTGGGTCTGAAGTAGTTAGGAAACTACAATACATAGGACAAACTCCACATAAATATGTGCATATGGATATGAAATTGAATTTCTTGCACATCCTAGCCGATTTAGCATTCGGTGGAGTTTACCCGATATATTGGATCAACGAAAGTAAACATGCCATAATTTATACATGAAGTAAATATGCATGTCAAGACCTCCAAGAACCAAAAGAAGAGATACCAAATGAAATGTATATCAAGGAATGAGATAACTAACTCCAAAGAGAGAAAGATTCCAATAAATAAACCAAACCCTCTACACTTTCTATGATGGCACAAAGTACCAAAACAAAAAGGTTTGTCTTTCCACGAGACATGTCATCGGGCTCAAACACCAAGATAAAATAGATCAAGTAGCAATTGAAGACAAATAATGTTCTAAAGCATATAGGATAGCTCCGCCAAGATTTGTGCACTATTTATGATCTTGCATTGGAATGTAAAATGCACACAATATGGGATCATCACACTCCATATATATTATTCAAACACTAGTCATATTCAAGAAAAGCAATAAGATCCAATACCAATTTAAAAGATGATGTTCTACTAAAAATAGGATAGCTCCCCAAAAAATAGTGCATTATCTTAGAAGTATGACTTTGAAGAAGATGCACAAGAATGGGATCATGGTTTTTCCTATTTTAAGGAAAACACAAAACAACATGAGTAGAGCAAGAGGATTCAAAGGTCAAGGAAGACAAAAAAGGGAGTTAGACAAAACTAATCCTTGGCAAAATATAAGGCAATTAAGAGCAAAAACCAATGTAAATATGATCAATACACTTTACCACAAATAAGATTATCACTTGTAAAGACAAGTAATATATGGAGATATTTCTCGGTGGTAAATGACAAAGATATTCAAGATCATATCCTCGAAACAAGAGCAAATAGGCAAATATGGAACTTGTTTGAGAAACATGCCACATAGGAGAAAGATAATTTATAATATCAATTCTAAGTGGCAAAACCTCACTTGTTCACATTTTCTAGGTTCGTAATATGCACAAAGCTTATTACTTCCCCATAATGTGATAATCCATTTGTTTTCATCAATATGCAAACATAAACCAACTAGAGATAGTTAATGGACATTTAGAATTTGAATTTCTCATGATCATAGACATACCACATAGAGACTAGATAATATTGATATATCACTAAGTGGTATTCCTCATGTATTCACATTTTTAGGATTGTGACGTGCCTAAGCATATCACTCCCCCAAAATGGGAAAGTCCATTAATCTCTCAAAAGAGCCAACTAAGATAAAAACAAGAAGCAATAAAGGCTCAACACAAACACACACGACCATGATGTGTAAACCAACATACATACTAGATACTCAAGATATGTAAGTGGTAGGCACAACATAAACAAACACATGCAAGGTACAAAACCAAACACATGCAAGGGGCAAGCAACTTTCAATGTATATATATAATTTAAATGCAAGTTACCGCAATGAGGCACGTTGGATATACGATAGAGAAATGATAATCGAAATGACTTGGCTTGGGAAATATGATTGATGGAGATCCCTTAATTCTTCATGATGTAGTCAAGTCTCCAACGGCCTCCAACAAAACCTAATGATCAAGTAACTTGTTGGTCCCCAACCAAGTTGGGTCCTAAGAGGTTAGTCACAATAGGCTTGGCCACTGTCGTGGTGGGAATCACGCAGATGCCACGGGGTGGCTTATTCTGGGGCCGAATGGACGCTTGAGGATTCGGGAGAGGGTTGGTGCGGTGAAACCGCACACGAAGAACACGAAGAACACGAAGAGCAAGAGCAAGAACCGCAAGAACACAAGCAACCACAAAGACACCACGATGTACCCAGGTTCGGGGCCTTCGTGAGGAAGTAAAACCCCTACTCCTGCCTTTCCTCTCTCAATATATCAGTGTCGTTCTCAGGTACAAGGTGCTCCTCGAGCTGTATGATGCTACCAAAGTGAGAGCTCTAGGTAGAAGATGAAACTATGAAGGGGGAAATGAGCTAGGGTTTTCGCCGTCCCCCTCCCTGGAGGTAGAGATGCCGCATATATACACAGGCCGAAGTACATTTTTACCCCTGCCTACAACTGACAATGGCATGGCCAAAAGGTAGAAGACAAGCCTCTGCCTCCTGCCAGCTCAACGGCCAGACTGTCAGGCCAGCCAGGCCTAGCTTTCCTCTTCCGGTCATACTTCAGTAGCCTGCCGAGGTCTAGCCTGTAGACCTTTCCCGAAATAGCCGAGTCAGCTCCTAGGCCCCCGAGGTTCCGGGAAACCCGTGGACGGACCTCGCCGTCCTCTGAAGCCTCGGGCTACGAGCTCTGCGGCGCCCGTGACCTCTCTGACATGCCTCGATCCTTGCTGCCAACCTCGAATAACACTCCTGATCCTATACCTCGGTAGAGAATACCTTATTCCTGTGGTAGCTAGCTGACTGCCCCGAGGTTGATACCTCGGAGGATATACCTCGGAGAATATACCTCGGACGTACACCTTACGTCGGATGACGCCTCCTGCGTCCTTGCTCAATCGTTACCTCGGACAGCTTACTGCCTTAACCTTACATGTCTTTACCTCATCTTTACCCTACCCGGGGGTAACCCCCCGACAGTAGTCCCCGAGGCTGTGGGGGACTCGCAGAGTCGCGCACAGACTTACAAAAATAAATAAGCATACCAAAACATCTCCATATGCATAGCCTCCTGCCTGCATTGGCGCCTTTGTAATTTGGTTGTCTTCGCCATGCCCTCCAGGCCAAATGCGACATCCGGTTGATCGAGCTCACCTGGATCAACAACGAGATGGACAATTTGCAGCGGAAATATGTTGCCTGCATGGGCACCATTTTATGTCGGTTCTCAGCCCTCCTGGCCTTTACCAGACTCGGATGTCGCCAGCATCGGTTAGCCCTCCTGACTTTTAGCGAACTCGGATGCCGCCAGCGTCGGTTAGCCCTCCTGGCTTTTACCAAACTCGGATGCCGCCAGCGTCGGTTAGCCCTCCTGGCTTTTACCGAACTCGGATGCCGCCAGCGTCGGTTAGCCCTCCTGGCTTTTAGCGAACTCGGATGCCGCCAGCGTCGGTTAGCCCTCCTGGCTTTTACCAACTCGGATGCCGCCAGCGTCGGTTAGCCCTCCTGGCTTTTACCGAACTCGGATGCTGCCAGCGTCGGTTAGCCCTCCTGGCTTTTACCGAACTCGGATGCCGCCAGCGTCGGTTAGCCCTCCTGGCTTTTACCGAACTCGGATGCCGCCAGCTTCGGTTAGCCCTCCTGGCTTTTACCGAACTCGGATGCCGCCAGCGTAAGCTGGACCGACATAAACCTGCAAGTATGTATCTGAAAAGTCTCGGTACCTCGGCCACTCTGGGCATATCACACATGTCTCGATACCTCGGCCTCTTTGGGCATAACACACATATCTCGGTATTTCGGCCTCTTTGGGCATAACTCATATGTCTCGGTATTTCGGCCTCTTTGGGCATAACTCATATGTTGGTTCTTAGCCATTCCGGGCGTATACCGACATAGATGTCTCCAGCCACTACCAGACTCACCTAAGCATATCTCGAATGCCTGTTTTAGCCACTTCGGGCGTATACCGACATAGATGTCTCCAGCCACTGCTGGGCTGACATATAACTTGCATAAACATATCTCAAAGGTTGCTTGACTAACCAACATAGACACTGATCTGGTATACAGGTAATGCCATGATACATTGGCAAACAGAATAAACAATGATTTGGGACAAGGAATGATGTCAGGATATTGTGACAAACCGAAGTAGACGGCGATATGTGATGCAGAAAGATGCCGTGATACTATGGCAAACCGAAATAAACGGCGATCCCGGAGGTGGAGTGATGCCGTGATATTGTGGCAAACCGAAATAATCGGCGATCTAGAGAATACTGATAATGCCATGATACCTTGGGTAACTTGAGATAACTAACATAACCATGATACATCGGATTTCCATTATACCTCGGATTACCAAAATGACCCGGATTACCAATATGACCCGGATTTCCAATATGATCCGGATCTCCAATATGACCCGGATTTCCAATATGACCCGGATTTCTTGAATACCTCGTATTTTTATTATACCTCGGTAGCAAACATTTTCAGCAAAACCGAATTCCCCTTTCAACGTTAGTCCAGCATATAAATCATGAAGAATATTTGACGGGAACAACAATTATACTAACCGAGGCAAACTAGCTATAGCACTTGATAGAAAACGAATCTAACAACAGTTACTAAGCACAAAGATCCAGACTCGGTTTCGACCGAGTCCCCGAGTTACTTTTCTTATCTAGGAGAAGGTGTAAAACAAACTGGCTACCCAGTCCCCGGGTTAAGACATCTTGTCCCGGGGAGAACACTTAGACCAAAAAGCGAGGGGGAAGTCCCGAGTAACTTTTGGGACAAAACAGAACTGGACTGGCGATCCAGTCCCGGGTCAAAACACTCTACCCCGGGGAAAACAACTAATCATAGCAAGGTAGGAACGAGGGGGCAGTCCCCGAGTACTATTTGAGACTATCTAGAAGCATGTGAAGACACATAAATGATACTTACAAGGCCAGGTTGTTGGAGAAGTCTTAATTCAGGTTTCCAAGTCTTAACTCGGATTCTCCCAGGATACCTCGGACTTCAGAACACCTCAGACTTCAGAACACCTCGGATTCCAAAACACTTCGGATTCCAGAACACCCCGGATTCCAGAACAGCTCGGACAGAACACCTCGGATTACAGAACAGCTCGGGCAGAACACCTCGGACAGAACACCTCGGATTACAGAACAGCCCGGACAAAACACCTCGGACAGAACACCTCGGATCACAGAACAGCCCGGACAAAACATCTCAGACAGAACGCCTCGGATTACAGAACAGCTCAGATTCCGGAACAACTCGGATTCCAGAACATCTCGGATTCCAGAACAGCTCGGATTCGCACTGCAGCCAACTCGAAAATGAGTCAACTAACGGGGACGAGGCCGAAGTCGAGTCCCCGCGTTGATGACGAAGGTCCCATCCGAATTGATCCAGCAAACGCCACTATCAGCCCCACGGTGGGCGCCAACTGTCGTGGTGGGAATCACGCAGATGCCACGGGGTGGCTTATTCTGGGGCCGAATGGACGCTTGAGGATTCGGGAGAGGGTTGGTGCGGTGAAACCGCACACGAAGAACACGAAGAACACGAAGAGCAAGAGCAAGAACCGCAAGAACACAAGCAACCACAAAGACACCACGATGTACCCAGGTTCGGGGCCTTCGTGAGGAAGTAAAACCCCTACTCCTGCCTTTCCTCTCTCAATATATCAGTGTCGTTCTCAGGTACAAGGTGCTCCTCGAGCTGTATGATGCTACCAAAGTGAGAGCTCTAGGTAGAAGATGAAACTATGAAGGGGGAAATGAGCTAGGGTTTTCGCCGTCCCCTCCCTGGAGGTAGAGATGCCGCATATATACACAGGCCGAAGTACATTTTTACCCCTGCCTACAACTGACAATGGCATGGCCAAAAGGTAGAAGACAAGCCTCTGCATCCTGCCAGCTCAACGGCCAGACTGTCAGGCCAGCCAGGCCTAGCTTTCCTCTTCCGGTCATACTTCAGTAGCTTGCCGAGGTCTAGCCTGTAGACCTTTCCCGAAATAGCCGAGTCAGCTCCTAGGCCCCCGAGGTTCCGGGAAACCTGTGGACGGACCTCGCCGTCCTCTGAAGCCTCGGGCTACGAGCTCTACGGCGCCCGTGACCTCTCTGACATGCCTCGATCCTTGCTGCCAACCTCGGATAACACTCCTGATCCTATACCTCGGTAGAGAATACCTTATTCCTGTGGTAGCTAGCTGACTGCCCCGAGGTTGATACCTCGGAGGATATACCTCGGAGAATATACCTCGGACGTACACCTTACGTCGGATGACGCCTCCTGCGTCCTTTCTCAATCGTTACCTCGGACAGCTTACTGCCTTAACCTTACATGTCTTTACCTCATCTTTACCCTACCCGGGGGTAACCCCCCGACAGCCACCCAAATGGTTCTTTTCTTGACACCACTTTGAGTACCAACATATTTGGCAAACACATTGCCAACCTTATCCTTCTCAAGAGAGTAACCATCATCAATTATGATTGGGTTGGATAAGGTACCGTTAGTGCATGAAGAAGCAAGATGTCCCTTCTCACGACATAGATAGCAACATCTACTTCCACCTTTCTTCTTAGTTGACTTCTCAACTTGAGAGGCTTTAGCTTGATTCTCCTTAGGAAGTGGCCTTTCTTCAATGTTGGATACTTGAGTATGAACTTGAGGCCACTTCCCTTGTTGCTTCTCACTAGGAGGCTTCTTCTTCAATGGGCATGATCTAACATGATGCCCTTCAATCTTGCACTTGAAGCAAACAATCTTGGCCGAATTCTTGAATTATTCTTGGCCCTTCTTCTTGTTGCCCTTGGACTTGTTCTTGTTGTTGGAGTTGAATCCAAGCCCACTCTTGTCATTGGGGGATTTTTGTACACTCAACATATTGTCAAGTGCGGACTTCCCAACATGACCATTTTTCAAGTCTTTCTTCAAAGAAGAGACTTGCGCCTTGTTCTCTTTGCTTTCCTCTACAAGGTTAGTTTCAACACAAGTACTAGAGGAAGTAGATGTTTCATTGTTAGAGCAACAAGACATGGAAAGTAATTCATCACAAGATGTAGAAATATCATGAGTGGATGAACTACTAGGACTAGCACATGGCAATATAACATTTTGTGTAGTGCTAATGTCCACATGGGGCTCACAAGATGTTACCTTAGTTGAAATAGCCTCATGAGCTAACTTTAGCCGATCATGAGAGACTAGAAGAAAACTATGAGAGCTCGAGAGCTTTTCATGATGTTCTTCGAATTTCCCATACTTGGTGGTTAGCAACTCAAGTTGAGCCCTTAGCTCAACATTCTCATTCAATGTAGATGCTTCATAAGAAGTAGAGTTAGTGATGCATGTAAAATGCATACATGAACTTTGCACTATATCACTTATGTTCCAATCATATTTGCATCATATAAGGGTTATATCACTGTTATATAATGATTTTTGGGAATAAAATATTTATTTCCTATTTTTATGGAATTAACTCTGCGCAGGCAGAAAACCCTATTTTTTCCTTTTAAGTTTCAGGGACCCAAACGATGTCCAAATGACCTGGAAAAATACAGGCGTCAATATTTTGGAAGGAGGAAGACTTGGGAGCGAAGGAAGCGAGCAAACGAAGGCCGGAAGCCCAAAAGAGGGGGGCCCACGCGGCCTCTGTACCTGGCCACGTGGGGCCCACCATCTTGGCCCTCGACGCTCCGCTGTCGTCGATCTTTCCTCCACCGACATCGTCTTGACCTAAAAACACCTATAAAAGAAGTCCCACGTCGTTCTCTGGAACAAGCGCCGCTGAAACACAAAAACACCGAAAGAGAGATCTGGAGCTGCAGATTGGAGGGGGAAAACTCCGACGGGGCGCTGCCGGTGTGGTCTCCATCTTCTCCATCGACATCTCCACCGTCTCCATGATGAAGAGGGAGTAGTCCACCTCTGGACTATGGGTTTGTGGAAGTAACTTATGTATCTCTCCTCTCTTTGAGCTTCACTAATTAGTACCATATGAGCCGCTGAACATGATTACGGTCATATTTATAATACCTATGTGGTGGATCTTTTTATGAGTTAATATATGTTTGAGATTGCAATGTTTGTTTCAGTTATGAATATAGATGCATATTATGTACCCCGTTCTTATCTACTTGCTATGATCAAGCATGTTTATGAGAGCGTGTGTGGGGGTGATGTGTGCATTAGTTGGAGTAACGGGGGGTGGTGAGTGCGGTAAGTTGACAACTGTAATATCGCGACCCACTTGGGTGTTTTACCTTACTTTGTTGCCTCACTAGGGATAAACAAAAATACCATGCTACAAGGGTTGTGGGTGATTTGCCACTTCTCTGTGACTAGATCTAGCATATTCTTATTTTAACTTCATGTCATGATACTTAAAGCTATACTCTGAGTTATCTTAATTACTGAGGTGTTATGATTTGGTTCGCATCTTGGTGGAGTATAAGTGAGATTAATAACCAAAAGATCTCTATGTTAGGACGTGATACCCATATAATTAGTAACTTGTTATCAAACTTTGTGTGCAATCTCATATGTCAACTCCTATGTTCCATTGTCTATCACTTTATTAAAGAGAGAGTGCATTTGTGAAACCATGAACCCCGGTCAATTTTTAATCATAAGAAACACCTTTCCAACAACTTTTACCACTTTTCCATTTTCTGCCATTATTAAATCCGAAAATACAAAAACACTTTTTCATCTTGCATTCATCATAAGAAAACCAAAAATATCATTCATCATTGATATCATCATCCTTGCACATTTATTCACCACCATTGCATATTTATTCCTTGTTTGCATTGCATAATTATCTTGATATCATTCTTACACCTTGTGCTTGACAACCACATGTGAGGTTGAGGACCAAAACATTTAACCTTGTTTTGTAGGTGACAAAAAGAAGTATAAGGAGATAAATCTTTCACTACCGATTCCCCGAGAGTTCGATATTAAACCCTCGAGTCACCCCTCGTGGGGAAAACACGTCTTCCACTTACTACACACTCCGCACTTGGAGTCTCAACCTAACCAATTTACTTTTGACGCAGGTAACTATGCACCGGACATCAAGACTGTTTTCTAGAGCCGTAGATCAACCTCTTCAAGGGCCATCAAGACTGTTTTCTAGCGCCGTTGCCGGGGAGTCATAGCTGAAAAGATTTATCCAAGGGTGCACTTGCTTCCCTTGCACCAACTCTGTTTATTGGCGCCAGATTCATCACAACAAAGTCAACTTCATCACCAACTTGTGCTAACACCTAAGCTTGGGAGGTTGCACCTACGTGAGCATCATCTTATCCATCTTTACCTTCAAAGCAAAATTATTTGTTTTGTCATTGTCTTGCATTTGTAATTCGGTTTCATTTGTGAGACTCATTTTATTTTCAGTTCTGCATTTATAATCATAAAAACCAAAACAAAATATAGTGCTGTTTTTAATATGTGTGTTAAAGTATGGAGAAACTTTCTGGAATGTCTATGGGTAATGACTATTTTTAAAAGTATGACGCCTACTCTGAATATCAATCAACCAAAGAGAGAAATAGAGTGGGTAAATTGCTTAAAGCTCTTCACAAAATAGCTATTCAGTTTTGTGAGTTACATGGTATAACTTGTTGCAATAGAAGAGTTGCTAAACATTCCCACTATCAATGCAAGTATAATAGTGATCCTATAATTGCTTGTTATCGTGAAGACGAATGTTTATGCCCTGATATAGAACAAGTTGAGAAATATATTGCTTATGTTGGAGCCCATGAGATAGACTGCCTTCTTAATAAATTTCTTGCAACTAGTCATGTAGCTCGTGAAATGAAAGGACAAATTTCTATTATTCTCCAAATCTGCAAAAAGGAATTTAGTGATAATGTTTATGTTAAAGAAAGGATTCTTGCTGCCACGGAAAGCACTAATATTTTGCAAAAAGAGGATGATGAAAACATAAGCTTGGAAGAGGAAGTATGTGAAGAGGATATTGAAATGGATATGTTCCAACCTAAGCTTGGGGAAGAGTTGGATCTCCCAACTTCACCTTCAACAAATGATAGTAACACTCAAACTCAAAACTCTTTTGTTATTTATGAGAACCCATGTTATGATGAGTGTGAAACTGAAGCAAGAACTACATCGGTCAAAGCACATATAAGACCATTAGAAACTTGAGTCTCGAGATGAACTCACATCTACAATCATCTTAATATAATTTGGACCCATGGCCCTAAAAAGATTAAGCATGAGAATTTTCCAAACATAATAATTTGTGCCATCGAATATGAAAGTGGGATCGTGCACTAATTCTCTAAACGACATATTTTTACTCTCTAGGCGGTAAAGCCCAAAAAGAGAGCCGAGGCTCTGATACCAACTAAAAGGACAATGATGTCGCCTAGATGGGAGGTGAATAGGCGATTAAAACTTTTCCGGTTTAGGCTTGCTAATTGCGGAATAAAACTAGGTGTTTAAATTAACAAGCCAACAACTTAAATAAACTAGGCTCACCTATGTGCACCAACAACTTATGCTAAGCAAGACAAGCAACAAGGTGATAGCAATATAGAATACTTCAAGCACGAAGGCTATCACAATGTAAATTGCATAAGTAAAAAGCTCGGGTAGAAATAACTGAGGCGCGCGGAGACGAGGATGTATTCCCGAGTTTCTCCTTGTTAAGGGAGTACGTCTTGTTGGAGAGGTGTGAACCAACACAATGGTTCAACAACCACAAAGGTTTCACCTTCTTCTCCGATGAACCGCACCACAAAGGTTTGGTTCACCTTCCACTATCGAAATCCTTCGAGGCGGAATCCGGAGCCTTTCAACAACAATCCGAGGCACAACCCACAATGGGATTGGGGGCTCCTGAACGGCTTTCAACAACAATCCGGGCACAACCCACAACGGGATTGGGGGCTCCCGAACGGCTTCACAAGTGACCACAAAGGTCCAACCACCACACGGGCGTCTAGGGTCCAAGGACCCAAGAGTAACAAGCTCACAAACTTTCAACTTCCACGAATTCTCGTGGAGAGCACACCGATGCACCAAATGCAAAAGGCAAGAGCACAAGTGCTCAAATCCTTCACTCTCAAATTCCAACAAAACAACAAATGCTTATGGGGGAATAAGAGAGGAAGAACAAAGAGGAGAACCACACAAGAACTCCAAGATCTAGATCCACTAGGTTCCCCTCACTTAGAGGAGAGATTGATTGGTGGAAATGTAGATCTAGATCTCCTCTCTCAAATCCCTCAAAGATATGCAAGAATCATGGGAGGAATTGGGAGAGGGGCAAGCTTTCCAAGTTCAACAATGGTGGGGAAGAGAGAGAAAAACGTGCTGCTGGAAAACTTAGGCTCTTTGGGGAAGAAGGGGCCTTTTATAGCTCTCCCAGAAAAAGAGCTGTTGCAGGAAATCTCGCACCGGATAATCTGGCCTAAGTGACCGATATTCCGGCCCGCACCGGATAATCCGGCCTCGGCCAGGGGCTGAACCACATTGAGTCACGGAGCAGCTCGGGCAGAGATTCCGACCACAGAGGCCGGAAACTCCGGGCCAGGGGCGGAGACTCCGGCCTAGGCCAGGAGCTGAACCTGCAAAACCTTTTCGACAGAGAACCCTAGGACCGGAGACTCCGGTTGGGACACACCGGAGACTCCGGCCTGGAAAACAGCAAAACTGCAACCCCAACAACTTTTGTTAGAAAACTCCAAATGAGATGAAACCAACTTTGTTGGAAAGATAACGACAATATTAAGAACCATAAATAGAGTTAAGTTGGCACACATTAGAACGTGTGGAACTTTACTCAAGGATAAACCGATAATATTTCCAACACGAAAACGCAACAAGTTTTCCAAATGAAATCCGTTTTCGAAGAACTTGGGCTTGTCATGAAGATCACGACAAGCACCAAAACCCAACAAGGAGAAAGCCATATAAGAACCAAGAAAGATGAAAAGCCAAGTATGCAAAGGTTTGAGCTCTCCACAAAGATGCGATCAAGTTACTCACTTGAGAGCCCCTCTTGATAGTACGCCGTCTATCCTATAACCCGGTCTCCCACTAACACCATGAGACCGGTAAAATAGAAAACCTATCAAGATCATACCTTTGCCTTGTGCATTCCACTTGAGCTCGATGATGACGATCTTGACTCTATCAAGTTGGAACACCTTTCTTGATTGTGCTTGCTAGCACATGCTTGATGAAGACTTCTCCAAATGCTCCCCCATACTCCATTATGGGAGGGCCTCGCTAAGCTTCATCTTCATGTCTCCTTTACAAGCTTCAATCAAATGATATCCTCCGAGATGCATCATATTGAACTTGCACTTCATCTTCTTCTCTTGATATGTATGATGGCTTGGGGTTAAACATGATTGTTCACTCAGTCTTCTTTTCCAAGCCATACTTGCAATGAGCTCAACTCTACACATGACCATTCTTCATATAAACCCTTGAATAGAGCATTGGTCATCATGTCATCTTCAAGAGTCCAACACATGAACTTCTATATTTTCCCATGGACAAGATCTATAAGAATATCTCAATGTAAACATGAGTCCATAAGGATTGTCATTAATTACCAAAACCACGCATAGGGGCAACCAGGCACTTTCAGATACCTTTGAATCCTTAGCCATAAGGCAAAAGATGGTCGATGAAGATGAAACATTTCTTGAGGCACCACTCAAGTACACGTCTTTTCCCATAGGGAGTTGGGTTTCCTCTACAATATTAGTGACCAACGGAATAGAGGAAACACATGCATTTGTAGTATGGTAACAAGATAAAGCAAGCATATCATCATGAGATTTAGACAAACAATTTCCACATCATATGCAAGGACTATCAACACAAGCATGTAAAGCATGAACGGTGCTAGATGTGCTTAAGTCCAAAGGTAGATCATTACAACAATGTTGAGGTAAAGAATCATCAATGGTAAATTACTACCATTGTAGCAAAGTCTACCACTACTCACCATCTCATTAGGTTGTGGCTTACCACATGTTGGTGAAGTAGAGAAAGTTGAGAACTCATCACGCCCGGAGGTGGAGGGAGAACAATCATCCTCAATAATGTTGGACACATCATATTTGTCTTGAAGCTTTGTCCATAAATCATGAGCATTCCGACAAGGTATGATTGACTCAAGAACTACATCGCTCAAAACACAAACAATAGCATGAGATACTAGAGAATTGAGATAAGAGTTTTCCTCATCCTCTAACGATAACTTTTGGATATCCTTTGGAGGAGGAAAACCCATATCTACAATTCTCTCCATTTTCGGCCATACACCCAAAAAAGATTAAGCATGCGAATTTTCCAAACATTATAATTTGTGCCATCGAATATGAAAGTGGGATCATTTGCTAGATCTCTAAACGACATCTTTACTCTCAAGGCGGTGAAGCCTAATAAAAGAGAGCCTTGGCTCTGATACCAATTGAAAGATCGAGGATGTCGCCTAGAGGGGGGGGGGGTGAATAGGCATTTTAAAATAATTACGGTTTAGGCTTGAATAAATGCGGAATAAAACTAGCGTTTAATTTATCAAGCACAAAACCTAACAAGCTAGGTTCACCTATGTGCACCAACAACTTATGCTAAGCAAGATAACCACTAAGTGATAGCAAGATATATAACTTCAAGCACGATGGCTATCACAAAGGTAAATGCATAAGTAAATGGTTTGGGTAAAGAAGTAACCGCAAAGTGGACACGAGGAGATGTTTCCCGTAGTTCCTTCCCAAAGGAAGTACGTCTACGTTGGAGGAGTGTGGAGCTACCTAGGCGCTCCAATAGCACGGATGTGTTCACTCTATTCTCCGTGAGCTTCACCCTCGAGGGATTGGCTCGTTCCACTATGAGGTCGACTTGAGGGCGTTGACCAAACCAATACACAAAGGTCGGGAACTCCACAATGAGTTGGAGCCTCCCAACAATGTCCCGGAGCTTAGCAACAAGATAAAGCTCCGAAACTCACAAAGGCCTCCTAGGGTTACAACTAACCCACGAGGCAACAAGATCCACAAAGAGTAATAAGGTTCTCAAACTTCACCTCCACGTATCATCGTGGAGAACTCAAACGATGCACCTAATGCAATGGCAAGAACACAAAAGTGCTCAAAGTTCTTCACTCTCAAATCCCACCAAAGCACCTAATGCTATGGAGGAGGATGAGAGGAAGAACAAGGAAAACAACAAATGAATCCCAAGATCTAGATCCAATATGCTCCCCTCACTTAGAGGAGAGATTGATTGGTGAAAGTGTAGATCTAGATCTCCTCTCTCTTTTCCCTCAAGAAGGAGCAAGAATCATTGGAGGGATTGGAGATAGCAAGCTTGTGGAGGTCAACAATGGTGGTCAAAACTTGCAAGAAAGGTTGGAAAACCATTGGGGAAGAAGGCCCCTTAAATAGGTCACCCAAATATCCAACCGTTGGGTGCAGATTGCGCCGTGGCGGTACTACTACCGCCCCCTAGGAAGTTAGGACAAGAAAACAGGCTGAAAACAGGCTCCAGGTAGCGGTACTACCGCCCGGCGGTACTACCGCTTTTGGTACCGCTGAAAACAGGCTTCTGTTTGCTCCGGCGGTACCTCGGCGGTAGTACCGCCCCCTGGAAAACTGCAGGAAAACCAAACACCAAAACGACAATATCTTTTGCATCCGGACTCCGTTTTTGATGATCTTTGGCTCGTTGGAATCACAACAACGATCTCTTCAAGATTATACAGAGAAACATCATAGTCCAACAATGAATCATAAAACCAAATGTGGAAAGGTTAAACCTCTTTATAAAAGTCAAATCGTAAAACCTTCAATATAAAAAACGCAATAAGTTTTCCATACGAAATCCGTTTTTGATAAATTGAGCTTGTCTTGAAGATCATGACAAGCTCTAAAACCACACATGGAGGAAATCCAAACAAGAACCAAGAAAGATGATGCCAAGTATGCAAAGGTTTGAGCTCTCTCCGAACGATACGATCAAGTTACTCATTCGAGAGCTCCTCTTGAAAGTGTGGCATCTATCCTATAATCCGGTCTCTCACTAACACCATGAGACCGGTAAAATAGAAACCCTATCAAGGTCATACCTTTGCCTTGCGCAATCCACTTGAGCTAGATGATGACGATCTTGATCACCTCAAGTTAGATCACCTTTCTTGATTGCGCTCCGCTTGATGAAGACTTGTGAATTGCTCCCCCATACACAATATGGGAGAGCCGCTTTTAGGAACATCTTCACTTGACCATTATATTGATGACGACCACCGCTTGACGTCATACGCCATGGGCTATATGGAATCTTCCTTTTGATGCATGCCCATGGAAGCTACCAAACCCCACATAGATACTCCACACACACATGCATATGGGTTAGTTCACAAAGCTATATAGACGATTGCTTACCATACCATTGGATCACAAGATCCCTCATGGTACAACATGTAGCTTTGTGTGTTGATCTCTTGAATCAATCCTTTCCACTTAGCCTTGGTCAACTTTGTATCGTTTCTTCTTTCTTGATCAATGATGATGTCTTGAAGGTGAGCATGAATATCCACGGTATTCTATTCTTCAAAACATACTTGCAATATGCTTACAACAAATATTAGTACATAAGGATTATCATTAATTAACAAAACAACACATGGGGCACCATGCTCTTTCACCACCCACCAATTAATAGGTCGAAAATGTCATATAACTCACTCATGCATGGTTGAAGGTTAGTTCGATGCAAGACCCAGGTGGCCCGAGGCCCACTCGAGAATCCTTCTAAATTTTGGACTCGACACGACACGCGGTGGGCTGGCTCGGAGCGATACCGAGTTCAACCAGAACTTGGATATGACTCGGTTGACTTGTAACCCGACTCAGATCTCCCTTCAAACCCCGACCAACTTGATATATAAAGTTGGTTAGGGAAAACCCTTGGGGCGCGCTTAACTAAATTTCATAAGCTACGCTTGCGCCGGAGCTTCTCAAGGCTCTCACGCATATCACCATTGACATACCTTGTACACCCCTATAATCGATACAATCAAGTTGAAAGTAGGTCTTTACCTCCAGATAGAGGGGCTAAAACTGGGTGTCTCGTGTGTGCGAACCCCTCTGCGATTACAATGTCACCTTCACGCGCATATGAACGGCGCCACCAAGACACCAAAATCTAAACCTAACTACACACAGAACGCATACGAGACAATATATCGACGGGAGGTGGAAAGCTGGGGATTTGCATAGGGGAGATCAATGTCGGGGTCAATGACTTTAGTGTTTGCTCGTCAAAGAGAAAATTCTCCTCGATCCATTTGTTTGAGGGCACCATTCTCCTTTCATAGCCATAGTTTATTTTTTGAGAACCATAGCCATAGATCATTTTAATACGAAGACAACGAGAGGAAAAGGAATCAGGGTTCAGGAGTGTTATCCATGAGCCCACTGCGAACGGAGCCCAGCCCAAAGGCCCAAACCAGCAGAAGCTCCCAGCTTCACAAGCAAGGCGTGAGAAGCGGATTGGCCGAGCCGCTTGCCGTGGCATCTCCGTCTCTCTCCCCTCCGCCGCGGCCGGCCGCGCGCCACCGTCTCCGGCACCACCACACAGCCCCGATTACCAATTTCCCCATAGCGCCGCCCCCCTCCTCCTCCTCCTCCTCCTCGCTCCACGCTCAACTCCGTGGCCGAGCGTCCCCTGGACCGCCAATTCCTCCCCCCATTTGCCCCGGGAGCCGCGCGAGATGCATCATGCGATGCGGCTGCGCTGCCTCCTCCAGCACCCGCCGATCTGGTGCAAGTGCAGCTCCCTAGGGATCTCCACGAGCGGCGGCGGCTGCTTCGTCCGGAGGTTCAGCGCGGTCGGGGCGCCGAGGCCGTGCGACGCGGGGCGGCGGCTGTGCCGCTTCTACGGCTCCAAGGGCGGCGTAGGCAGCGCGGAGGCGAGGGGCGCCGGGGCAGCGGCGGGTAGCAGCGACCGGTGCGTCGAGCAGGAGCACGCGCGCCTCGGGGAGAGGGACCAGCAGGAGTGGCTGAGCGGCGAGAGGTTCCTCACCGACTGCAAGAGGCGGGAGTCGCCGTTCCTCTCCAGGCGGGAGAGGTTCCGCGTCGAGTTCCTGCGCCGCGTCGTGCCGTGGGAGAAGGGGAATCTCACCTGGCAGAATTTCCCCTACCACATCAAGTGAGACGCGCGCACCATCTGTTCGATGTTTTGTTTGAACGAAGTTAACATGAGCGTGCTAACGACTGGATTAATGTGTTTTTTATATGCTTGGGATTGCAAGTGAGAATGCTAGGAAGATGCTGAGAGAGTGCACGGCGTCCCACCTGCAGCACAAGGACATCACGTCTGGGTATGGCTCTCGGCTACCATCCTCGGCAGGGAGGATACTGCTCCAGAGCTTGCCAGGTATTAGCCGATGAAGAGGAAGATGCTTAGAGATGCAAACAATTCGATTCTTATATTTTTCAATGTAGGAACTGAGCTCTACAGAGAGAGATTGGTAAGAGCTCTTGCACATGAGCTGCGGGTGCCACTACTAGTCCTGGACAGCAGTGTTCTAGCTCCATATGTAAGATACTGAACCCTTACACACAAAAATCTATAGCCGTAGCTGCAAACCTAATAAATCCTAACTTGTTAGGATTTTGGGGAAGATTATTCAGAAAGCGAGGAAGAAGATGAACATGGCGAGTCAGAGGATGAAGGTTCAGAGTCTGAGATGGAAGATGAAGGCGACGAAGACTGGACAAGCAGCAATGAAGCTAAATCGGGTGAAAGTGATGACGAGGATGCTCTCAAATCCGTGGAAGAACTCAAAAAATCCGTGGATGACCTCAAGAAGTTGGTCCCATGTACTCTTGAGGAATTTGCCAAGGTGATATATTATATTGGGATATTTGACCATACCAAGAAATTCGTGCTTGCTTCCACCATGGTTTCATGATTCTTGTTTGAAGAAAACAATCTTGTACACTTCGTATCTGGTTCCTTTTAATGTCCACAAATAAGAGAACATCTAACAATAAACAGCCTCACGGAAGCTGAGAGTGTTATTATAACTAAAATATGACTTGTCGCCGGTAGAACTTTATGCTTCAAGATGATTAAAAAAATTTCTGTTGATTTTGGATTGCTACCTGATCTTTCATGAACCTGAATTTGCTCTCTTCCTTTGTTCATGAGTAAACATGAATCTATTAATAAGAAATTAGTTGTACTATCTAGTATGTTCCCTCAATGCTGTTTTGTTAGTTTTACACGTGCTAGTAGTTCACAATGCTTTCATTTGCTTGTGGTTCTAGAGAGTCGTAGGTGAAGAAGAAGGTACATCATCAGAATCCTCTGAAACTGCCAAGTCAACAGAAGAAGAGAAAAGACCTTTCCAAAGAGGTAATGTATATTTTCATTTTTACCATGGTCTTATTTTTGTAGTATATTGACACTAAATCAAATTAAGAACTATCCTCTGGGACGTTACATGTAAATATGCGTGATATCTTTTATCTGTGTTAACGCTGATACTAAATCAGTTTCCCTGAACTACCTCTTAAGGCCAACTTTACTGGATTACTTAGGAATGTGCAAACTGTCTTATGGTCTGATGATCTATGATGAAACATCTTGCCCACCCTCTTAACGCCCTTGTTTCTTACAATTTCTGCAGATCTAGCGAGTTAGTTTAGGACTTTCATGTCGAATGCCTTTTAATTTTATCAAGTCACAGTGCCCCAGGTTTCAGCTGCATTCTGCTGACAGATATTTCTGTGTGTTAACATGACCACAAGATCTTGGCCACATTTATGTATATATAAAAAAGAAGCTGCAGTCTCCTTCAGCCTATACCGCTCCATGATGGCCTGATAACATATTTGAGTTAGGTTTGTTTATTGGCTCCATTGTGCATGTAGCTGCACCAACTCTGGAGTTCGATGTACTTAAAAAAAGAAGATCTCTGCAGCCAAATTAGAAAATAAAAACATATGCTACATTGTACTAACTCTGGTTTTGTGACGTAGTAGTTTAAGCTGAACGTTATTCCTTTCTAATACTTGTTTTCAGGAGATAAAGTCAAGTATGCTGGTTCCTCAGCAGCTGTTGAGACAGATCAGACTCATCAGAGGTGAATTTTTGGATATTGGCTCTCTTCCACTCAATTTAATTTCATGGTTGTTGTTTATTCATTGGTTGACGTCATGATTTCACCCTTTTATGTTTAGTCTTTATTCTGAAGACATAACAAACAGCAGATTATTCCTCTTTAGTGATATAAGATGTTAAAACCAAGGTTCTATTAAGTAAGCGCTGCGTTTGGTTTTGTCGGAGTGGGTGGATTTGTATAAGCAATTGGCCATCTACACATATATATGTTTGCATAACTGTATCATTGTCCACCATATTGGTGAAATTGGAAAATATAGCTATCATGCTCTCGGTTATTTATACCACATGCCAAAAGTAACACCACTTTTTTTTCTTTTTTTCGGTGGTACCATTCTGAATTGAGCTTCGTCACATCAACACTGATATGTACCATATATGTCATACACAGGATCATTTTGGGGAAATTACCTACTCAGGATGGCTCGAGAAATGCCTATACTTTTATTAGTGGCAGGTGGGTGGGTATCCCTTTCTCACATGGAACAGGATGAACGATTTTGGTACTTAGTAGAATAGAATAGTAGTTATGAAACCCCAAGGCAACAAGTAAACGAATTTCACTGCTTTGGATTTTTTTATTGTTGTTGCAATCCATTCATGTTAAATAAGTTGAGAAAAAAATCTGCCGTGTAGTTACTCTTTCTGTCTTTACTGTCCTATTTGTCTAGAATAGGGCAATAGGGTTCTTTCACCCTTGGCATTTATTACCATGTATCCCAAAATATACACAAATGGAATCTGCATTTTCTCTTACTATTCTGTAGGACTGCCCGTGCACATTTCTCTTACTATCCTTCTAACTTTGCATGTTACAGGACTTTATCAAACGGGCAGCGTGGAGAGGTATATGAGGTCAACGGGGATCAAGTAGCTGTCATATTTGATCCTCCTGCACAGAAGCCACATGATGGTGACGAAACTAGCACCGAGGAAAATGCAAACCCATCTATTTACTGGGTTGATGGTGCGCCCTACTTTGTTTCACCAACACTTTGATATGATTATTCCAGACACCTTCATTTTGTTTCCTCTTTCTTTAGCTCAAGATATTGTGCATGACCATGATATTGAGTCAGAAGATTGGCATATCGCAATTGAAGCACTTTGTGAGGTGATTTATCAAAATATTGCTTAGCATATATATGTTTTCTTTGTCTTCAAATTTTTTCTGCATTCTGTGTGTATGTGACCTAGTCCTTAATTACAATGTTGCATTCTCTAATATTAACATGTGTTTCCAGTCTCATCTCATAAATTCACCTACCCACTTGTCATTTTCTTGAATAGGTTCTTCCATCTCTACAGCCAGTCATTGTCTACTTTCCAGACAGTTCCCAATGGTTATCTAGGGCAGTTCCAAAATCAAATCGCAGGGAGTTTGTCCAAAGGGTAGACGAAATGTTTGACCAACTCACCGGACCAGTAGTAATGATATGTGGGCAGAACATACTGGCAGCAGTATCCAAGGACAAAGACAAAGAACCTGTAAGCTTTGGAATTCTGGTTGCTTATCTTAAACTAAACCCTTTCCTTTACTCATTTTTGTTATTGAATGTACAGCCGACACTGATGTTCCAGAATCTCTCTCGCCTGTCTTCACTGGTAATTTATTGACATTTCAGCATCCATACATGCTTGTTTTCTAGATAATTTTACTTAAAATAAAAAACAACTTCTTCCCTCATTAGCTTTGTATCCTCTCGTGCGATGTACTCTTATTAGAAGGCACAAGCTCGCAATATTGTTTCCTTAGTCCCTGCATTGCACTGTACAATTTGCTGTATATAGGTTTGGCAAGAATTACAATTACATACCAAATGTTGACTGTTTTTAATGAAGTGCAAGCAATTACGAAATAACTTCTTTAGTTATGACTGATGAAATCATTTGGCATTCTGTAGACCGTGAGTAGAGACATAGGTAATTACATGACTGCACACAGTTTATGCTAGGCTGTAGACATGTTTGCTTTGACAGATATTACAACTATGCTACTCGAAACTACTTGCTAGCTTCTTATGAAACATAATTTGGTGCATAAAGCATAATTCTCAAGGCAAAATAGGTAATAGTCATACATTTATTAACCATGTCTTGCTTTTGGTGTATATTGTCCAAAAACTACTTCTCGTGTTTAACGTTATATACGTAATGTTGCCATCTCACATTTGTATCAGTACACATCCTTATTTAAATTTATAACCAGCCATCGTCACTGAAGCGGTTAGTAGGTGGGCTAAAGGGTCAAAAAGATTCAAGATCCAGTGATATATCAAAGCTCTTCACCAATAGTCTCGTTGTTCCTCTTCCAGAGGTAAGATTTGTTTGCCAATCCAAATCAATCTACAAAGTTATGTGCTGCAACAATTTGAGCGTGTCCTCCTCCACTACATAAACATCTGATAATCCCATTATTGTGTTTTGGTTGAAATCTATGGCCTGCACTGCCTACATCAAGTGTGCTTTAGCTTGGGGCAAACTCCTGATTTTTATCTTGTTTATTTAACTACAGGAAGGTGAGCAGCTACGAGTTTTCAATAACCAGATCGAAGAGGATAGGAAAATTATTATTTCAAGGCATAATCTTGTTGAATTGCACAAGGTTTGGTTGCAGGGCTTGTGTCCATATATAATTTATTGCATATGGCTTCCTGCATGTGTCATGCAGAATATATACCTTTTATAATGTACCTCTTGTAAATCATGATTGATTAATGCAGGTGCTTGAAGAGAATGAACTATCATGTGTGGAGCTAATGCATGTGAAGTCTGATGGAGTCGTTTTGACAAAGCAAAGTATGCCTGCTTACATGCTTTCCTCATGCAAGCTGTATTTTGCGCGCAATTGTTTTAACACAAAAATGTAGGACGTGAAAGTAAAATTGTATCGATAAAAATGTTTTAAATAGCCGTCTATAACTCAGCGATATCTCTGCTATAGCTGTTTGAGCATGTCGCCGCTAAAGGATTCCATTAATAATTTTCCGCTATAGGTCTATAGCCCCATTTAGCTCCGTTATAGCCCTGCTATAGCTGTTTTCGAGGGTTGCCACTATTTGTGATAGCCCGCTATTTAAAACATTGATTGATAATCAAAATATATGTAAAAGCGTATTTACAAAAGGTATCCAAGGCACACTAAAACTTACGTACAATAGAATCATGTCAGGGAGCAAATTCAAGCCTTTAACTGCGGGTTAGTCTGTTTTGAGCCTTTGGGGCCTGTAAAAGCTTGTCATTCTTAACTAGGATTTACCAGAAGGAAATATTTTCATGCAATGATACAAGGGACGATGTAATTTGCCATCTTTTTATTCTGGTGTTTTACATTAAAAGATTAGAATATTGTTTGAGAATTTCATTGGAATGCTTGCCAACCACTTGATACTTATGTTGGCTTTGTACAACAACAACAACAACAACAAAGCCTTTTATTCCCAAACAAGTTGGGGTAGGCTAGAGTTGAAACCCATAAGATCTCGAAACCAAGTCATGGTTCTGGCACATGGATAGCTAACTTCCACGCAGCCCTATCCATGCTAATTCTTTGGTGATATTCCAATCCTTCAGGTCTCTTTTAACCTCTTTCAACCAACTCCTCCCATGTCAAGTTTGGCCTACCACGACCCCTCTTAACATTCTCAATGGTTATGTTGGCTTTGTGTTCTGGGATTTTTTCTATGACTTGTTCATGTGAACTAGTGCTGGTTCCAATTAAGTGCAACTGTCAGTGCCATAACCATTGCTCTTAACCATGTGCGCTGATGTAATCTTCGGTAATATCAAAATAATTGTAGACTAGTACAGTTTTTTTAACAGGTACTCCCTCCGTTCTAAATTATATGACCTCCATTTGCCTAAATGTGGATGTACCTATATTTGTAACATGTCTAGATACATCCACATTTCGGCAAATAGAAGTCATCTAATTTGGAACAGAGGGAGTAGGACATAAGATTGATAGAGACCAGATTTGTATCCTTGAAGAAATATACTTAGGGTCAAATTATGTCCTTGTATGCAAGGGGCAACATATGTATGAATTATCAATCAGACGATGCTCACAAGTTAATCTATCTATTTTTTACTACGTGCCATCAGGTCACCTAGTTTCTTCCAAATTAATTCTTTTGCACCTAGTTTCTTCTAAATTAATTTCAGATTTACCTAGTTTAAGTATCGGCCTCTGTTTTGTTACCACTGTTGTCATCTTGCATCCTGGTACCGTAGGAACCTTGTCGTAGTGAAGTCTTTTGCCCGAAATATTATATTTCTGCATTTCTACAAAATGTAAAGATTGATTGAATGAGAATTCCAGGAAGTTATTGATAGGTCATTGTGAGCTGTCTTCTATTCAATAAACTAGTAGATAGTTTGTTTTGTTTGATAGACCAGGTTATGGTTTTAAAGGCGTCCGCCTAGGCGTCTAAGGTGTCTGCCTAGGCGTCAAGGCGCCCCCCCTCCGCCTTGGAAAAACGACCGCCTTAAGCGCCTAGGCGTCTAAAGCGTCCGCCTAGGCGTTGCCTAGGCGCCAAGGCGCCCCCACTTCGCCTTAGGACGCCTTAACGCCTTAAAAACCAAGGACCAGGTTCAGATTTCCAGTAACTGGCTATCATTGGCTGGTTACAGATGGAAACACCTTATCCTTCTGAATCAAGTCCAATGTTGGACTTCTGTCGAAAGGGAAAAATTCGACTAATCGACACTTTGGTGGGATAAGAACTAAAATCCTCCTTATTATTCCTCCCTTACTCAGTGGGAGTAAATTTTCATTAGCAGTCCTAAGGTTGAGGTTAGGACGTTAGGTAAGATGAGTACTCAACGGCTGCATTACATGTTGTAGAAGCGGCAAAGGTTATCGGATGGGCTCGAAGTCATTATCTGTCATCAACAGCTCTTCCCTCTATTGAGGATGACAGATTAATCATTCCACGCGAGAGGTACTTAACTTTAATTTCAGTGGTAGTTTTGTATTTGGTTGATTTTTTTTCTGGCACTTTACTATTGTTTGCAATTTTGTGAAGCCTCGATATAGCCATCGAGAGGCTAAAGGAACAGGTTATTAAATCGAAGAACCTTGCTCAAAATCTGAAGGTATTTAGCTTATTTATATCATAAAGTTTCTCAACTTTCTAATCTGCTACTGCCACCTTAGCTTGTTCCTATCCGAACTCACAAGTTCACTATCTTCAGAATTTGGCGAAAGATGAGTACGAACGCAATTTCATATCTTCTGTTGTACCCCCTGATGAAATTGGAGTGAAATTCGATGATATTGGTGCCCTTGAGGATGTCAAGAGGACACTGGATGAGCTCGTTGCCCTTCCAATGAGGAGACCAGAGCTTTTTTCTCACGGCAATTTATTAAGGGTATACCTTACTTCTCTACTAGACTGACTTATCATGACTGCTTAACCTTTTCTGTGGACATTTCGTGGCAGTGGCGGACCTAGGATTTTATCATTGGGTATGCCGCCCCAAAATTTTATTGGCCATTTCGATAAAATTTATTTAACAATTAATTATAAATTTACATTATAATTTGGTATAAAGGCAAAAATTCACATGCGACGACAGAACTAAAATTCATAGATTACCGTGCAACGGCTGTAGCCTGGTGCCGTTGTTATGGCCTGACATTGGTGAAAATCTGTTGTTGGAAGGTGGTTTGCGGCTGTCTGCGAGGCATCACGTATAATTACAAGAAACCAATTTAACAGAACTCGATCTGGCTAGAAAACTCTTTAGATTCAGACTACATCTAACACTAACAGATTAACAAAACACTACTCGGACAATCGGGTACGGACCAAATGAATATACAAATGATGCAGCCGTGGAGGTAATTGAGCATACGGATGAAACTGAATATATAGACTTAACTGAATGTGACGGAGTTGTCAGCCGCGGGGTGCAGCCGTCAGGTGGTGACGCGTGTCCGAGATCGCTAGGCGGTGGAGAGATATTTCAGATCGATCGATCCAATCACTAACAAGAAGGATGAGAAGACGAGGTTGCAGGCGCTGGAAACCGCTTGCTTTGAAGTTTCCTTTGCATAATGATCGCTCCAGGCCGGGCCTTTTTCTGCCGATACAGATACATACTAATACGTGGTCTGGACTGCAGGGTATGCCACGACATACCGGGCATACCCTGTAGGTCCGCCATTATTCCATGGGAGCCACATATTGCATTTAGGTCATTGCTGTGTTTCTACACACGAATTGCTTTGCGTTGTAAAAGGGAGGTGGCAATAACTTATTGCAGAATACAAATATCTTATATCTACCTCTAAAAATTGTCTTAGTACAGCTCTTCCCAAAGTTCACCATTTATATTTGACTTCACATTGGATGTCATCGTGTGTAGTTAGTTCTCACATGATGTAGACGTAGATGTTACTGAACAAATCATCCTCTGGATTACTGTAGAAGAGAATAATGAGATTGCAAAACGACCCTAAACTATTGCCATCTGCTTTGCAGCGGTTTTCATAATATCTAGTAAGGCTGTAACACTATGACAAGCATGGTTTACCTGGTTGCATACATCTACATGCTTATATCCTTCTAGTTAGTTGATTCATACCTGAAGTTGAATCTATTCTCGATCTCGTAAATGCCTGCTAAATACCTGTGGACTTTATCTGGTTGCATACATCTATAGGTTCATATCTTTTTAGCTAGCTGATCTGTACAAAGAATTGAATTTACTCTTGTTCTCTTAAATGTTAATTCTGCTGTACTCCCGTGGAGCATTAAATTATCTTCACATTATCATGCATGTTACATGTTTATTCACCCAATGTAATATAGACTAGTGTCTACGGAAGTTGCTATTCAAGGTGGAATTGCCTGTCGTTGACATGTTAATAGTTAAATCCACTAAACCTGTGGATTAGAAATTGTTACCAGATTATCATCTATACTTAGCTATGTTATGCTAGTTGCTTTTCAGTGTCTATTTCATCATAGAAGCATAGCGAATTTCATGAGCATCATCAGATTACTGTTTTCTTCTGAAGATAAATACTTAAACCAAATGTTCGACTTTTGCAATTGAAAACATGATTTGTAGTCTTGTGGTTCTTAGACATTATTGTTTGATTTGTTCACCAATGCTGTAGGCCTGCAGCTTATCATGTTCATTATATCGGAAATTCTTGATACTTCAAGTCTCTTAGCTGACTTTCTCTTACGACTTCGGTATGCCTGGACCCTTTTCAGCCCTGCAAAGGTGTTTTGCTTTTCGGTCCTCCTGGCACAGGAAAAACTCTCTTGGCAAAGGCACTCGCAACAGAAGCTGGGGCAAATTTTATCAGCATAACTGGTTCTTCGCTGACATCAAAGGTAATTTGATTGACTCATTTCTATATTTTCTTCAATCATTGCAGGAAATATCTAACAGCTAACCTGCATTGCATGTTAGTGTTTAACTACAAACATCTAAAATGAAGTTTGAACAAATTCCAGTCTGATTATTTTTTCTTCTGCATGGGATATATTTTTCGGTTAGCCATTGACATAGTTACTTCATTAAAGTGACCATAAGTGGACACCTTGTTTCAGCAGCATGCACACTTGAGAATTGAAATTTTGTACTGTTAGCAACTTCAAGGACAAATTTAATACTCCCTCAGTTCCAAATTAATTGACTCAGATTTAGTACAAAGTTGTAACGGAGGGAGTAAAACCTTTTAGTCCCTGATTGGATTGTCTGTACAGTTTTCGGAGCCGTAATTCTCGCCCAGTATTTTCAGCGGGACCGGAAGAGCTCCGTGAATCTTCCCGATCGTTTTGGCTAAAAACACCTGTCCAATCAGGGCCTCAGGGACTAGGCTTTACTAGTTACTACAAGCTAAGTCAACGGTTTTAGGTGTGCAAACAGTGGCGGAGGACTCCTATGGGCAAGGTAGGGCGCCCGCCCTACCTTGATTATTTCCAGAAAATCAAGTACTATATGTAAGCATCTCTAGCGTCGGCAGATCAAGTTCTTCCAGTTCGTTGGTGATCGCATGATTGATTCCTCTTTCAGGGAATTCTTGGGAAGGAAATGGTGGGCTGGCACATGGCTATCTACTAGGCATTTTTTTGCCACGTTGGAGGCACGATGTTAGCGCTGGCCTTAGTGCGTCTCGTTAGACTTCCTCGGTTTGTTCATTTCGTTTGACTGAGCCCAAGGCAAATGTACACACTAAACATCTCAAAAGAAAATGTACGAACTAAAACTGCTCTATAGATACATTTTTTGAAAAAAAGCTAACACATACTATAATAGTAAAAGGAGGGAGTAATTGTTTTCATTTCAAATTAGCGATCTTTTCATGTTGTGCTCATTTGAATTAGTGATTTTTTTAGAAATCACACTTTTTTCCCGGGGTGCGTTTCATTTCATTGAATAAGTAGAGTATGAGTTGCAGTCCTCCTAGGAGGCAAGTTAAATGCAAGCTAGAATGGTCCTAGTGTATGTCCCAGGTCGTTGGCACTTGGCAGGATAACCCTGAGCCCGGGTGCGCCGGCTCTTGCCCACATGGCTGCCTCATCTTTGGTCTTGGCGATGAGGAGCTGTGCTCAATTGAAGATGCACGTGTTGCGGTGTTTCCGAATTGTCCAAGGTAGTAGGGTGTGACACAGGCGATGCCCTTGCGCAGTGGCTAGGGTGTCTCCTGCCTAGCATGCTGCCACCACTCTATCGGCGATGTTGCTTGGCTTGGTGCTCTGGTTGTTATCCGCAACCAAGCTAGGGTCTTGTGCCATGCCTGCCGGGAAAAGGGGAACTCGAGGAGGAGTTGGTGAATGGTCTCCGCGACTCGATTAGTTGGCCAGGATCGGAGGGTGCGGAGGTGCGTAGCAGAAAGGATCGGATGGCCAGAAAGCTCAAAACCGGCGATCGGACGGCCTGGTCACATAGGGGGCAGCGTGGGCGATGTTGGAGGCGGTAACGAGCGAGGTGGTCGGCGGTCCAAAACCGGTCCTGATGCGCAAGCCAATGGAAGAACTTGACTCTTGGCGGCGCCCAAGATTTCCATATCAGCTTCGAGGTATTGCAGGCCACGGATCCATGGAAGGTGGAGAGATAACAGGACTGCGCGGAGTAAATGCCACTCGTTGCATTTCCATGTGAGGCGGCCCAGCTCCTTAGTAAGGCAGTGTGATCGATCGCGTGCCATAGTCGCAGGTACTGCTCAATCTCGTGGATGCCCAGAAAACCATGGATGTCTCGCATCTAACTGTTGGATTGAAGGCCATCGGCCACTGTCCTCTGCTTTTTTCTCCTCTTGGGGATGCAAGTGTATAGGAGCAATGCGATCCGCTAACGGAGTGGCCCGTCGTTCCACCATTCTTCATAGAACCTGCAGTAAGGCTATTCCCGATCGACATGAAGGTGGAGTCGAAGAATAGGGCACGCTCTTTGGCAGAGAATTGGAGGTCGAGACCCGTCCATGCACGTGTGAGAGAATCAGAGGCCAACGAAGCTTAAGCGCAAGGCTGGCACGCTCCAGATCTTGGACTCCAGACAGCCATGTGAGAGGCCGGCATGCCCGTAGCCTGTTGATATGGCAGTGCCCTCCGTTAGGCTCTGCACGCCCAACCTAATGCACACTTTTCTTGTTAATTTTTTTCTTACAAACTATGTTGGTTAACTGGCTGATTTCTTTTATACTGCTTGTTAAGAATGTTGCATATCCCTTTACATGAAATGAGGGAAGCTACTGAGGGTTAATCAAATGCATGAAATTTCTGTTTGTGAATCTGGACCATGCCGAAGGATTCCCACCACTAGTTCAAGTATTTTGTAGCATGTGTTTGGAGCATTGGATGATGCTGGATGAGAGCACTTTTTTTTTGATTGAGTGTATGATACTCCCTCTGTTCCTTGATATAAGGTGTCTAAAGTTTTGGCACGAGTATTAAGACGTTGGTATTTGGCATGCGGCGGACTCATTTTCTCCTGGAAAAAAAATCGAGAGAGAGGAGTTGCATGGTCCCTAAATGAGGACTCATTTCCTCATGGAATATTATATGATATAAATAAATTGTTGATAGGGGGATGGAACTAATGATAATGTTTTTTTTCGGTTTCCCTAAAGCTAAATTGTGATATCTAACCTTCTATGTTCTTGCAACAATTGACCAAAAAAAGGATTTGCATGGTCCCTTGGAAGTTGGGATAATCTCCCTGCACTATCGCAACACAAGCTTATTTCCTAAAAAGATACCTTCTCTATTTTTCTTGAACAGTGGTTCGGAGATGCTGAGAAGTTGACGAAGGCCCTCTTCTCCTTTGCTAGCCGACTAGCCCCTGTCATCATATTTGTGGACGAGGTATACTCACTTAAATAAATTAAAAGGAGCTTACCAGGCCCTTGGTTGCGAGCAATCTCCTTGTATGATGCAATTCGGTCTGATATGACAGGTTGACAGCTTACTTGGTGCAAGAGGGGGTGCACTTGAGCATGAAGCAACAAGGAAGATGCGAAATGAGTTTATGGCAGCCTGGGATGGTCTAAGGTCCAAAGAGAACCAACGGATCCTTATTCTTGGTGCGACAAATCGCCCATTTGATTTGGACGATGCTGTTATACGGCGTTTACCTAGACGGTAATATGTGCGCCCATGCTTTTCGTTTTTCAAAACAATCAAGCTATGCAGATCTAGCAAGGTGCTTATTTGTTCCATGATCTACAGGATATATGTTGGCCTTCCAGATGCGCAGAACCGAAGGAAAATTCTCAAGATTTTACTTGCTAAAGAAAACCTAGAAGCTGATTTTAAATTTGATGAACTTGCTAATGCAACAGAAGGTTATTCAGGAAGTGATCTGAAGGTATTAAGCAAAAGCATTTATTACCTTCTTCCCTGTTGTTAATAAAGTGAAACTGTTGTTTGTGTGCAATCATCGATCGGGAAATGTTGTGATGTGCAGAACTTATGCATAGCTTCAGCATACAGGCCTGTTCAGGAACTTCTAGAAGAAGAAAAGAAGGTGGTTATGCTCTTTTAATTGTTGGCATGGATGAAAATTGTTTAATTTTTTATTTGCTCACATGGTTACCTTCTTCTGCAGGGACATGTGAGTAGCAGCAGCACTCACTTAAGACCCCTTATATTGGATGATTTTATCCAAGCAAAAGCGAAGGTACCGTGGCCTAATATTTTCCTCAGATACTCAGTTTTATCTTTTATGTTCCCTGCTCCTCTAACATCGGATATTCCCTATGCAGGTAAGTCCGTCTGTTTCTTATAATGCAACAAGTATGAATGAGTTAAGAAAATGGAATGAACAGTACGGGGAAGATGGCAGCAGGACAAAATCGCCATTTGGTTTTAACAACTGACTCGTATTCTAGTAGTCACCTGCTGTCGCTGTTATGTTGTAACATCAATAGGCTGCCTATTTAGTGAGAGGAAGTCAGTCCCCATTTTTTCACCCGAGAGCCTATTTATATAACCTTTCAATGATCATGTACAAATAGCAAAATATCATATCAAATGCCAGTTTTCCAAGTTTTTACAGTAGCTGGTATTACCGGCGGTTTTCCTTTTTCTCAACAATGTAATGCTGAGCTACGAATTGCTCCAGCTCAGCATAGGCCTAATCCAGGTGTAAGTAGCTCCAGAAAATTGCAGTTGTACACTACTGAATCCCAGGACTTAACTCAATGAAGTAATTTCTTTCATTATATACCCTCCAATGCTCCAGAGCTCCAATTCTAGAGTAGTACCTGTGCGGCTGTTCTAAAGATGACATCTTGAATCTTGATCGTTGTTTTAGTCTTTTTTTTTTTTTACTTTGTGACTTGTGAGTGTTGGGTTATTGGAATATGGATCTCCTGGTATATATCCAAAAAGAAAAGGCAATGAAGCTGTTGTATAATCTTGCCACTATCTACTGGAGCATCAGAGGATGGTAACCACGAACTAGACGATACGCTCCGGTACGTCCACAGGCGCGAGTACAGAGGTAGCTAGAACAAACGAACGCCAGAAGGTGAGGGTGACTGGACCGTGCTAATCGGCATCTTCTCACACGAATGAGTGGCTGTGGACCCAAGAAGGACCACTCTATGTTGTCATCGTCCAGCCATTGCAAATCGGGCAGCCAGGCTCGGTGTCCATCTCTCTCTTTCTTTTCGTCGCGTCCAGTGCCAATGTTGAGATGTGATCATGCCAGTCGTACGATCCTCCACCTGGAGCCAAGCGTACGTATTATCGGAATGCGAAAACCTTGGTGTTGGGAGTCAGTAATGCTTGTTCACATAGCCCGGCACCCAGTCATGAAGAGGTTGGCGTTCACATTTTGATCTCAACCAAGTGCCGACAAAGGAGCAGACACAAAGATCATATGGTGTAAATTGTTCTCTAGATTTTCGTTTTCTTTTGCGGGGAGCTATGGAAATGCCGCAGAAAGAAGCAAAGAGGAAGTATAAATCCCAGTTGGGAAGTAAGTTGCACGGTCAAACAACAAACGCGGTACTAAAAAAAGTCACATTCCATCCGATTCAAGCCATTCAATCGAACAAAAAGAATGACGAGACGAGACCAGACCAGCGCGCAGTTTGGTTGGTGGCGTCGAAGACTTTGGATCTGACTCGGGCTTTATCAGAGTCTCGTCGATGGTTTTGGTTGGTGGCGACCACGCTTTCGTACTGGCCACCACGTTGCGTGGTGCTTCTACCAGTCTCCAGAACGCAAAACAGGGTCACGGAATAAGTTTTAGCCGCGGCAATTCCGATTAACTGCATTTCCAACAAGTGCTGTGCAAAGGTACAGATCCTCGTAATATAATCAGAAATTCTCTCTTGAAAGGAGGTAGAGAATTACTCCAAGTAAAACCATGTCAAATATAGTTATTTTGAGGGTATTCAGTTGATAAAACATCTTCGTGGTGAAATTTACACGACGAAAAGTAAATCCAAAAACTAGTAGGCCAAGAATGAGAAAGATACGTTAAACCACCACATATGAGGCGTCCATGACAATCCGACGCCACTTATGCTAATTTTTCAATCACCACATTTGCCTTTTCCTTTTCAAATGGCCAATGAGTTCAGAGCCTAACTTTGTACCCACTCACTCGGGTATGTAAATCCACTTATTCTTGTCTGAAGTCAAAACATTTTAGTTTGATCATCTTTATAGAAAAATATGAGTATGTACAACACCGAGCTATACACGCATATATCATCGACGACCATCGTCAGATGGTGTTTTACAACCTTCTTGTAGTGTAGGGCCGTGATCGGTGACACGAGGAGAGTGAGGAGTATGCCTTTTTCCGATGCCATATAGAGAGTTCGTTCGAAGGTTCGTCGACGTCGTCTGATTCACAGTTCAATATAACTATGATGTGAGGATGTATGTCGATGTTCCATTGAAATTGTCGTCAACTCCCTCCAATTGGCGGATCTCTCAAAGACCGCCGAGAGAGAGAGAGAGTTTGTGTAAAACATATCTCCTAACAAAAACACATAACTTTCATGCATGTTCTTGAAAAAAGAGTCACCACGATATTTGGGTGCTCCTCAAAGACTAGACATACTCAGAAGTAAGGACATAATTGTCAAAGGGTCAACGAGCGAGCAACACCGTCATCACAAAGTCTTGTCTAGTGACCGTTTATTTTCATGAAATAATAGTAGTGTCACAAAGTGTGGTGTCTGATTTTGTATAGTGGTTCCATCTAATTTACTCACACTTGATCGCGTGCAAGGAGCCGTGGTATATCGAGCCAGTGACATGGGAAGGCGGTGTCATATGATTGTGTAGGGCGTGACAGAGCGGTGGATGTCTGACGGCAACCCACAAGAGTTTAGCAGCTTGGAGAGCACCTACCCCGGGTTGCATGGGCGATAAGATTTCCTTCGGTGTTGGTCATCACATGTTCGTTGCCATTTCCATAGGGCATGCGGACCGCACGCCTCCTCGCCTCTACCAGCGGGTTCTTGGTCTCCTATACTCATAATGGTCGCAACATCTTCCCTACAACTGTGTGAGGTCGACTTGTTTGGTTGAGCGGCCCCTGTGTGATTGGCATTTGTTGTGGTGTTCGACACGACGACACGCATTCGGTGAGAGTGGACATAGTGTATCGGTTTTCGACCTCTGAGTTAGTTGGGTAACAATCTTCTTCTTTTTTTGAATTTAACAATCTTCTTCTTGGTTTAAGAAAGACAAGCTTTTTGCCTGACATTTTCAAGGGAAAACAAAGGTGAACTTAAGGTTGCATCTACGATTCCGCAGCCGTCGATGGCACGCTCCCGGAGTGCTCCTCACCAACCCCGTCACTCCGACGTGGCACCTCACGGTAGGTGAGTCATCCACAGCTCGACCACCAACTAACCCCTCATGTTCCACTGACCAAATTACCCCTAGCCAACAACGTTCTCACGCAAGGAATGATGGGCAAACCGGTAAGTTCCTCTCCAGATTACGCAACTACTCGGCAGCGTCTGGGCGTCCTGCTCCGGCGGTCCCGGCCGACGCCTATTTCAAGTCCGCACATTTTTCGCCACTCGCCGTCGCCGCCCCAGCCAGAGATCTCCCCCGGCAATCACCGGACACCCTCTCTGTCGCTAGGCGCAGGGGAGAGCCGTAGCGGACTGCCTCGCCTGGTAGTGGTGGCGGCGAGCAATGGAGGCGGGCGTGGGGCTGGCGCTGCAGTCGCGGGCGGCGGGGTTCGGCTCCGGCCGCCGCCGGGGCGCCGCGGTCTACGGCGGCGAGGGCAGGGCCCGGGCCGGGAGCCTGAGGCTCGGGCAGCAGGTGGGGTCGCCGGCCGCCGTGCGGGCGCGCCGGTCCAAGCCCGTCGTCCCGCTCCGCGCCAAGAAATCGTCAGGAGGTACATGGTCTCTTCGCCTGTTATCGTCCTTTCTTTCTTTCTTCGGTTGGTTGGTACGATTTGGCGGAGAGTTATTTTTGTTCTTTGCCGAATTGGTGCAATTGTTTTGTGCGTTTCGTTCTGATCCGAGTTGTTCAGATTGGGAACAATACTTCGAATGAGATGGCTAAATTTGTACGTAGATTATTCGAGAGTTAGAACTAGGATGAGATGGAGCTGGATGCTGATTTGATTGTGATTTGGCCTATTTGAGAGCAGTCATCCAAAAAAAAAAAAAATAGTGTGGTTTACGCGTTGAGGAAATACATTGGGATTGACAATTTCTACATTGATCTCGTGCTTGTGCAGGCCATGAGAACTTACATAACTCCGTAGACGATGCCCTCCTGTTGAAGGTATTGAATGACACAAATCTTCACGCTGGAGTTTGCATATCTTCGGATAACCAGTCTAACATGGTTTGTTCAATGTAATTTCAGAGGAAATCAGAAGACGTTCTATTCCACATGAACGGGCGGTGTATTTACTTAGTTGGTTAGTTCTCGGTCCTCCTAAATTGTCAATACTTAAAATGATCAAGTTACTGATGAAAGTTTTGAACTTGTGATTAATAAGTGAGTTCATATATGCAGGAATGATGGGTTCTGGGAAAAGTACAGTGGGGAAGATCTTAGCTGAAGTTTTGGGTTATTCATTCTTTGACAGGTTTGTGTTTTCTGAAGGTAGCAGTAGCAGTTTGGAAGAGGACAATTGCCCTTGCTTGTAGTGATGCATAGATACTGATGACAAGTTTTTTTTTGTTCTGCAACTTCACAGTGACAAATTGGTCGAACAAGCTGTTGGCATGCCTTCAGTTGCTCAAATTTTCAAAGTTCATAGTGAAGCCTTCTTCAGGGATAATGAGGTAATGGTTGCTTAATTCAGCTGACTTATTGCTCTCATATGTGACTATTGATCTGCATGGTAAACTTTGACATATAAGTTCCTTTTCATATTGATATTGAAGTAATGATTTTTTTTTTAATGATCTCCAGAGTAGTGTTTTGAGGGATTTGTCCTCAATGCGGCGATTAGTTGTTGCTACCGGAGGTGGTGCTGTTATCCGACCAGTTAACTGGTACTTAGAGTTTACTCTATTTCTCCATTGAGAATAACTTGTGCCTTTTCTTTTGCTGATAGATAATGTTGTGATCTCTCGATGTATTATCAGGAAAAATATGAAGAAGGGCCTATCTGTCTGGTTGGATGTGCCCTTGGAGGCTCTTGCAAGGCGTATTGCTAAAGTGGGGACTGCCTCTCGTCCTCTGCTAGATCAACCATCTGGCGATCCATACACAATGGTAACTACTTGATCTTTCAGTTTATGCAATGTTGGATTATGGAGTTATGGTACAGGAATCGAATTTTTAGCACTACATCCGTCCACTTTCTATGTTACTGTTGGTTTGACTGACCGACTGAATTACTTCTATCTCAGGCCTTCTCTAAACTCAGCACCCTCGCGGAGCAAAGGGGTGATGCTTACGCAAATGCTGATGTGAGGGTTTCTCTCGAAGGTATGATTCCCATAATAACACTGGTCTTGCACAAACTCATGCGTTTCTATCTAGCGAGTATTAGAATTTGTACCTAGCGATGTGATCGTACATCACAGATTGTTCCGTACTGACGGTTGATGGAATTTTCGCCCCATGTTTGCATGGAGTAACAAATCTGTATTTTCCATTTGCAGAGATTGCATCTAAATTGGGTCATGGTGACGTCTCTAAGCTGACGCCCATCGATATTGCTCTCGAGGTATTAAATTCTTACATTTTCTATGGCCATCGTCTGGGTGCGGCCGCCACAAGTTCTCTGTTTTCCTTCCGAATAAGCAGATCAATGTACCAACTTCCTGAACATAACATCCTTGTCACTCTGCAGTCGCTCCATAAGATCGAGAGCTTTGTCACGGAAGACACCGTCACCGACTCACAAACAGAATCGCAGGCTCAATGGATGCATACCATTTAGGGTTTTTATCTTGTTGTACTACCATGTAGCACGCTGCCCAGCGCAGCTGAGTTGTTTGTTTGCTGTACCGACGAGGAGAAAGCCGAAATATCTTTTTTCTTCTTCTGTAAAGCTGTAAAGATAAGAGAATAAGGGTTTGATGGATATGAGAGTCTCTTTGTGCTGAACTGAATCATCATTGTCTTGGACTCGGGTGAACATCTGAAGTCTCAACAAACGCAGCATCAAGTATGGTCAGGTTTCAGAGACAAAATGTTAAATGTCACCATCCTTGCCTCCGTGGACTGGATAAGCTCAAATTATACTATGTTGGTGCCCGGCCAGCATCAATGGTTGGTATGAGTATGACCATCCTTCAATAGACCCGATCCCAGGAGTACGGTACCGGGCAATTTAGGAGGAGGCACCATCCCCCAAATACGGCTGGCGGAGGGCAAGTAGAGACACCAATATAGCAAAAAGTTGTTCCCCAAGGCTCCACTTTAGGCTCACTTCTTTAACCCCACCAAGGTTAGAGTGGACGTAGCACTCTTTGGCTCAGTTTGTGGTTGCTGATTTGTGCCGATTGAACTTGTTTGTTTCATAATTTAATGTGAATAAATAGTCGGACAGATGATAAAATAAGTAAAGCTGGTTAGACATGCGTGGCCACCTACTTATGCGCACAGGGGGGCGCATGACCGCTGGAGGGAGGGAGGCGTCACGGAGATGAGATGCCGCAACACGGGGATCATTGACACGCTTGCTGCTCTTGCCACACTTGTTTGAAAAGGCCAGCTAATGCATTGGTATTTTAGGAACAACTGCATAATGATGCCATTTTTCCGTCTTCCATTCAATAACAGGAAATGACAATGAACTCGAATTGCTTGTGGCTACAGTAAAACACCATTGTCATGAAGATAAAGTTTTACATGCTAAGAGCAGAACCCTTAAACCGTCCGAAACTGAAAAATTTCGACGACTATACAGAGCCCAAAAGTCGGCCCGGTATGTAAAATGTTTACAGTGGCCTGTTTCTACTGCACCGAGAGTTCGATACAGGTCACAACCCGTGCCTTTCCGTCGCCACCGCTCACCAAATCCACCGCCCCGCACTTGCCACCGGCGACAAATTTCTCCCCGCCATGCATAGATCCGACACTGCCTCACCGTCATGTGTGACAGAGTGGTGACGCAATCGGGTGCGGGAGTGGGCGTCGTTCCCCGACCTCGGGAGGCGACGGCTACAACTCCGATGTGGAGCATCGGACGCTCGTGGCCTCCAACACGGTCCGGAAGCGAGCAGTGTGCTGTTACACCAACTATGGAGCGGAGCCGCCGCATACCCTCCTCTACCGCGAGGTAGAGGAATTCGAACGGAAGCGAGCGTGGGCGAGGCGGGGGCTCCTGTGACGCACAGATGCGCACGCCGAAGAGGGATGCCTCGTAGGAGGAGCCCCCAATCGAGGGCTACGACGTGCCGCCTTCGCCTCCGCATATGGGCAAGAGGATTTCATCCTAGAGAGATCTTCCGAATTTATCACCGCCATGCTTTGTCGGCACACTGCGTGGGGGGGGGGGGGGGGGGGGGGGGGGGGGGGGCGACGCCATCCTCTTCAAGCGGAGGTTGCCGCCGATCATGCAACGTAGGAGAAGGCGGAGGAGTGACGCGGCTTAGCCGAGGCAGAGGACAAGCTCTTCGTCGACCTCATATCCGACGAGGAGTGAGCGTCACCGCCGTACCTCGTGTCTCCGTGAGAGCCAAATTTTGTAAACCATAGTTTAAGGTGGCAACGCTTAGAATCCAATATGTAAAAATGGTGATCATGTACTTTTGCCGCAGATGATGAAGAAATCGTGATCATGTTCTTTTCTATTTGGTCGAATTTTTTGAATTTACAATTCATTTTTCTGTTTATATATGTTCTCCGCGATGCTTTTTCAACCTGTAAAAGCGGCAAAACCTGACTTGTATCTCACGTTTAAAGGCCGGGGGAACACGGGTTCTGGTAGGGATGTTGAACGACCTGAGCGAGCACCAGACCCGCGGGTGAATCGCTTTGGTACACCGACACCTCTCCCAAGCCACTCCCTTTCGCCAATACCCGAGCAAATTACACCAAATTCAGCCTCACATACACCACCATTTCCGCCACAGTTCGGCAAGCTGCGCCCGAACCAACTCCCAATCCCACCCACCCACAGACAGCCAAACACTATGTGTTCCCAACCTATGCCTAACCCAACAATCACTACCACAACACCCATAGTTTCCACTCACCCACATACCTCATCCATTCCACACTACACACAACAAACAAATCCTCAAACACAGCCACAATATTACCTACCACAGTCACAAACCCAAAGCTACACCCTTCCACAACAACCTGAACACATACCACAACCACCTATACCTCACAATCACTCATATGAGCCATACATTCGTGTCCCACATGTGAAAATTCCATTGTTTCAAGGTCAAAATTCTAGAGCTTGGTTGCTGAAGTGTGAGGATATATTTGCCTCGGTCAATATACCCATGTAGAACAGAGTTAAATGGGGTATAGCTCACATCAGGGGACAAGCAAAAACATGGCTTAACAACACTGGCTTCAATCTGCAAACCATTACTTGGACTGAATTGGGCACAATTTTGGTGGACAGATTTCCTGATAATGTCACAATGGATCCTATGGAACAGTTGCAGTTACTGAAGCAGGTCACCACAGTAAACAGTTACACTGATACATATGAAAACTGGATCACTGTAATATAAAGGGAAAAACCTTATCTGCTACATGACTTCTTTGTTGACAGGTTCATCAGTGGACTAAAGGAAGGCATTAAACACACTGCATTTTGTTAGAAACCTAGCTCTTTGATGTCTTCTTATTGGTATGCCAGACATTATGAAAAAGCACACATAGCTAATACAAGAAGACCAGCAAACCCAGTTCCTATCCAGAGGCCAATATTCCTGTGGTGAACAACCAGCCATACAAAGGGATAACAGACCCAGAAACAGAGAACCAAGGAAATGCTGGTACTGTCCTAAAAACTGGACAATTGGACACAAATGTCAGCAGATGCAACAAGCTCTAAATGTAATTGAATTACAGGGGCATTTTCCTGAGGAAGATCAAGAGGTAGTTCAACAACAACCACCAGTCCCCGCTCATGCTCCACAAGCAGCTCCACAAATGGTTGTACAACCAGAACAAGCTCATGTCCCACAAGACCAAGAAGCTGATGATGATTTGTATAACATCTATGCTGCTGCTTACTCTGGTTGTCCTTCTGATTTTACACTATCATTCATCTTGAACTTTCATAAAGCAAAAGCCTTGGCTTTAGATGACACCGGCAGTACTAATACATTTATGAACCACCAGTTTGCTATCAAGCTTAAGATCCCATTAACAGTTGCTCCAAAAAGAACTATAAAAGTAGCAGGTGGTGGGCTATTATCTTCTAAAGCAATTGCACACAATTGCTCTTTCACCATACAAGGCCACATATTTACTGGTGACTTCAGAATCCTAGAACTTCAAGGATTTAACATTATATTGGGAGTAAATTTGTTCAAGCTCCACAACCCAGTCACTTTTGACTTCATTGCTAGAACAATCACATTGTCAGTACATGGCTCCTTGCAGACCTTTCTGGATCATTTATTTCCTAAGAGAAATTTCATTGTTTCTTCTCATGATTGCAACCAACTAATTGCTCAAGGAGCACAAGGTTTATTTACTGTTGGCTACTTATGATTGTTCAGATGATACTTCCCTTGATACTGGGAGTGAAATACCAGAGGATATTACAGAACTGTTACACCAATTTCAGGATATCTTTCAAGCTCCAACTGGATTACCTCCACAGAGAAATTCTGATCATCAAATTCCTCTCATTCCTGGTGCAAAGCCTCATAAGGCCTTACAGGATATCTCACAGTCAGAAAAATACAATCGAACTGGTTATCAAGGAAATGCTAAAAAATGAGGAAATCAGACCTAGCCACAGTCCCTTTTCTTCTCCCACAATCCTAGTAAGGAAAGGATAAATCATGGAGGTTGTGTGTTGATTTCAGAGGTTTAAATGAGCTGACAGTAAAGAACAAGTTTCCTATTCCTGTTATTGAGGATTTACTGGATGAGCTCCATGGAGTTACTGTTTTCTCTAAATTTGACCTCAGATCTGGGTATCATCAGATAAGGATGAAAGAGGAGGACATCCCAAAAACTGTATTTTCCACTCATCTTGGCCATTATGAATATGTGGTGATGCCCTTTGGGTTGTGAAATGCTCCGGCCACATTTCAGGAACTCATGAACAAGCTGTTTGCTCCTTTCTTAAGGAAATTTGTGCTGGTATTTTTTGATGATATTTTAGTATACAGCAAGTCACTAGAGGATTACAAAATTCACCTTCTACAAGTACTGACAGTGTTCAGACAACATTCTTTGAAAGAAAAGCTCTCCAAGTGCACATTTGTTCAACCACAAGTGGAATATTTGGGCCACATAATCTCTGGTCAGGGAGTGCAAACCGACCCTGCCAAAATAGTAGCAATGGTATAGTGGGAAACACCTGTGACACTGAAGCAACTAAGAAGAATTATGGGAATGTCTGGGTATTACAGACGTTTTATAAAGGATTATGCAACAATTTGCTATCCATTATATGCTATGCTAAAGAAAGATTCTTTCAGCTAGGTCCTGAACAAGATGCAACATTTACATTACTAAAACAAGTGATGTCTACTCCCCCATTGTTAGCTCTGCCATATTTCACTAGGCCTTTTACACTGGAAACGGATGCCTGTGGCTCTGGATAGGGTGCAGTTCTGATGCAAAATGGCAAACCACTAGCATACTTCAGTAAAAATCTGGGACCAAACAACAGTGCCAAATCTATTTATGAAAAAGAAGCTATGACTATTCTGGAAGTAGTCAAAAAATGGAGGCACTATTTCTTGGGAAATAGCATGGTCATTAAAACAGACCATAGCGGTCTCAAATATCTGGCCAGTCAGAGGCTGTTGGAAGGAATACAACACAAATTACTGCTCAAGTTGTTGGAATTTGATTGCAAAATCGAATACAAAAAGGGGTGGAAAATAAGGTAGCTGATGCTTTATCCAGGAAATTTATTGACCACGCAGAGGAAACAACACATAAAAATGATGAGTGTATGACCACCTCTATAGCTGTTCCTGTCTGGACACTGGAAGTTATAGCTTCTTATGCTAATGATGATCACTGCACCAAGTTACAACAAGATATAGCTATTGATAAGGACTCACACCAGCATTTCACCTTGCAATCTGGCATTTTCAGATACAAAGGCAGAATATATATTGGGAAATCTTCTGATTTGCAGTCCAAAATCTTCTCTTATTTCCACTCATCCATATTTGGTGGCGGGAATAGAGTTACTTATCAAACAATAAAGCAAGTATTCTACTGGCCTGGTCTAAAGAAATACACAGCTGATATGGTGGCAGAATGCCTTGTATGTCAGATTTCTAAAATAGAGAAGTTACAACACCCTGGTCTGTTGGATCCATTGCCAATTCCAAAGGGCAAATGGTCAGAAATCAGCATGGATTCGTTGAAGGACTGCCAAAATCAAAAGGAAAATATGTTATTCTAGTTGTGGTGGACAGATTAACAAAATATGCCCATTTTATTCCTCTGTCTCACCCTTACACTGTACAAAAGGTAGCTCAGCTAGTAATGGATAACATAGTAAAGCTTCATGGTCCTCCTTCAGTAATCATCAGTGATAGAGACAGAATCTTTACCAGTAAATTGTGGCAAGAATTTTTCTCAGCAATTAAAGTGTTGCTGAATTTCTCTACTCCTTACCACCCAGAATCTGATGGCCAAACAGAAAGGGTAAACCAATGCCTGGAGCAGTACCTGAGAATTGAGATGTATGACCTTTTGCTGAGCCCAAGAAATGGGTGGACTGGCTACCAGCTGCTGAATGGTGGTATAACAGTTCTTATCATACCATCATCAAAATGTCTCCATTTCAAGCCCTTTATGAGTATCCACCTCCTCTGTTCACTCAGCTCATACAGCAAGATGACATGACAGTTGAAGCACAACAAACAGTAACATAACACCATGCTAGCTACTCTGCAACACAATATGGCTGCAGCACAGAAGAGCATGAAAACCCAAGCTGACAAGAACCGCACACCAAGGTCATTTGTTGCTGCTGATATGGTTTATCTGAAGATGCAACCATATAGGGAACATGCCCTGGGAAAAGGGAATCCACTGAAGCTATGTTCTAAGTGGTATGGTCCTTTTCGAGTATTGCATCCAATTGGTAGGCGGGCATACAAGTTACAGTTACCTAAAGGAGCTCAACTGCATGATGTTTTTCATGTCAATCAACTGAAGAAGCATCTGGGACCTAATGCTGTTACTAACCCACATCTACCTTTGGCCGCTGAATCAGGTAAACTGAGATTGGCTCATGTTGCTGTTTTACACAGAAGACAAGTTCCTCGTTCTACATGTACTTATGATGTTGCTGTTCCGCAATGGCAGACACATTGGGACAACATGACGGTGGAAGAGGCGACCTGGGAGGATGTGGAATTCATCAACAAGACTTTTCCGTCGTTCAAGCCATGATGTCTTGAGTCGAGGAGGGGGTATTGTCAGGCCCCTGTTCTTCTGAAGCCATTGTCTCGCAAGCTCGACAACAGGCAACGGTCCAGATTGACGGATACCGCTTCATCTCCATCTGATGGCAGAGATTGAAGCAGTTCAATCAGTTCTTAATTCGCGCCTAAAGCGCTATCTGTAATAGTACTTAAGCTAATCAACTTTATTAGCGTGGTCATGACTCATTCGATATAAAGGAGCAGGAGTGGGTGGATGGGAGGCACGCTAATGAAACCCTAGTTTATTTTCCAACATATTCTTCTTCTTTTGCAAGTTTTACTTTATCGTCTAGATCTGAGCACCGGCCTTCCTCCTTCCGCCGTCAGTGACCGCCGGGTCCTGACAGGAGGGGCCTGGCGGCGCGCTAGGTATCGATCCCCCGGGTCACATGGCCGCCGCCCCGTCTGCCTCCCCGTCTCCCACCAGCGCTCCCATGAGGGACACCATGTCCATGCACTCAACGGAGCTCGTCAGGGGAAAGAGCATCTCCAGTCGGAGTTGCCAAATTTGGCCCCCAGACGTGTCCGCGGACAACGACCGGGCGACCCCTAAAAACATGCCGCTCCAGCCGTCCCCCTCAAACGAAAACCCCAAATCAATGCAAACCCATGCAACGTAGATATAGGCATAGTTCATCAACGTAGAATTTATACAACGTTGATAGTTCATCATCCGACAACGGGTTGCCGAAGTACTTACATACAAAAGTATTTTTTTAGATCGGCAACTCTCACATCGGAGATTTGCCCTTGCCAGAGCCGCCGGCGGCGTCGTCCTTGGAGCGCTTGCGGAAGGCGTAGTACGGATCCACGTCTTCCTCGTCGTCGTCGACGACTTGGCCAGAGTGGATCCGCACGGCGCGGGCCTGCTCCTCCGCATGGCGGCTCGCATTGGCCGCCGCCTTCTTCTTCTTCTCCGCCTCCGCCTGCGACAGCGCGATGGCCGCCTCCAGCGCTTCTTGGTCCTTGCGGCGGTGGCGACGGGCGTCGGTCTCGGCGGAGGTGAAGGACTGACCCACCACCTGGAGGGGGAGGTCCGCGTCAGCCCCGGCAACGGCAGCCGCCATGCTCAGCGATTGGCCCGCCCGCTTCGCCTGGCGGAACGCGCGCCCCACCGTCTCCGGCGCCCGCGGCGGCGGCACCGGCAGAAGCCTCCACCCCTCCCCATCGGGAAGGATCCTCCATCCAGGAGGGGCTTGGACCGGCGAGAGACGACGACGCGGCGCTGCCGCAGACGTCGGAGCTGACCTACGGCTGACGCTTGGCGGCGCCGATCTACGCGCCGGAGCCGACCAGCGACTACATTGGCCACTGGCCGCTCCCGATCTACGCGCCGGCGTGCTCGAGCCCCCTTATCCTCCAGCGACCGGAGGACAGCGACGCGATAAGCGAGGTCGTCGTCGGGGTCCTCCTCGCCTTGCTCGACCGGCATCTCCGCCGCCGGCGCCTTGCTCTCCGCGTCCGCCGGCTCATCCCAGAAGCTGCTGTCCTCGGAGCTGCTCGCCATTGCGGATTGGAGATGAGGAGGAATGGGGAATGCGGTTAGGGTTTTCTCGGGGGCTTCGATTTTATCACGCCGGCGAGCCACTCGATGCGTGGACACCGCCGGTCAGTGTTCTCCGACGGTCAGCCTTCATCCGACACGCGGGCCCGACCTGACAGCGACTAGGGGGGCGGGCGCGTCCGGGCCGCCCCAAACCCGCCCCACATTTGGGCTAGGTTTGGGGTGTGCCGGACCGCCTGGTCGTTTGGGGCCGGTTTGGGGGCCGCGGCTGGGTCGTCGATTTTGGCCCAAAGGTCGTCTGGGCAGTCCCCCGGACGTTTGGGCTGGCTATGAGGGGTCCGACTGGAGATGCTCTAAGCACCAGTTCAGCATCGCCGGGTACAGTCTACACAAGAGGATTGGTGTTGGAAACATCGTCAGATCCGGCGCCTTTGAGGTCGGAGGCTATAGCTGGACGATCCAATGCTACCCTGCGGGCAACAGCAAGGAAGAAGAAGGGTACCTATCATTGTTCCTCGAGCTCTTGAGCTGCACTGCTGTGGAAAAGGTTACCGTGAGGTACAGCTTCGAGATCAATGGCCCCATGGCCCATGGCCCATGGCCATGGGAAGGCCATGACCATGGGAACTTCGTCCCCGTTAGATCAGGCGCCGGCGTGGGACGACTTCACCCCGGATGACAAGATCATGGGGGTACATGAAGTTTGCCAAGATAGTCCCTTGAGTCAGAGGCAGTGCTTGATGAATGACTGCCTTACAGTACGTTGCACCGTCGATGTTCGGAAGGAGTCGAAGACAGGAGCAACCTGATGCTGCTCGATCACGGTGCCGCCCTGGCGCCTTCCGGCATCTGCCAGGATCTTGCGCGGCTCCTGGACAGCAAGCAGGGGTCGGACGTGACCTTCCAGTTCCAGGTAGGAGAGAACGACTACGACGCGCACAAGGTGGTGTTCGCCATGCGGTCGCCGGTCTTCAGCGCTCAGTTCTTCGGCTCACTCGCCGACAAGTCCGGCAGCGGCGGTGGCCGTTACGTGAGAATCCACGACTTGAAACCTGCAGCCTTCGAGGCTGTTCTCCATTTCATCTACACGGACACCTTGCCGCCTCTTGAGGAAGAGGATGATCTCCTGCCGAGTCGTCGTTCGCATAGAGAAATGAGCTGTGATTGGCTTGCGGCAGCGGACCGGTACGGCCTGGAGAGGAAGAGGCTTTTGTGAGAGAGAGCGCTGAGCGAGACCATCGACGTGGAGAATGCCGCGGACACGCTGGAGCTGTCTGACCGGCACCATTGTCCACCGCTCAAGGCTTTCTGTGTAGACTACACCGCGTCCCCTGGAGTGCTCAAGGCTGTGCTGGCAACCGACGGCTACAGAGAGCTGAAGGTCAATTCTCCCTCTGTTCTTGCCGATGTACTGGAGAAACTTGGAAGTTAACGAACAGCAGGACACCGCAAGCCTTGCACCACTGTTTGCTCATGGAGTCCATTTTGCCGCACAGCAGGCTACATTACGTACTCTGTCATATTTGGATGATGGTTTTACTATTTGCATTAAGTTATTGTGCTTAAGAAAATACTCTGTTTGTTTGAACTTAATTCTTAGATATGGTGGTATCGAAGCGGTCTTGACTTGGAGTATTAGATAAAGATGTTATACAATAAGTCAGTAATGCCTACATTAAATATTGCTATGAACATTTTTTATCATTATTAGTTGTAAGTAGAATTGTGTCAATTACATAGCTGTAATTTTTTACCCAACATTATTCTATTTTATAGACATATGCCTCTAGTGAAACTATACCCCAGTCCATCTTTAATACTGTTTACATACTCGTTTTGATCTTTTTTACTTGTTGTCCCATTTTTACTTTTGTTATCATTCATAATTATTTTTCACAAATATACGTTTAATCCTGGAAACTAACAAGACAGAGAGGTTTTACAATCTTCGTGCAAAGTTGGGGACAAGTTGTTATTGTGTTCGTGTGCAGGTAAGCAGGTTGCTACGTACTTTGTTGACGTCTGGTGTCCCCTAAAGGTTTGATAAATCTTGGTTCTCAGGGACGGAGCCAGCCTTGAGGCTTGGAGGGGCCGAAATAGCTTAGAATCACTAAGTATAAGCATGATAAATAGGGTGTTTATGAAGAAAGTCAAAATGTTGGGGGTGGCTCAGCCCCTGCTCATCCCTGCCTTCCTCCGTCCCTTCTCAACTAAGAGAAGTACTTGTTGCTGGCCACATCATCGCTTGCTCTTGGAGGTTCCCAACACTTTCTACTTGAAACATCAAGCCTCCGAGGTATCTGCGCATGTCGACGTAGCGTAGGACAAGAAAGGCATAGTACACCGAGCGTCGGGCTTTAGGAATGACGCCACAAAAGGGGAGAAGAGATGCGGCCAGAGGCTGGGATACGGCTTGGAATGCCATTGGTCGTGCTCCTTGTCCTCTATTTAATGGCCTAGGGGCTGGCCGGGCATCCCTCTCCTTGTTGGAGTCAAAATCCTCCAATGGGGACACCGTTTTGTTCTTTTCAGCGTACGCTTGGGCATTTCCCCTCTCCCTCCCGGGTCGCACGCGCGGGCGACCCCGGAGGGCCAAACCCTAGCTCCAGCGCCGCCCCGCCTCGGGCTCCCCTGGCCGCTGCCGCCGCCGGCGGTGGCAAAGGCGACGGGAAGGGCACGGCGAGCCCTGGACGAGCCTTCTTCGCGCGGGGAAGGACGACTAGATGGGCGGCGCGCGGAGGAGACGCGCGACGGCGCACAGCGAGGTGGGCGGAGGTCGGCCTTGTGGTTTGGCGTGGGGGTCGCGTCGCTGCGTGGGAGCACCGGAGGCTGCAGCGCTTGGCGCGGCAGCGAGCTCTCGGGCCGCGGCGCGGGCCTTCCAGGGCCTAGAGGCGGAGTTGGTGGTGCAGCGGAAGGTTGCCCGGCTCTGGGAACTCCTGGACAGCTGCGGCTGCGGAGGCTCAGCAGGGGCGGCTCGACTGCCGGCGGCGCGGGCCAGATCTGGGCCCATCCGGGCCCGATCTGGGCTTTAGGGCTACCACGCGAGCTGTCACAGGGCTGACAGCTGCGGTTCGGCATGCCCTCCGCGTGGGAGGAGGAAGTCAGGCTGGGGCTGCGGGAAGACGGAGTGTCCTCGTTCATCTTGGTCATCGGTGATCCACGACACCTCGACTACGATGGTGAGGGCTGCGGCGGCGGCGGCGGTGTGAGCAGCATGGACATTGGTCCTAGTCCTGTGGGCAGGGAGGGAGGTGCACGTCAATTCAGACGAAAGTCTTGCCTGTCCTCGACTGGTGCCGGCGACAACGGCGCCTGCGGGCGTCGTTCCCCTTCTAGGAGGTGTCGCTGAGGGGAGCTGTCGCATCCTCACCCTCGCCCTGGGTTGGTAGATGTTCCCGGGTGAAAGCCTAGGTCCGGAGTTGGACCGGCGTGATGGCGGCGTCCTCGACGTCGTCCCTCTGTTGAGAGCATCACGATTTGGGGATATGACTTGGAGGTCGTATGCTGTACTCCTCCGGTGCTCGCCGCTATCCAAGATTGAGGTGCAAGGGCGCAATGCACACCATCGCTAGCGTGTTCAAGACGACGCCTTTCTCTCGACGGACCAAGTCCCGCCATCCTCCTCCTTTAGTTTGGTGTGTCGGCAAGGGAAGTCAAGATCGAGGTGTTCTCCCTTGAAGACGGTAGCATCGGTTGAGACGCGGCCGTGCTCTCAGTTTAGGATAGGCTTTTACTTGTGTTTGGTTGTTGTGTGTGGGTCGGAGTGGAGTTGTGTGTTGACAGTGTTGTTCGCAACGGACTGTCAATTTCTTGTACTCAAAACTCTGCATTCTATAAAAATAAGGTACGCGATTGCGTACTCTCTAAAAAAAAATCCTCCAATGGGAGACACCTTTCTTGGAGGAGTCCTCGCACTTGGACTTAGGCCCGGCCCCAAGCAAGGGGCATGAGTCTGGGCAAAGGATCCTCCTTGTCCCTGTTATTAAGTTGATCTTGAATTTCGCTGCAATTTACAGCTGGGAAATAATTTGAAATACTTATTGTCTTTAGACAATTTGTATTCTTTTATATGTCAGAATTAGTTTATCATCTTTACCTTGGATTTTATTTTAATTTCATGTTTTCCCAAGAATTTGTCTTATCACCCATTGTGTTCCTTGCCTTCTTGAGGATACTTGTTTATTGACTTCGTCTCATCTTTTGATCTCTAGGAAGCGTGTGTTGTTGGAAGAAAAACCTATTTTGGTATTTTGTTCCATTAATTATGAAAAGTGTGGAGGGTTTGATTTGTTTGTTACTCCTTAGCTCTCTTTTGGGAGTTTAATATCTTTCCTTACTTTATGCCTGAATTTGGTGGAGAAGGAGGCCCGGAACCTCTTGTTTTTTAACTGAACTACTAGTAAACATGCCCGTGCGTTGCACCGGGTGAAAAAGTAAACGTTTGGTCGAAAAATGTCAACACAAGCCGAATTTTGTCCCAAAGTAGATCGATCCGCGTATAATAGTTTTTTTACCCATATGGATATGAAGTTGTCACGACGGATAAATGGCTAATCCTCGCCATTTACGATGGACAACATCTGTATCAAACTTACATAAGATGACTCTTATGCCAAATTATATATCTATTATGTCTAACAGTAAATATTGTTCTAGGTGGCAGGGAATGTCTCAGGGGTCATGTCGCAAAGAATCAACCAGAAAACATATATGAACCTCAAGCTATGGCTAAAAAGAGGTTCAAGTTCAAATTTTAATTCGGACATACTTAAAATATATGAAAATTGGAAATTATCGTACCTCTAAGTTACAGGAACTGTTGTGCGAAATCTGAACGCTCCGAGACTCCGAGTGCTTTACTGGATACTGAAATAATACTAAGGGCTTAACAGAGAAATGCAAGAGGTTAACCATAGATAAAATTAACAGGAAGGACTAAAATGAAATAGTTGCCAAAGAGTTCCCCATCGTTAGCCTGTGTGGTACAGAGACGTAGCAGTGTAGCACAGAGTCAGAGACACCCATCCCCGTGAGTACATGCCATGCGTGAGTAGCTCGAGCAAAGCGGGAGGACGTCCGCTTACGCCGGAGGATGCCATGCCGGATGCCTTCTCCCCCTCGCGCGCCGCCGGATGGCCTCGCCATGCCGCGCACCGGCTGTTGGCGATGGCCGCTGTCGCCGCCGCGCTGCGGTGTGCCGCTGTTTGCAAGAAGCCGGGCAGAAGGGCGCATGGGTCGTTGTCGTTGCCGCACCTAAGGGCACTCAACCGCGGTTGTTGGGGAACCGAGATGAGCCAGTGCAGTTGTTGGCGGAAGGGCCACGACGCGCCCTGCCATTACACAGTCGCGTGTGCTCTTGCTGCTGTTCTGCCGCGGCGCGCCATGCCATTACCGGTCGCGTGTGCGCTTGTAGCCATCAGCAAAGAGAGAGGTAAGTTCAGCTCCGTTGCTTGCCGTGGATGTGTGGATGAGGCCTTCGTATCTCAGATGTGTCGATTGGGTGAAGTTTCTTCGTTTCCTGCTCAATCATCTCAGCTTTGTTCTTCTCAAATCGCTCTTGGCAGATCATCAGTCGCTCTTGGCAGATCGACGATGTGCGGCGAAGAACGGATCGACCGGAGCCTTTCGTCGGCGGCGTAGCGATGGGAATTATGGGCGAGGTTTCGGGCCTGTGTTGTCGTCCTATGGCCGTTTTACTCGCGTACGGTTGAATTTGATATACGACTGGTCTACAATTTCGACTCTAACTCGGTCGGGGTCAGGAAACATGAGAAACATACGAACGAAACGGGACGGACGAACAAGAAGTTAATCGAAACTTTTTTTTAACTTATGGGTGGCATAGGTGGGTAATTATTCATAATTTTATGGTCAAATCCAATTCAACGACATACCAAACCGCGGAAGCCTTAACGCTTTTATTATTAGATAGAATAAAGATTAGTACTCCATTGAGCTGTTTGTAAGATACAACGAAAAAAAAACACAATTTGGTGTATGATAGAGTATTTAAAACTGCATTTTTTTGTTAGAGCCATACACTTCGAAGTATCCAAAACTATGGTATTTCTGAAAAAACTGTAGTAACTGTCTATCAAATATACTTAGAAAATACTTTGCTACCAAGCGGGGAGTTGTGTTTGCACCTCATTTCGTCACGTTGTCATTTCGTAGCCATTATTAATCGATAATGATAAACTACATGTTATATAAGGCCCAACTGTAGTTTGTATCGGTATGGTGTTTGAATAAATCTACCGATACCTAGTTGTACTGTAACCCGTTGTAATCCACTACTATATTAATACAAAAGACGCCAGCCCTAGTACGAATTATAGATAACGCTTCCACAGAAATGATGGGTCCGTTTGTGTTTCTTTCAGTGTGCTCAGTGTTCTTTGTGCAAGTTTCGGGGTCCCTTTGTAATTTCCTTTTCTTTGTTGGATCTTCTTGTAATTTGTACTGAGTGCTCTGATTATATAGATCGGATCTTCCCTAAAAAAAACGATGAGACAGATTCGATAGCATTGATAGTCGATCCAATACGGCACTCATGCTCGTCGATAGCATGCGAATATTAACTGGCCTCATAAATTTTGATCGTTGAACTTCCGAGCTAGCCCATACATAAACCATGGCCGCCACCCCATCTGACTAAGACTATTCATAGTGGGAAGTATAATACATTGGTATCATGCATGTGATACTAGGCTATGTTACTACCTCTATAGTGGGTAGTAACATATGTGTGGTATCATATAACCATGTATTAATTAGCCTATAGACTCATCTTGCCTCGAAATTCGTTATGTTACGGTATCTACCCTATGATACCACCACCATCTCTCTCTTCTTTAATTGCTTCCCACATCATCAATTGTGCTTATGTGACACTTATGTTACTACCTATGTTACTCCCACTATGGGTAGTCCATATGAGATGTCTCACTTCATGAAAAGGAATAGATCATGAAAGAAAAGCTACATGTCAGTGAAACTGGACATGAGTAAAGCGTATGATCGAATTGAGTGGTCTTTCCTCGAAAATATTATGCTCAAGTTGGGTATTTGCAACCAGTTTGTGGAAGGAGTCATGAAATGTGTTACTTCAGTGTCCTATCGGTTCAGAGTTAATGGGAATGTCACAGATACCATTGTGCCAGGGAGAGGTATTCGACAAGGGGATCCCATATCCCCTTACTGTTCCTCTTATGTGCGGAAGGTTTCTCGGCTTTAATTCATGCAGCCGGAGAAAGGGGAGAAATTACAGGCATCAAATTAGCACCCTCGGCTCCAAGTATTAATCACCTGCTTTTCGCAGATGATTCCCTGCTGCTCACGGAGGCCACAGTCGAAAGTGCAAAGGTGATTAATACTATCTTGCAGACCTACGAAGCTTCATCAGGCCAGGTTATAAACCGAGACAGGTCATCCATTTTATTCAGCAAGAATACACCTAGACGGCTGAAAATTTCCATCATGCAAGAGTTAGGCCTGACTTCTGAAGCTCAGGGTGGAAAATACCTCGGATTACCAACCTATATTGGCCGGGATAGGGCCAAAGCCTTTGCTTATATAAAGGAAAAAATTTGGAAACGGATAGTGGGATGGAAAGAACGCTTCCTCTCAAAGGCAGCAAAATAAATTCTCATTAAGGCTATAGCGCAGGCGATCCCTACGTACGCGATGGCATGTTTTGACATTACAAAAACTTTGTGTGAAGATATAACCAGGATGATCTGCAAGTATTGGTGGTCGCAAATGGATGATGAGCATAAAGCTCACTGGGTTGGATGGCAGCAAATGATGAAGCCGAAGGAGGAAGGTGGTCTTGGCTTCAGAAATATATATGATTTCAATATGGCCATGCTTGCCCGTCAGGGGTGGAGGCTCTTACAAGCTCCTGATTCTTTATGCGCAAGAGTCCTGCGTGCAAAATATTTTCAAGACGGTGATCTTCTAAATGCTACTCCTTGCCCAGGCATGAGTTACGTGTGGAGAAGTATTTTAAAAGGTATCCAAGTTCTTAAACATGGAGTGATTTGGAGGGTTGGTGATGGAACCAAAATTAATATATGGTCAGACCCATGGATCCCTACTAGCTCCACTCGTGGAGTGATAACACCCAAAGGAGATCAGGATATTGAGTTGGTCTGTGAGTTAATTGATGAATCAACAGGGTCCTGGAATAGTGAGTTGATCAAACAAGTGTTTGAACAAAGAGACGTGGAAGCGATTTTAAATATCCCAATCTGCAACCAGTTGGATGACCACATCGCCTGGCATTATGATAATAAGGGCTGCTTTTCGGTGAAATCTGCATATAAGGTTTTTACCCTTGCGACAGATTTTGAACGACAAGCTGGCTCGACGAGTGGTATTGTTGGGAGTGAAAGGGAGAAGAAAATCTGGAAGCAAACCTGGAATCTCGCTTGCCCACCAAAGGTAAAGCATTTCCTTTGGAGAGTTGGACACGACAGCCTCCCTCTAAAAATGAATATTGAGAAGCGGCATGTTGAACTAGATACAAGGTGTGCTGTATGCCATCGTTATTTCGAGGATGGTGGACATTTATTCATTAGATGCCCTGAAGTAAAAAAGATTTGGCGAGCCTTTGATCTTGAATCTGCTAGGTGTGCGCTGCTTGAGTGCACCTCGGGTCTACAAATACTGGAGAAACTGCAACTGATGCCATACGACGAGCAAATGCTGTGTGTGTCGCTGTTGTGGTGTTGGTGGACAGAGAGAAACAAAGCAAACCGTGCAAAAAGGCGCATGAGTGTAGACGAGCTACAGTTCACCATCAGGAAGCATGTTGGGGAGTGGAATGAATTTCTGAAACCAAAACCCAAACAGGCTATTCCGAAAATTCAGAGCTGGAAACCTCCACCAACTGTCTGGATTCAGTTTAACACTGATGGTGCCTATGTTGCTGAGACAAAGAAGGGCGGGTGGGGTGTTGTGGCTCGCGACAATGAAGGTGACTTGGTTTTGGCTGCTGCCGGAGATGTTTCAAGTGTGATTGATGCACTACATGCTGAAACAATCGGTATGCTGAATGCAATTGAAATAGCAAGTCGCCTGGGCATTAGCCGTGCTATTTTTGCTACTGACTGCCTCGTACTGCAGAAAGCCCTGACGTCAAAGGAATATGATCTCTCTCTTTTAGGAAATCTTTTCATTGAAGCCAAGTTTCAACTTCATGTGTCACTTGTTGAGTACAAAATTGTGTATGTCCCACGTGTTTGTAATAAGCCAGCACATACTTTAGCTGCGCTTGGTTTGAGTGGTGTGCAGAATGGCCACCAGGAGTGGGTTCAGCATGTCCCTGACATTGTAAGCAGGGCTCTGTACGGCGATCTTGCCGTCCAAGTTTAATGGTATAGTAGTGGTCTTAATGTCAAAAAAAAAAAGTCATCTCTAGCGCCACCAACTCCCTCAAAAGACAGAAAAAAAATCTCCCACCATGGCCGCCACCCCATCTGCCTCCCCGTCTCCCACCAGCGCTCCCGTGAGGGACACCATGTCCATGCACTCAACGGAACTCGTTAGGGGTAAGCATCAGTTCAGTATCGCCGGCTACAGTCTACACAAGAGGATTGGTGTTGGAAATATCATCAGATCCGGCGCCTTCGAGGTCGGAAGTTATAGTTGGACGATCCAATGCTTCCTTGCGGGCTTTGGCAAGGAACAAGAAGGATACATGTCATTGTTCCTCGAGCTGTTGAGCACTGCTGTGGAAAAGGTCACTGTTAAGTACAGCTTCGAGATCAATGGCCCTATGGGAATTTCGTCTCCGTTCGATCAGTCGAGCATGTGGCATGACTTTACCCCTAAAAGCGAATCATGGGGGTACCCGAAGTTTGTCAAGATAGTCTCTTGAGTCGCAATACTTGATGAATGACTGCCTTACTGTATGTTGCACCGTCGATGTTCAGAAGGAGTCCAAGACCGGAGCAACCAGATGCGATATGATCACAGTTCCGCCCTCAGGCATCTGCCTGGATCTTGCGCGGCTCCTGGACAGCAAGCAGGGGTCGGACGTGACCTTCCAGTTCCAGGTAGGGAGAACGACTACGACGCGCACAAGGTGGTGTTCGCGATGCGGTCGCCGGTCTTCAGCGCTCAGTTCTTCGGCTCACTCGCTGACAAGTCCGGCAGCGGCGGTGACCGTTACGTGAGAATCCACGACTTGAAACCTGCAGCCTTCAAAGCTGTTCTCCATTTCATCTACACGGACAACTTGCCGCCTGTCAAGGAAGAAGACGATGAGTTCCTGCTGAGTCGTCGTTCGCATAGAGAAATGATCTGTGATTGGCTTGCGGCGGCGGACCGGTACGGCCTGGAGAGGATGAGGCTTTTGTGCGAGAGAGCGCTGAGCGAGGCCATCGACGTGGAGAATGCCGCGGACACGCTGGAGCTGTCTGACCGGCACCATTGTCCACAGCTCAAGGCTTTCTGTGTAGACTACATCGCGTCCCTGGAATGCTCAAGGCTGTGCTGGCAACCGACGGCTACAGAGAGCTGAAGGTCAATTATCCCTCTGTTCTTGCCGATGTACTGGAGAAACTTGGAAGTTGACGCACAGCAGGGCAGGACGCCGCAAACCTGCACCACTGTTTGCTGATGGAGTCCATTTTGTTGTTCAATGGTCGTACCTTGATCTTTTGTTTCCACGAGTCGTTTTGTTTTTTTATTTTTGACGATCGACGAGTCGTCTTCTTTGTTAAGGCCTATTTGATTCATCTGAAAAGTCGGACTACATAAGAGTGCAGTTCTTTTTGATACTTGAATGCAGTTTTTCTTTTTAGTGGCACGTGCAAAGAAAACTGAGTCCTACACAGAATGGGCATGGACGCCTGGCGCAAAGATTGGCTCCGACCCGGACGGGCAGGCGAACCATGCTAGCTAGCCTGGAGAGATTATAGGACGTTTCTCCAAATCGGAGTTTTTGCAGAAGGAATGGCAATGCGGAGATGCATCATGTCCATTGTCAGAGAAGCACCTGCCCGGTAATCCAGAGTTCGGATGATAACGCCCAGCTGGTGGCAACTTAATAATACATCACACTTAAAATAAAACATCACTAGCCACTTTATTGCTGGGAAACGTTCCATCTTTACACAAAAAAACTCGGTTGCTAACCAGAAACCAATACATTCTACCTCTTCCATGTGAGGGCAAGAGTGACACCGACATACATAGAGGATGAACAAAAAGAATGAGCAAAAAAGGTAAACAAATCTGCCTTGGTACGTGAATTTACTATGTTCAGTAGCACCTTGTCACTGTCCAAGCTTCCCCCATATGCCTTTCCGTACTGTTAGGCACTTCAATTTGCCAAACACAAAGCCTGACTTTGGAGGATTGCCATCTACAAGAGAGTTCTCGTATATCTCCTTGCATTCTTGTACGACCTAACAAATGAGTAGGGTATAAGAATCCATGTACCAAATTTTCATGTCATGACTTGTATTTTCTGAAAATTAAACCTGCATTTGCGTATGTATAAATGACACTAGAATCATAATTGTCAAAAAAATCCTTACAAAAAACTTAATATGAGAACCAGCATGGGCCTAGCCTGAAATGGTTCAGACACACCAGATGCTTATGATGTGAGAAATATCTTTCTTACCTCCTTGGCTTCTTTCCGTGGAATTCCTTCCCGCAATGCAACAAGCTTCTCAACAACCTCAGACTGCATAACAGAGAAGTCATATTGCAGAGCATGAAAAGAAATGAATGGAAGGATGAAATTTATGCACTATAATAGCATGGACAATCATTATGCTTGAGAAAAATTACCGGGCAATCTGGTTGGTGTTCCAGAATATTTGTATAAATGAGAGTGAAACTATCCAGACTTTCAGCTGAAGCAAGCTCCCTTAGATCAGCCAGAATTCGTACTCTGTTCTCAACTTTCTGAACCACATTCCAAAGAAAGCATTTCAGAGAATAAAATAAATAAAATGTGGGACTAGAGTTGTAGGAACAGGTGTTTGAATGCACAGTAGTATAAAACTTCCAGCAGTGAGTATACTTACTGTCACATTAGTATATTCTCTGAAGAAATCCATGAGCACTTCTTCATCTAGCCTCATCCTCTCAACCGTGTCTTCTTTTATGTAGTTTTTCTAAAGGTGCAAGCAATTGCAAGAGATAAGATGAAATGAAGTGTGAAATAATCAGTTAATCGGTAAAAATGCTTTCTGGACCCAGAGCGCAATAGCAACAGCTCATTCCAGAATGATTCTAGGAAACGCTGCATAGTTCTTCCTTTTGGGATGTTGAATACAACATACATATGTTCCCGAAATCACAAGTACACAGTAATTATCAATAGCCCCAAGGGGAGTTCTGCAAACCTGACTGAGAAGATGATCAACATATACAACAATTGTTTCCTCTAGGCAAGACTCCACAAATCTTCGAAATGATCTTTCTTCAATATATCTAGACAAATAAACCCAAAACTATTAAAATTATGAGCAAAATGATGCAATGAACTATTATAATTTATCGGTGGTAGACTGCATTAGCGTGCCACAAGCCCAAGCCCAACCCATAGGAATATTAATGATACGATGGCATTTATTATAAAAATATATATAAGATGATCATTTAAAAATTGTAACTTACCAATTTAAATTTTATTTACAGAATTGGTAAACTATGTATGAATATGATTTATGTTGATATTTCGGTTTAGTGGTATATTTAGGTCATAGCAGAAATTTGGCGCAGATGCACTTATTTCGAAAAGTCAAGTCTCCAAACCAATTCATAGTAAATGATAGGTAAAGAACGATAAGCATAAGCAATGCCATTTCTCAGGGAAGACCCATCCGCCCCATAAGACTTATTGTGTAAACTTACAGTTTCACATCGCCAAAATAATCAGCAAATGTTGCAACCAGATATTCGGTCACCATTCCATCCATCCAGTCTGGAAAATAATGAACCAGTGTTAGAAAACTAATTGATTCACTAAGGAACACTTCCATACAACCTTAGGAAAACAATGCTCAGAGAATTCCTAAAGCTGTTAACCATAATTAGAAGAGGTAAAAAACTATTTGCATACAGCTGTCATCTACAGGCGAAGACTGAATAGAGAGGCAACAGAAATGGCAACATAATAAATACCAGTGAATGAAATAATCTGGAGATACATACAAATGTAAGAAATATCCTAGTGCTTTTCAGGGTTTCTAGATAAAGCTCTCAGACCATCACAGACGGACAGGAGATGCTTGTGTTTTAAATTCCAAATTTGAAAAAAAAAGGAAATAACTCAAACTAAGTGTGCAGGGGAAGGCATCATTTGTTACTGAAATACTAACAATGAATTACCTTTTTGGTAAACCTTTGCAAGCAAATCCTGCACACCTGGGTCTTCGAAAATAACACCAACGGTCTGAAGGACCGCCTCCTGTTGAAAGAATAAGGAACTTTAGTTAGAGCTACAGATGCAGCCATATCAAATAACATTGCTTGGAAGATGAACCAGCAAAAATTGGCCAATCCCAGAACATTTGAGGCCAGACAGCTGAATCAATGTGTGCCCACCAGTCTTGCACCTGTCTCTAGGGCAGTACTGGACAGCGACATGCCAGAAACCAGTGTTGACAACCAAGAGTTTACCAGTTCAGTGCCTGTTTTTTAGTATTCAATATTTAACTAGCTTTCTAGAATCTTGGCAAGGTAATGTGGTAAATAGAGTCCTTATAACATAACTAGGTGGGTTAGCAAGGTTTTTTTTTCATCACCTCCCCACTGTTTCAGTTTCTATACAATCACGTAAAATATCTAGTGTAGTATGTATAAGAAAGGATCTTGGTTACAAGACCACAACAGCAAGCAGTTAAGGGTGTATGAAGCGCCCAAAAGAAAATTCCAACTAGCCATAGCAGGATCTGAAAACTTCAACACCAAACATTTACAAACTTCCTTGGGTACAAGTCGTAACAATGTACGGAATTAAGAAATCAGTAGAGTAAACATCATACACCTCAAGAAATAATTTCACACTGATCAGCAGGTTATTTCTGAAACGTAACACTAAGGTTAATTACACAGTTATACGTGTACATATATATTGTATCTTATGCATGCAGATTGTAGAACAAACCTTGGCAACTTCAAGAAATCCTTTGCAAGTGTCTTCAAAATTAACCTGCAAAACTTGAATTTTACTCTCCCATCTAGAGCCTAAAAATGCTAAAGGTGTGCAAATGGAAAGAATCACAAATTGCAATACAACAACATAGCCTTTAGTCCCAAGCAAGTCGGGGTAGGCTAGAGATGAAAAAAATGCAATATCAACACATATTTTCAACTCTACGTTGTCCTTAACTTCTAAATTCAATTAACACTCTCACTTTTCCAGTCTTGGCGCCTTCCTGAAAATCCCAAAAGGTGCCCTCACCAGTAATATGCTCAGTTCCCAGCACGGACCAGATTTATCCTACTCAGTTTGCTTGCCAGCATTGCATATATCGAAGTAGTCTGCATACTAGGATACCAGAACACAAGTTTATTATACGAGTTATGGTCCGTGAAAATGTTCTACCTCTAGTCTGAAAAAGTGTTGCTTTACCTCCATGCACAGAGATTTGAAACTAAGGATTTATACTTGAGTTTTTACATAGCTGGGCCCTGTTGGTTGTGGACTGTCTCTGACAACATGGTGGTAAAAGTTGCCATGAAACCCAAGAGGGCTTCAATTTGTAATTCAAAATCAACTTCCTAGACATCATGTATTTTAGACTGGAGAAAGTTATTCTAAAGATAAGCACCCACATGATCTCCCCATATAAGATTAATACAAATGATCTACTTTCTGCTCTGTAAACCCCGAAATCGAATTTTGAATTAGTATGGATGGTTTTTCGCTAAAGGATCCCTGCAAGGTAGAACATTTCCTACCAGGAAAGTGAACCCTGTGGTTTGCTGGTTCTGATAATATGGATGCCTGGATAACATTTTCAGCAAACAGAAGGACGGAGAATTTAATGATGTATATGACTGAAAACACATGAACTCGTCTCTAGACAAGTTTGCAAACGTGAAAGAATGGGATCTAAGAGGACCAGGCTTAATGACTCATTTGCACCTGTTCGGCATAGTTCTCTGGAAGTGCTTCCAGTGTGCTGCTACTTAGCTCGGATGAAAGTTCGTAGCAACGCAGGTTGTTGTTAATCTGCTCAAATAATACAAGGTCAACATAGTAAGATAGGAAGGTTAACAGGGGACTCACACGGAGTGACAAAATATATATTAATGAAAACAAACGCACCAAAGCACACAGCGATTCCAAACCAACATCAGAAGCGGGCTCCTCAAGTCTTTGCCTCTCAGCTGCTTGAAAATCAAGCATGACCTATGAAGGAATCAAAGAGTAAGACTGAATTGGCATATTTCAGTAGCTTAGTTGAACCGCACGAAGCAAAGCAAAGCAAAACAGGCGAGGATAAAATAATCTTGAATGGAAACTGCATAATACCTGAATAACTGCAAGAGCAATACGATATAGCATGACATCTGTGCTATTTTCTCTAACTATCTGTACTTGCTCTGTCAATATTCTGAATAAATCTACAGCTGCAGGTGTATATAGTTTTCCATCTTCTGTACTCTTTGGTGGTTGCGTTTTATCAGCCTCCAAAATGTTAGTGTACCATTTCTACAGAAGCAAAAGGAGTATAAATAATCATGATTAAGGTCAATCTGAATTCAAGGGATAAAATTAGTACCTTAGTTGTTGCCTGCATACGCTCTACATACATATTCATGAGGGGATCCAATGCACCACTTTCTGAACAAACTTGGGCAAGAGACTCGTCCACACCAAGGCCAATAAGATTATCTTGATATTGCACAATCCAACCTGTTACCTACAGTGAGCAGTCGGTTAATGCGCTTGCACTATAAGAGAAATACAACAAATAGAAACAATATACTGACAAGTGTTCATCTCATGGAGAGCGAATATAGCATCATAACACAATGAACATAACAATCACATACCTTTAGTATATTTATATTTTGAATGTCATTTGCTCTTTCACTGAGAAGTCTTAGCATCTGGATGAACCTTTCAGTATATAGATTTACAAGGAGCTGGAAAATTTCATATCTGTGTAGAAATAAGAATACCCACAAAGTTAGTGAAAGGTACAGACAATATTAGGGGCCGATGAAATGTCAAAATAATCAAGAAGGAATCATGAAACCAAGCCACCGATATTATAGAAGGAAAAACAGGTTCTTCACCCTGTGAATCTGTATTGTACTTCCTCTATTCCAAATTGATTAAACTTCTAGCTTTGTCCTAAGTCAAACCTATTTAAGTTTGACAAGCCTATAGAAAAATGTGTTTTAATATGTACAACATCAAATAGAAAGAGTAATTTGGTGTTGTAGATGTTGATATATTTTTCTCTAGACTTGGTCGAACTTAAAGAAGTTTGACTTATGACAGAGCTACAACTTCAATTAATTTGAAATGGAGGGAGTAACTTTAAAGAAATTGATCTACTGAAAACTGAAAATGGAACACATATTTTAAAGTATACCATTAGTAAATTAAAGAGAGATAGTATGGCCTAGATAGGAGCCCTTGACATATCTTTGTCTTGTTAATTGTTGTAGCAAACACATTAATTTCTTGTGCATATCGAACAAATAGTACTGGAATCTCTTCCTTATATTTGTAATATTATTGTCATACCTAGGAGGGAAACATGGTGCAACATAGTCATAGATATCGCCAAGCTCATCACCAATCTGCATTACATCAGGAGGAGAAAGATGGTCGTTATGTAAGTGAGCAGCTATTCTTTGTCAAGACCCATTTTGCAGAACAAGTAGGATTAAGGTATATTTGGTAGAGACGACAACTGACACAAATTGAGATCATCTAGATCAAAGGAGTGCTAGGAAACTAGTCGTAACTAATCAACCATAGTTGAACTGACTAGTCAGAGGGGATTCTGTCACGTACAGACATTTAAATATCACCCAGCATTATCATCTCAGGCTTTCAGGGGGTTAACTAAACGGAATTGAGAAGTCCAGGTTGGCTGTTATACTTATACCAGTTTGTACTCCAGGGGGTGGAGTATATAGGGGTGAGGGATTAAACCTTTTTCTCTCTCTATTATGCTGTGGTTACTATATCAAGTGTAGAAGTCAGACTACTTACTGCCTTAGCTTCTTCCAGAGCTTCCATAAAATCTTCTGAGAAAACAAGCTGCATGATCAAATCATTAGCAACTGCTGGAAAATGCAGGGGTTTTAAGTAAGCAGTTAAGCACACAAATAGTGACTTGAATCCAGGATCATGGTGTGCTACCTCAGTGAGCAATTTGTTGAAGCGGTCCTCAACAGCCTTCCCAATGCACTCGTAACATTTGTCCTTGTAGCCCTTTCCCTGGATCTTTGATTTCTCTTGGGTGCCATTTCTTGGGGTAGATGCTGCCCCTGCACCTTTCCTGCCACAGTGAGCCAAATCATTAGCAATCAACAGGAGATAAGCTGTGAAATAAGTACTATTTTGCGACATTCTCACATATGGTATGATGGGTGGTTTACAATAGACATCCAATAAATAATACACTGAAAAATCATAGTTGCAAAACGGTCAAGTTGTCGGATGCGACAGAGAAGCAATATATCACATGCGATTCAGCAAGCCTATAACAAACAAGCAAGTCGATTACACCCCCACAGTTGTTCCAGAAGATAACCATTGCTAGAAAGAAGAAAATTAAGCAAGGTTGTGCAAACCATTGTACACCAGCTCGAGTTAATTGATCTGTGAACCCATATTTAGCCAGTCTGCGGTTAACTATATGGAAAGGTAAAGACTCGGCGACTATACAGCGACACAAAAACCATCCTCTTTATATTCGGTGCATTTACGATAGCACAAAAGTAAAGAGTATAATGATACTCCCTCGGTCCTCCCTCCATTCCAATATGTAGGGCATATTAGGTTTCGTTAAGACAAGGCTTTGACCAAGATTTACTCCATCAGTATATGGTTTATATGATACAAAATATCAATTATCAGTAAGTACTTTTAAAAACGAATCCAGTGATACATTTTCATGTAATATAAATGATATGTCCTGAAAGATGTTATGACTTTGCTACACAAGCATGAAATATATGATATCATCTTCCTACTAGAACTGGAAGTAAGAAAAGTGTTGTAGAGAAGTAGAGTACTTTGTCGTTCTACGCTGGTTTGTTATTGCCGCCATAGCGCCTGCACCCTCAGCCTCAGCTGCTTCCTCTGCAACTTGTTGATCTATGATCTCTTGCATTTCAACAACCCTGAGATAAGAATGTGAATCTGAAGGATCACTAAAAGATAAACAGGTAACAGAGACAACACAACTCATTTTCCAACCCTGACAAAACCTTGTATTTTCAGTAAACTATTTTTTTAATAAATATTTCAAGGAATGGAAATGACAGGGAAAACTATCACTCCTTAAAAGAACAGATGGGAAAAACGTATTTGACTGCAGGCTGCTTCAACCATTCAACTTTGAACATTGATGTATTGAAAATAATAGTACATGGAAAGAATAAGCTGTACCTTAAAGCTCGGACCAACGTCTGAGGGCTGCAAAAGGGAAAAAGGAGAGGAAGTATAAGTACCAGGGAGTACTACACATGGGTTACTTCAATTATGTTAGAGAATGTGCATGCATCTTAGGTCATCTTTGGAATATTGATCACCCATATTTTGGATAAAATATACAGTGAAAAAGTGATAAAGTATAAATAAGGTAGTTTAAGAGTTAAGACAACAATCTCAGTCTACTGAAAGGATGTGTTATGGATCATAAGAAGCTGTAACATGTTACACATCGCCTCTTTATGATTGACCAGAGCTATAGGCTTATTATATTTGCAGAAAAAGCTCCAAGTGGCAGCCCCATGCTTAACGGTAAAAGGTAACTAACAGAGAAGGCAACAAATGGCTTGAAATATAGATTTGTCATACTGTCTCCTTGGTTCTTTGGATCATGTCAGACCAATGCAAGGATTCATGACTTTCCTCATCCTAACTACAATTTGAAATTAGTCTTGCTTAAACTTTCAAATTTAAAAGCAATTCTGTCATCGGTATTTGAAGTAACCTTCCTCTTGCAAGAATCATTTGGTACCTTCCACAAAGCATGTATGAATAGTATTCAACATGAATGAGAATACAAGGATGGCATCAAAATATCGCCTCAGTTTTCGTAACATGTGTACTTAAGACCATAAGGAAATTCAGTCATTACCATGTTAATACGAAAGTCAAAGTGTGATAAAAAAATCAGTACCTCTCTTTTGAAAGTCTAAAAAAGTTAGTGATATGTGCCCATAATGTCTTTTCAAATGTTTCCCAAGATCGATCAACATCTTCAAAGTATTCTCTGTGGACAGGAAAAGAATATCATGAGATTTACTCTTATGCACTTCACTAGAGTGCTGGCTATAGGCAAGATTCAATTAACATCTATTGCTAATCCTAACAGAATTTGCTATCAGACTACAGAAAATTTCAATTATGCAAGCTGTACTTAGAAAAGATCCATCATGCAGATCTTACAGCTCTATACATGCCATTCTAACACGGATCGATATAGGGCCATAGGTTTGTGTTTCACACACTAGTATTTATTGTTTTTATTAGGTCAGCGGTTATAGCTTTTTTACTCATGCACTGGATGTCGTACAAGAATGAAGGTAAATAATCTACATGTTGTACAGATGGACCGAACTTAAGAAAGAGACAGTGGTTGGCTTAGTAGAGCTGCCTATACATTATTAGAAGTTTCTTTTAAACTCTACTGGCACATGTGGGCTTAGGATGAACCAAACCTCGGTAAAAGCTTAACTCATTCTAACAAGAAAGGCAACGACAAAAGAAATATAGGGATGGTGTTAGCTAGCTATACGGATTATGGGATGGGGTCCCACCTCAACCGGCCAGCTTCTTCCTTATGAGATCCAGCAGCAGCTAAAGCAAAACGCCTCTTTCCATCAAGAGCTGTTAATCTCTAATTTCATCACAGGCAATATCATACAGAGAAGTCAGATAAATAGAATATAACCATTGTGATTATCCAAATGTTGTGTTAATCGACAAGCCAGAGAAGAGAAACAACCTCATAAGTGTGAATTAACTCTCTGTCATCACTCAAGGAGTCACGTGCTGCAGCTGATTCAACAGAAATGGACATCATACCTTGCACATCCTACCAGGCATTGACAATCAATACATCAAATGTTCATGCTAAATAACTTCGTTAGCTCAGCCTATTGGTAAGTTGGAAGGTAATACATAATACATAGCAAGTACAATAAAAAAGCAGTGCTATTATTAAATTAAAGTCGGCACTCGCAAACCTTTAGAGTTGTGTTCAGGTTGTTTCTTGCATTGCTAAGTAGCTTGATCCTGTCATGATTCTCAATTAACGTTTGACACTCCTGACACAACCTGCCATCATTTATGAAAAATAGGGCTCAGAGATGAAGGAAAACATACAGTTTCAAGAAAGTGCTCTGCCACGAGCATTTGAAAACGTCAAAATCACGACAACAAGCTTACTTGTCAATATCTATGAAGTTCTCACGTAGACTGTTTATTGTTTCTTGCGATACTGCAAGAGCATTGATACCAGCATGAGCTTGCTCGACCTGCAATTTTGAAATATTCACATGAAGAATTTATCATCCAGCAGGCAGACATGAAGGTACGTGAATGACTGGAGCATAAACTGTAATTTGGTCATGGCTCAGACTGATTAATATTCAAATCGGTATGTTTGGCAGCTCATAGTAGATATTAAGGCGCACCTGTTCTGCCACCATTGTACTGAGCTGAGTATCATTTGTCTGAAGAAATTGTAGAACATTAGTCAGATAATCAGAAAGTGTATAAAGTGACTTAAATAGTAAACATACTCATAATATCTCAATGGAAATGTATGTCCGGATCATCTCAGATAGTAAACATACTCATAATGTCTCAATGGAAATGTATATCCCGATCATTTCAACGTATATACACATTACGGCATGTTGTTTTCTTACTTTCATGTAAACGAAATTTAGCCTTATTTTACACCAGAAAAAAGAAATGCTTGCGAATCGGATCTGAGTTCGAATTCAGCACTGACAGCCTGGTGCTCAAACCATATTGACAGTTCGTGCTTGCGTGCACCTGAACTAATGCCTGATGGTAGTGCGTACTTCAGCAGGAACAGCCCATCGCACAGAAGCTACAGATAACACATGAGGGCTCAAAGCTACACGTCCCAGTTCCAGATCAGCTGCCAAAAAATTCTGACTGCCGGGAAGGACTGGTACAAACTATGTGAGATTTTATCAAATCCTCAGAAGTCATCAGTTATTAACAGGAAAAGGTTTGCTTGTATCTCGAACATTTTCCATTTCACCTGGCTTAAGCGCAACGATGCATGACTAGCTAGCCCGTGGTGGTAGTTTGGACAGCCCAATCACCGGAAAATGAGAACCCGATTCCGCCGTGATCACAGCACGAACTGAAATGCAGCAGAATCAGAGGCAGCGGATCACGGCCTCAGAGCGAAACTAACTTCAGGGCAAGGTCATTCAGTTTCGGAATGCAGCAGGCATTCGTTCAGAGCGAGATTGGGGACGCCTATCCGACAGTGTTGTTTCACGGTTCACCGAATCTACCCGCCCCGCCACATGCGATTCCGCCACAATTGGCCGCGCCCACGAGAGGACAAGCAGAGCAGAACCTAGGGAGGAAGGGGATCGCGTTCGCGTGAATCACCTGCTGCCGCGCGAGGTAGTCGGACTTGATGGAGGCGATGGAGGCGAGGAGGTCCGGGAGCGGGAGCAGCTTGGCCACCTCGCGCACCGCCGCCTCCTTCGCCTCGATGCCCAGATCCTCCATGGCCGCCGGCCGGACGCCCTAGGCCTCGGTGGGTGGGAGCTCGGCGGAGGGGCGCCGCGGGATGGGGAGACGGAGATCGCGCCCAATTCTGGTCGGGTGTGTTGTCAATGGTGGATGGGTCGAACAGGAAAGGCTAGAGATCTGACACTTTCTCTCGAAGAAACTCACTTCATTCAGAATAATAGTCTCCTATTTACGTTGTTTTTGTTCAAAAAAACCTGAATCTGGTCCTTGAAAACGAGTTTTTTTCGAGTAACGAGGAGAGATCGCGAGGAATGCGTGGCGTAGTTTCCTCTCCATGGTGACACCTGCACATCATTTCTAGGAAAATCACCTTGTAGTATACTAGTCTCAGGCTCTCAGCTCTTATAGAAATTCTAGTTAACTGTTAAATTTTGTTTTAGTAAAATGTGTGGTTAACCAATTTTACCTATAATAGCATCTCTAGCGGATTTCGGATAAGTGTCGGCCCGAAAAATTCTGACCGATATACGGGTTCGGCCGCTTTTACAGTCCAAACAGATGTCACATATCGGCTCAGTCCGAATAGTTATATTCGGGCCTCTGCATAAGCGGCGCGTGTAGTATATCAATGGTACTTGGTTCATCTAGGGTTGGACTCCTGACTCCGCTGGATTCCTCCCCCTCTCCCCTTCGTCGTTATGTTTAGTTAGCTCCAACAAGTAATTACTCTCAATCTGAACCAGATTTTGGCACTGTTCCGGTACATCGATAACGGGCTCCACCATGCACCGTCGCCTTCGCGGGCCATCCCTACGAGCTACCACAACGAGCCCGCCGCGACACAGCCCCCCTCCCCCCTCGCACGACGCGAAGGCGGGTGCATAGTGCCGATCGAGGTGCCAGACAAGTGCTGCGGGCCGCGGGTAACTCAAGCACAGTGTTGATCGAGGTGCCAGTCGAGGGGCGGCAGGCAAACCAGGTCATGCACCTGGGACGTGCTCACCGAGCACGTGATGTCGGCCTTCAAGCGTACGCGGGCCACCGCCGACAAGCTCAAGATCGCTACGACCACGGTGGGGGAAGGCGGAGAATGTGTTTCGGGCGCCTCCAAGGCTTCAAGCCACAATGGACGAGCACAACCTCGTGTGGGCGCTGCACAGGATGGCAACCAAAGAACACCTCGGGTTCGATTAGATTTGCCGGTGAATAAGACTACCGGATTATCTTGTTTTAGTTTCCTGTTTTAGTTATATCTCCATGTAAGCAAGCTTGGTGTCATGACTCATGAACTTGTGATGAAATCTCTCAGCGAACTAGTTTGTTTGAATTTCCGGTACAATTATGTGGTACATGTTCTGCCTGACTAACTTTTTCCAGTACAATTATGCGGTACCTGTTCTGCCCGACTAACTTGCGTACTGAAAATCAGTTTCGTGTGAACCGATTTTTTTATCCAGGATCTGCTAGAAATGCACAGATCTTCAGATGCTTACTTTTCATTAAAAGGCTGTAACTTCAGTGAGATATTTATGTTTTCTGTTAATGTAGTGAGGTTCACAAGAAAAACTGAAATGCAGTGAAGCAAAATACTTGATACAACTCCCTTCAAGGATAGAGAACTGTCAACAGCACATGTGCGTCGCGAACTGAGCCTAGCTCAGCTGGTTTGGTTCCTTGTGGTGGAACCGGCCCATCCAGGTTCAAGTCCCAGACTTAACATGGTTGCTCGCATTTTCCTGGATTTTCCAGGATTTAACCGACGCTATGCTTTCAGTGGTAGGTGACGTGCCCGTCAACAGCGAGGCGCCCGTGGTGACTTCGTCAACCTCAAGATCTGCCGGACCAGTCTCTCGGAGGTGCTCATAGGGGGTAGGGTTTGCGTGCGTGCGTTCATAGGGATGTATGTACGTGCGTGTTTGTGAGCGTCTGTATTGTGTTTCTCAAAAAAAAAACAGCACATGTGCGTCTTTGGGTCGAGTCGTGGTCCTGATAACCATATAGAGAACTACCCAGAATCCCAGATGCCTTAAACCGTTGTTGCCGGCACTTTTTGCCGTGCTCACCTGTAAACGGAATGCACGTGTTCCAGCTATAAAAGAACATCCCATATTAAGCACTACGCCTAGTCTGCCAATGTACAACATACAGACATAAATATATTGTTGCATACATAACAAACATGCCGAGCAAGGATTCATGATCAAACCACAGTTAGTTCAAGCATTCATGGTGCCACATCCAGGGCAGGCACCATCCACACAAAACAACTCTGCCTTGGAGGACTGACTAGCAGCTGCTGCAAGGACGCGACATTTCACAGGTTTATGATACATGTACTACTGATGCTGGAGATATAAAAGGGGGTAATTGGTTCTAGATAGGAGTAGCAGCAATGCGCATTATATGGGGCGCAGCGCGACTTCGCTCTAGCTACTTCATAGAAGGGTCAGGCTTTGATGATGGTAGCAGAAGATCATCCTGCTGACCAGAAGACGACGAAGAGCCAACCTTCCTGAAAACTCTACCACCGAAGAGTTCCTTCCCGATCCTCCCCTTAAAGGGGAACTGCTTCTTGAAGCGGTTCCGGAACAGCGACCCACTGCGCCTTGGGACGAGCGCAGACTGGTTTCTCTTCAGGACATGATCACTGCGAGGAGGGTCAGCGCTGCTACTCCCACCAGCAGCACCTGATGTAGTGCTTTGGTTCCTGCGAGCGGATCTGAGGGCCACATGCAGAGGCTCCGAGAATGAAATACATCCTTCGCTATCAGTAGCTCGTGCGCACAGTGGGCAAGGTGGATCATGGACTTCGCTCTTGGGAGTGCTTTCCTCCAGGCAGTCTGCGTGGAAGACGTGTCGGCATGGGAGCACTGCTGCTACTGGCATGTTGGTATTTCGAACTATCCGATTTGAGCTCCATGGTGATTTCTGCCGAAGGAATCTCTCGCATAAGCTGCATTTCAGAAAACCTGTTGAATTTGTCGGGGATCTTTGGGACTCAACGCTGATATGATCTGAAATGTCAATGGCCTCTCCATCATATCCAAAATCATAGCTGCTAGCGCTGCTCCATCTGAATCCTTCCCTCCTGGAGCTAGTGTTCAGCCCAGGAGAAGCCTCCATCTTACGAAGTTCACTCAGTGTGTCATGGAACTTGAGCTCAGGACTCGTCAAACTGCGTCGCCATACAGGAGAAACTTGGCTGTCGTCACTCGGCGTGGTACGCCCAGCATTACTAGCCTCAGGCATCCCAGAGGCTCCTGCTTCTGACACTGGATTGCGGAACACTAGCGGGTACACTGGCGTTGACATAAAGGACCGCCTTCCCAGATGATTGCGTGGTAGATGTGAAGCTGGTCGTTTACTAGAAGATGCCAGCTGACTTGTTTCTGAGAATGGGGATGCAGAACTGAAACTGCTGACAGCGGTTAAATGTCTCTGCAACATACAATAAACATAATCATCAGCACTATGATACAGAGTTAACCACGTGCTTATTAAGCATGCAAACTGAACAAGGGGGTGTTAAATAAATGCAAAACGAAACGGAGCTTACCTCGCTGGATTGGAGATGATCAGAACTTTCAGGTTTCGGTTCTGGTGGCAAAGAATAGAGAAACTGTTAATTAAACAGGAAGCTACCCAAGGAACACTATCACTATTAGCAACAGCTGGTCAGCTATTTTATAACTATTGAAACAAAACACGGAAACTTTGGGTGTTGCAGGGTAGCTGTCTCTAAGAATATTTATACATTCTGCTTATGAGCTAAGAATATTGTTATGTGCTTGCACATACGAATAACATTCTCTGGGTTCACATTTGTTGTGAAGGCATAATTGCAAAGTACAAAAATGTAAGATATATTCACAGAAGAAAACAATCTAGTCCTCTCGTCGAGAGGACATTTCATCAAGTTACCGTATGTATGTGGAAGGTACATTGCCCTATGAACACGCAGATATATCAAGCAGGAACAGAGTGACAACACAACGATTCATAAGTCATGTTTTACACTAACTATTTGCAAGCAGAAGCTGGGTTCATTCAGTAAATTTCTTTACTACCAAAACAAGCCTATGTTACAGCATAATGTGAAGCTTTGAAATGATTTTACAATGAATTTAGTCAGTACTATGTTAAATTTTCAGTAATAGTCTCTATCCATTATGCTGTGAAGCGATAAAGCATATTAACAAATACAAACATGGCATGAATCAAATCATGTCAGCATTCATTGTATGTTGTAAGGACCAAGTATATACCTCCTGCAGGTGTAGAGAACTCGCCAAGATCAAATCTCTGAAGGGAGGGTGTCCAGCGTGGAGCCTGAAGGCTGTCAACTGGACTACCAAAATAAGAAAGTGCACCATCAGATACAGAGTGGTGGTGATTCAGGTACTGGTCACTGCCAAATGCACTTCTACTCCCTTTACTATGTGATGATAGTGATGACACATAAGGTGGATGATCATGTGGAGCATCATGAGTCCTATGAGGCAATCCATCTGATGAGTACATGCAGTCCCATCCCCGCGACGGAGGAGAGAAGCTCGAATTCATCCTCCAACGAGGCTCTGTAGGATCCATGGAACAGTCTCTGCTAGCAGGATAAGACTTTGTCCCATGTGGCCTAGCGGCCACGCAGCAAAGAGCACCCGTCTTGACTAATTTTCCCAATCACGTGCAAATACTACCAGCTTGTTTTTTTTGACAAATAAAGCTTACTCGCAGCGTAGATAGCTTGCTATATCCAATTCAGGAGATGGAGGACATCAAACTGTGTCACCTGTGGCATTCACAAAACATGTCAGCAATGTCTGAAACAGTTATTTCCTACATAGAAAGGCTAGTATGCTGATCTACAACAGGTTACTGAATTATCTATCATGGGTGCAAACCCAGCTCTCATCGTACCCACATGCAAATATCAGCAATTGTGCACCACAAACATTTTATGCATAGTGAAGCTTGTAGAAGCCACGAGATTCAAGAATATCTGCGGCAACAGATAACATCATATTGTGTGGCACCAACCTACTAGTTCTGAAAGCAGGGGCAGACCTAAGGTTCGGCTAAACCCTCAATCCTTCTGAAAATAAGTGGCTATCAGTACCACAAGTATCTAGTTCAGGATGATAGGCACAGTAGATGTACTGGGATTTGGGGGGTGCACCCACGCCTCTGGATAGTCCTATGGCGAATCAATCCATGCCCGGATGGATCTCCACTGCTCGCCAGCACAGACGAAGGGGAGGAGGAGGAGGATATCCCCCGCGACGCTACGCGAGAAGAGGCTCTGGTCATATGGCTAAAATCATCTCCGGCCTCACCAAGCGCCGGCGGCCCCTACTCGCGACTTCTAATCTACCCCTCGCCCGCCCTTCCCCGCGGCCCCGGCCGGCTTCCCCCCCCGTACAGCCACCCCGGCGCCGGCGCTCCGGAGCTTCGAAATGGAAAATTTCACCTTTTTCGATTAGAAGATTTGCAAACTTTATTCCTCACAGAAAAAGCGGACGACTTTCGCCAAGAAACCCCCAATTTCCAACCGCAGACGAAAAAAGCCTCCGATTCGATTCGACTTTCAGCAGGACGCGTCGGGGGGGATTTTACCTGCTCCGACTCCCGGTCGACGGCGGCGGCGGTTCCTCCGGCTTCACGGCAGCGGGCCGCGCGCGCGCCCTCTCCGGCGGGGGGCAGCGGCTCACCCGCGACCGGCGCGTCAGGCGGCGGTGGGTGGCAGGAGGGAGAGGAGGCCGGGGGGGAGCGGTCGGTCGGAATGGGGAAGAAGCGCATCCATCGTCGTCATCATCCCACGACGAACGAGCAAACAGTAATGTGAGTGTGTGGAATGTGGCTTACGCGCGTCGGGGACCGTGGGATCCGGCCCACGCACGGCCCGGATTGGCCGGAGGAGCTCTCAGTGCAACTTTGCTCGGGGTATTCCGGTACTTTCACCTCGATGATAACCTTACCATGGAAGGCAGCCAGCAGCGGCGTGCACACGTAGCACGGTAGCAGCACAGAGGAAGTGGAGTAGGCGAGGTTATGATTGCTGTTGATCTGGCTTTGTCATGGTTTCACTCACCAGGAAACATCAACCCATAAGACCAATTAGCTCTCACAATATTTCATTGAACTGAACTACAGTAACTATGATTATTAGCAGTATACAGACTAATAGCACTAGCATCTTCCTTTTTTTAAGTGGAGTTTCTCATTGGCTCTGCACGGCGCCGCGCGGGCTGTTGTTGTCAGCCGGTCACGAATGACGTAGGGCTATCTTCGGGAATTCGCAGCCATGCTCTCACCTGCTGTGCGGCCCGTCATACGAGGTGATGGTCACGACCCCGCGTGCGGAACAGGACAAGAGGCCCAAACCGCCACACCTGCCGTGCACTGCACCCGTGACCTGCTCTGCCCCAGCGCATCGCATCGATCATGCGCGCCGCACGCCTCGCTTCGGCGCGGCCAACTGTCGCTGAGTCGGTCGTCCACGGCGTGAACCGATCGTCGTTTTGATAATCGCAAAATTATGTCCGTATTTGGGGTGGCTATATTTTATTCGAAACATGGTCGCAGAGGAGGATCACAAGAACACGGATACGCACACCTATGAACACATTTACATCTACCCCTACAAATACTTTCGAAATGCTAAGTCGACAAATCGAGTTTTGAGATTGACGAAGTCAGCATGAGCGTCTCGCTGTATACGGACACGTCGCATCACAGTGAAGAATATTCCGCCTAAATGCAGCAAATAGATGTCAAACATGTGTTTTCGATCTCTCATGGGATGAGGGTACAACACCCTGCATCCAACTTTAGGTTGCCTTGCATTTAGGTAGATATACTTTGAAAACTCTCATTTCACTTTTTGAGCAAGTTTATAGTCGATGTAGCTGATGCAACTATTATATTATTATATTGTTTTAGATAGTAAACATGTCAAAAAAAAAACAACGAGAAAATAATACAATTGGACTCGCTCATGCCCCTCGCGTCGCCCGCACCAGGCGACTCGGGGGGAACCCTAGCGCGCCGCCGCCACCGCGCCCCCGCCTGCTGCCCTGTCTCCGCCGCTGCCGCTGGCCTCGACGCGGTGGCGGCGGCTCCCGCTCCCAAAAAGTGGGTTAGGAGAGAGCTCGCGGTGGACGCGATGGAAGATCTCGGCCGCGCGAGGTGGCTGTCCTCGGCGGCGGCCAGGCTCTCCCGGCGGCGCGTTGATACGCGTAAAGCACACGTTCGTTGGGAGACCCAAAGAGAAAGGTATGATGTAATGTAGCAGCAAGTCTTCTCTTAGTATGAAACCAAGGTTATCAAACCAGTAGGAGTAGAATCACTTTCTGAAGGTTGTCAACGCGCCAGAAAACATGCTGTTGCAGGGAGATCTGACTGTTGACTTGGAACCTGCACATAACACAATTAAAATATTTTGTCCCAACGATACAGTGAGGTTGTCAATCTCACCGGTCTTTAACCGTACGGTGTGGAAAATGATGATGAATGATTGCAGAGAATGTAAAGGAACGATGATTGCAGTAGGTTGTATTTATCAGATGTAAAAGAATGGACCGGAGTCCACAGTTCACTAGTCGTGTTTCTCCATAAAAGATAACTAACATGTTGGGTAAACAAATTACAGCTGGGCAATTGACAAAATAATGAGTGCAAACCAATGCAATAATATGACATGATGATTATTATGATATTCATGCGGACATTACAACAAGATACATAGACTGTTGTCCAACAGCATCTATGACTAATAATCCACCTCCAGGTAGTCATATGAGTTCCCCGTTGGTATTAAGTTGCAAGCAATAGATTATTGTAATAAACAAAGTGCATAATGTTAGCAACACATTTATCCTTAGACAAAGCATCATTAGGTTACCCCTAGTGGCAACAGTATATCCACAACCTTAGAGGTTGCTGTCACTCCCCCAGATTCAATGGAGACTGAACCCACTATCTAGCATAAATACTCCCTCTTGGAGTCACAAGCATCTACTTGGCCAAAACATCTACTACCAACGGAGAGCATGCAAGATTATAAATAACATATAACATAGATGGATAATCAACTTGACATAGTATTCAATATTCATCGGATCCCAGCAAACACAACATGTAGCATTACAATAATATGATCTTAATCATGATATGCAGCTCACAAGATCTAAACATGATAGCACAAAGTGGAGAGACTACCAACTAGCTACTGCCATGGACCCGTAGTCCAAGGATGAACTAATCACGCATCACTTCGGAGGCAGGCATGATGATGTAGAGCCCTTCGGTGATGATTCCCCTCTCCGGCAGGGTGCCGGGAAGAGCTTCTGAACCCCCCGAGCTAGGGTTGACGACAGCAGCGTCTCTGGAACTTTTCGTGGATGATGGCTCGGGTGTCTAGGGTTTTCCCGAATAGATGAATATATAGGCGAAAAGGCGGCGGCTGGAGGCACTCGTGGGCCCCACGCCACCCCCACGGCGCGGCAGATAGGGGGGCCGCATCGTGCCCTGGCGTGGCTGGCCCACGGCCCTCCTGCTTCTCCCCTCTGGACTCCGTGTACGTGGTGAAAAAATAGGGACTTCTGCCTTTGTTTCGTACTATTCCGAGAATATTTCCAGAACAACTTTTCTGAAATACAAAAACAGCATGTGGGGACCCCGGACTAGCTGTCCGAAATACCCGATTATGCTTAACACAACGATCCCGTGATCAGTCTGTCGTTGCACATAATCCGAATTGGATACCAAAGTTCACATCCATTACAATACCAAATAAAAAGTCTTACATAAATGGTCATTTAGACCAAGTCTTACATAGGTGCCTTCATGGGCCAAACCAAAATATCAGCGGAAGCTACGGCGTAGTAGACATCATATTCTAACGATGACAACCCGACAGGCAGCTGACTTGTGGAGATCCTTAGTTGGCGTAGAAGTCGCCATACTCCTGCTCGACGTAGTGTTCCTCCTCGTAGTCTGGCTAGGACAGTAGCCAGGGACGAAACCAATATGAGTACATTTGAATGTACTCGCAAACTACCCCAACATGAGTATGCACTAGTTTTATTTTAGTTAACAACTTTTATTTATTTAAACATCTCTATATCTTTATTGAAAAAGGTAAGAAGAATTTTATAACTATCTTTAAAGAAGTCACCATTTTTATCTGTTTCTCCAAAACTCCTCCTTTTTCCGACCATAGCCCGCCATGGTCCACTTTCATCCAACCACCTCATACCGATCCGTTGGTATAGGTGTAGGAAACAATCTCCACTTCATTTTTCTTTTAAAAATCAAAGTCTTTTAAAAACTTGCACAAGGTCTTAGGACAGTCTCCCAATTGTCCATATCCGAGGACTCGGCTATTCGAATAGTTTTTAACACTCTGCAGAGGTAGCACGCTTTTAGCCCACATCCATCCGGCAACTCATCGTGTCTGCCACGTCTCGCCATACCAGGTGTATGCGAAGTAAGCCGCCGGCCCTAGCCTCTTATTTGCTCATGCTAGTATAGGATCCTTCCCATATGACACTTTCCATCAACACCCAGTCTGGTTTCCCGTCAGAAACCCTAAGTGTGAGGACTCATAGTTTTGTCCGGCGGTTTATGGTGGAACCTTCTATCCTCCCCACCAACTTGTGTGAGGACCCGGGTCAGGGGGTAGGTCCTCGGACCATCCCCTCATGCATAACGGAGTCATCTCCGTCGATGAGGTATCCCATACTAATAAGAGCAAACTACATGACTAAGCCTTTTCCCATATATGGTAAATGTGGTCGCACAGGGTAAGATTGGCCGTCATAGTACTAGGACACTGTGCATTTTTCATAAACATCACCATTTTTCCACTTCTCCATTCCAACACCGACATCTCGGCATTTCATAAACTCACAAGTAATTATAAAGGAGTTTTGAATAAACCATATTTGTTTTTCCCATCCTATAATTTGATATAACTATCCTATATTTCTACATAGGTGGCAAAATAATTTCCATATACTTTTGAAATGGGTTTTATAAATCTTGCCTTGAGAGTAAAACATGTTATGAAAGTAGATGCATATGTTTGTAGTGCAAGCTCAGAGAATAGCTTGCCTTGCTCGGCAAAGTGACCTTGCTCTTGTTCTTCAAGTTCAGCAAACTCTCCTTCCTCGATAAATCCGACAACGTTCTCGTCTAATTAATAAGCAAACAAATACAATCAATCACTAAGCTATACAAGCAATCATCTCAACATAACAACCAAAAACATCACAAATAGCTACTGCACACACAAACCATACAATTTGGTTTCAAAACAATCGATTTAAACATTACTTAATTACTTCTAAAAATTAAGGCAGAAACTTGTTGAACATGTTTAACCGCACAACTTGAGTTCTGTTGGTCACAAAAATACAAACTAAAATTATATGGAAAGCTACTGATGTGTAGAAGACAACACAATTTGATTTGGTTCAATTGGAGTTACTAAACTCCCTACACATTTGTTTGAATCCAGAAGCTTAATAACCAAGTTTTGGCTACCATTTAAATTCTATTGATCCTAAAATTAAATCCTTTTAGGGGTAACTAAACATGACTAAATGTGACCTAACAAAATTGGTCCTAATTCATTTGGGTCAACCATTAAACATGTTTAAATGTTTGAGTACATAAGGGTGTTTAAATTTCAACTTTGTACTAAACAAATCCTATTGCACAATTAATTCTACCAAAATTAGGGAAGCTAATACTAGGCAGTACTAAACTAAAAAAATTGGTTTGGAATTATTTGGACTAACAGAGTATCAGAAACAAACAAGTTTAGGATTTGAACCTTCTGTAGTATTTTTAATAATACTTTTTATTTATTTAATTAAATGGAATGAATCCAATTGGGTTGGTTAAACATTTTAATAAGCTTTCCAGAAAAATTGAGTTTGATTTATTTGGATTCCTAAATCTCGAGATATTGAATTTCAAAGTTGAATCCAGTACTGATTTCACATTTCCAATTTAAACAGAGAAATCCAGTTATGGATAATGTTCAGATTTCTGACTAGTGGGACCTACACGTCAGCGACACAGTGTGCGTGTGGAAATTAATAAAACGCTGACGGGTGGGGCCAGCGCGTCAGTCTAACATCTAAACGAAGGGGTACGCTGCCGTTGGATCAAGATCCAACGGCCCACGTTGGAGTCCATCGGCAACGACCATTTCTGGGCGGCGCCGTGGCTCCGGCGACGGCGAGGTGGATGGTTGGCTCACCTAGAGGGCTCGGGAGGTCGCGGAGATGATGCAGATCGACGGCGGAGGCTCGAGGAAGGTGCTGGTGCGAGCTGTGCTTGCTGGGACAGAGTGTAGCGGCGACGGCGTGGTCTCCAACTTCCACGGCCACGGCAACGAACTCCGGCGAGCTCCTGCGGGCGCGTATGTGCATGAAACAGAGGGGAAAAGGGCTCGGGTGAGTGCGGTGTTCATAAGGAAGAGAGTATGGGCCAGAAAGGAGAGAATGGGAGAGTGTGGCATCGCGGCCGTGCTCGACCTCAACGGCGGCAGAGGCTGCGGCAGAGCACGCCCTCCTGGCGGTGCACGGCGAGTCGAGAGGGGGAAGTGAGGGAGTGGGGATGGTGTGGAGTGTCCAGAGGGGCTCGGGGTGGCTTTATAGCGCGAGGGCGGTCCACGGTGGTCACGGTTCACGGCGAGGTCCATGGCGCGCCCGCGGCAATCTTTCTCTCGATTCCGCGGCGGAGGTGCAGGGGATCGTGGCGATGTGGTGTTTACCGGGGTCCGGGTTCATTCTAGAAGGTCTCGGCCAAGCGCGGCGTGTCGAGGAGCAGAGAGGTGCTCGAATTTGGGCCAGCTTCGCCGCGGCTGCCACGGCGATGCAGAGGGGGCAGAGCGGCGTTAAGGCGAGGGAGAGCGCTCGAGAGCTCTCCTCTGCGGCGCAGAGGCTGCAGAGGTTCGATGGCGTGGACGAGCGCGAGCAGGGGGGCCTGGGCGGCCAGGAAAACGGCGAGGCGTGCCACGGCGACACGGCGGTGCGCGTCGGGGCGAGGGAGAGAGGTGGACGATGGCATTTTTGCCAAAACCCCCCTGCCTGCTTTTCTTTTCTGTTTTCCTTTATTTCTTTTTAGTCTAGTAGCTTTTCTAGGATTTATTTAGGGCACTTAAACATTTTAGAAAAAAATGCAAATAATTGTGGGGCCTCCCCATAACATTTAGAAGCTCCACAAAATTTGGCTTTGCAAACTAAAATGTTTTGAATCATTTTCTTTCATAGGGTTTTATTTATGGCATTTTGTTTTATTTCAATTGTTTTTACTTTTGAATTTTAAAATAGATGTAAAATATTATTTGGAAGAGGTAAGTGATAAGGATGTAAATGAGAGGTTTCAAATAACATTCCTCTGAATTTTGTTTGGAACATTATTGAGTTTCTTATTTGGCACTTTTATTTTTCTTGTTTCACTTTTGCTTTTGCAATTTCTTTCTATTAATTTCAAGCAATCAAGCAACACAACAACAAGAAGTAATTACCACAAGCAACAATTAACAAACAACACGTAAACTCAACAAAAGTTTTTGTTGGCTCTCATTTTTGGAATAATAATACCGATTAATATTTTTGGGATGTTACACAGCAGAAAATAGGAACTGACATTGTGGCATCTTGTTAATAGGTTAGTTCCAGAAAATGCATAAAAATGATATGAAGTGTATATAAAACATGTAGCAATTGGCATAATATTAACATGAAACATCGGAAATTATAGATACGTTTGAGACGTATCAAGCATCCCCAAGCTTAGTTCTACTCGTCCTCGAGTAGGTAAAATGATAAAACAAAATAATTTCTGAGGTTACATGCTACCATCATAATCTTTGATCAAATAGTACTGTAAGGCATATGTTAGGAATGAAATGATCCATGTCAATGGTCTATAGTTGCTATCAAATAAGTAATGAGTAAACAACTATATCATGTAAGCAAGAACTTTTCATAAATAGTACTTTCAAGACAAGTATCAACATACCTTGCATAAGTGTTAACTCATAAAGCAATAGTCTCAAGTAAAAGGTTTGATTCAACACAAAGGAAGATTTAAGTTTCAGCAGTTGCTTTCAACTTTCAACATATATATCTGATGGCTCCCAAGTGCAGGAGATCAATTGTAGTACCTTTCAATTAGAAAAGGTTGTCGAACCCACGAGGAGCTGAAGGTATTGGTTAGTAAGATTGATAAATAAAACAATAAAAGATGCAAGTGTTTTTTGTATTTTTGGGTGTACAGTTGCACTGCAGAAAATAAATAGTAGCAAGTGAAAGCTCTCAATGAGAGAAAGCCCAATCCTCTTATGTGGTAAGAGGACAAGCTCAAGTGATGTGTAACTTATATGTGAAAAACGTTCCCGATGGCGGCATGGATATTGCTAGGCATAGATATTTATTAAACAACACGTTGAATATCTTGTCAAGTTTTAATCTTCTTTGGATGGAGCCATAATTAGGTATAGCTAAATAAATAAACTATAACCCCATATGATGGATCATGTGGGCAAGTAAATGACTGCACAAGAATTATTAAGACATAATGTCCCACCATAGCATTACACTCTAAGGTCCCCGATACTAATACCCTCATAATATAACTTCATGACTCGGTCTCAGGTTTACATGTCCTCCCAAGTCTCCCTCAATTCATTATACTACGGTGTTCTCCTATGAGTCCATATAGGTGAAGTGTTGTGAAGTCGATGTTCGCACAACACCATCATAGAATCACATAAAAGATAAACTCTAGACAAAATACCAACACATGTAATATATAAATCATTGCCAATTCATCCTATGCCCTTAGGAACATATGGGAACTACTCACAACGTGCAAGCATGATGATATTCAGTGGCATAAGTGGTACAACACAATCTGAAAATATAACTTCACCACCAAATAATGACAAGTACTCAATCACAAACATGAATAGTAGCACAAGACAAGTATCTAGGGTATAGCAACTCTCAAACTACGAGGGGAATGGAGTGGATCACGGTGATGATTATGGAGATGGTGCTGGTCTTGATGGGTGTGATGATTTAGAGGCCTCCTCCCATGCCAAGGAGGAGAGGTGATGACGATGACGATGATTTCCCCCTCTCCGGAGTTCCGGAGCAGCAGGATCTGATCCCCCTCGGAGGGAGTCAGGAGTTCCGCGGCCGCCGCGGCCTCGGATGGACTAGGGAAAATTAGGACGTAACTTTTCGGGCGAGACGAAGGCGTCGATAAAAAGCCCCAAGCGAGGAGGTGCCCGAGGCCCCTTTTGGTGGATCCCACGCGGCCAGGTACATGGGCCGCGTGGGCTCACCTCTTTTGACCCTCGTGGCTCTCCTCTCTTTGGTCTTCTTCCCATTGCCTTCCTTCCGATGAAAAACCAGCAGGGTATTTTTCCTTTTATTATTTGAGTCCTCGTAGCTCCTGAAACATTAAAAACAAGAAAAAGAGGTTTTCTGCCTCCCAGAAATTAAATACCATAAATATGGACTTTGTATGAAAATCCCATAAATCATCTAAAACATGTAAAAACAGTGATATAACTAGCTGGGTGGCTCGCGCAATTGCGCGGCTAGTGTTGATATAACGAAGATATTTATCTAATGTATCATTTTTCTTTTGGATACTACATTTTAAAACAATTTAAAGTATACAAATAAGAATGTAGGATACACATTTTGTTAATCTTCCAACTACTTCCGCGTTCCAATCTACTCTAATGTACAAATTAAAAAAAATGCAAAACTGGAATACCTTTAGGTGTCCAAGTACTCTTATGCCGTAGTGGACTATCCCATTTTTTTAATTGTTTCAAACACCATCAGACAATTTTGTCTCGATGTTCGTGGAGTGATTTCGACATGTCATGTAATATTACGGACATCACTTACGTATTATGCTCCTTGATCGATCAATCATCTATAAATCATAATATGATTTATAATATCTAGTAGAGTCACCGACACAAACCAAGATATATGAAATTTCCTTGAATGGGTAAATTATCCAAGGTTAGAAATCAAATATGGATGGATGAATTAATTCCTGGGTAGATCTGTTTAGTTTTTTATTTATTTTTATGTGAGTGTCCCTGAAACTCCTATTATCGTGTATTCTGCATTAGTTAAGTTGTACCATCATCAATGGAATTTAAATAATATGCTATATATTTGTTCTATTAGTCCGGCAATATTGTTGTCCCTAATTAATGTAAGTCATAGCCTATCTTTTACACTATTTCGGCATTAGTCAAGTTGTACCATCAAGTTTGAAAGTATTGTCCATAATGTCTTTTTCTCTGGCAATAATTTACGAAAACCTTTACCTCCCCTAATTGAATATAATTTCCTATCCCTATAATCTGTGCATCCCTAATTGTCGTCCAGCATCTCTTTTGTTAAAGAAAATAATTACAGAATGTTAACGTTTTCTACTCTGATTACTTTATAAAAAATTCTCAATACTTCCCCCCTCTTATCCTTTCTCGTGTGTTTATTAGACACTCACTACCAATAAATATATATGGTTTGTAACGCAAAATCCACTAACAACAGACCTATTGATATGTGGCACCTAGGCTTTGTTGTACCATCTAGTCCAAAGTCTTGAACTTGAGGCCCCATATTGTTTGAACTACCGAGAGCATTTAGTGGTGAAAAATATTAGCTTTGACACATCTTTTACAGACTACAGTGTCTGTTGTTCGCCCACCATGACTCCTTGCAGTAGGGAAGTTCCTTTCTATAACAAATCAGAAAGTAACACAGTAAATATTAAGCAAAAGGGAACCTTAATTTTACTTTCGAGCTCTCCATCTGGTCCTTTCATGGATGCAGAGATTTTATCAGCTCCATCTTGAGTCCATCCTTCCAAGAGTTGTACTGGAGGCATGAATCCATCCATGAGCTCGTGCAAGCTACTATTCACCAATCTTGCCGTCGGGTCGCTAGCTCTAGCTGTTTCTTTCTGAAAATCTCCTTCTTGCTGAAAGTCTCCTTCTTGCTGAATCCATCCTTCCAAGAGTAGTACACAACGGTGGCACACTGCACATAATGATATGTTAGTTCTTTGTCATCTTCCCGAAGCAGCTAACACGATCACAGCTTAAATCGTGAGGATAGTTGAAGTACATCGATTCGTACCTCTACAGGCTGGAGCTTGCGAGTTGCGACATGGCCCGGGACTTTGGTGCGGCACTCCAGCGCATGGCAGTCGATCGGCTCAGCATCTACCGGCGTTATAACAGTGTATGAGATGAAATCTGATGACTCTGCCTGCTAATTTTTTGCATAAATAGTTCGATCTATATTTGAAGCATCCATCTAGCCATCTGGGCGATTGGTTCCGAACATGAAAACCGAAATTCTTCACGTACATTGAACCCTCCGGCATCAGCGACATCGTCCGCATGCAATGCATCTAGCTCCTGCAACATCGCCGGCGGCCGGCAGCGTCGTAGTTTACAATCAGCGTTAGATCTTCATCTATCGGTCTACTAACCTTGATGCCTCGACGGCTGTGAGCAGCTATCCGGCAGCTCCAATTAGAGAAAATTAGAAGCTCATCTCCCATGTCTCCCCGCGAGTATAGGACGGGAGATCTCCGATCCATCTCGTCGGCGTGGCTTGCAGACTTTTTAGACCGACGTCGCTGGTCGAGTGTCCCTTGTTGACGGCCTCCTATCCGATGTGTGCTGCGAGCCGAGAGCCGAGAGGGCGGTTCGTCGAGCTTCGTCTCGTCGGGCTGCCCGGCCGTCCGTCCGTCGCGCGTTTTGTAGGCGGCCGATTATGCTGCGACAAAGAAAGGCCAATCCACGATATATCGATTGATTGCTAGCATGCTAGCAGTCCTAAATTCTTTTGGCAAGGCTAGCAGTCGTATTATAATAGGAAAACTTAGAAAGAGTCCAGATATTATGCAACCTTGTTAAGCACGGTAGATTGGATCGGTTTCCTTTTTAAGTTGGACATGCGTACGTGATAAATCTGCACAGTTAATACTTCTTAGTTTTAGCACGACAAATTTCCACCGTTGATTGTTTGTTGTTTTAATAAGATATAATAGATAATGTAAATAACATTCTAATATGATACTAAAAGTTGTATAGATGATGATATAAAATACACGTATCAACTCCCCAAGCTTAAACCTTTACTCGTCCTCGAGTAAGTAAGGACATAAATCATTACATGCATCAATGGACTTATGGTTCATAAATAAATACGAGCATTGTATCATCATTATATTCAGTTGTAAGATAAGATTAATGAACTAAAACTCATACACATGAGAGCAATCATAAGTAGAAGCTCTAGCAATCACCCCTTTTGAAAGCAAATAACCATTGTATGTTGGACAATCGAATCATATTATTTTTTCACATGCTTTTGCTCTTTATGGCAAGCATTACAATCTTTTATACTTTGCTGAAATTTAAAGACAAGATAAACTCTCATTGGATAACAAGTTCAAAGAAGACAAATAAAAAGATAGACAGATATAAAAATTGTTTTCAACCTTGCTTCACTAGTAACTAGTGCAAACTTTAGTCATGAATATCTCAATCAAGTTCCTATGCTCCATACAACCTTTATCTTACACTTTCCGTGGCTAACTGAAACTTCAGATGCCTTCCTTTTCATACACATTCAAGAGCATAAGTATTGAAATAACCATGATCATTAATTTACTCAAAATATACTAGATTTTAATAAGAGTGTTTTATATCATTTTCATTAACCATTCTCCACTTTTTATCCTACAAGACTATATATCAACTTCAAACTATTAATCCCAAGTCATATTGACTCTTTACTTATTTTATAATGAGATAATTCTATAATTGTCTAACACACTCAAGTTAATTAATTTCAAGGCAAGATGTGACTGAAACTCTAAATATGCCACGCTCATTTGCATGAGTGTTACCCATAAATCTCCAAACAAAGAATCATGGATGACACCATACTTTAATATTCATTGATAAACCATAAGATAGGGATACATGATAATGCTCCATGAGCTCACATACGCCTAAGAGATATTGATAACTAAGCGATAAAAGCAAAACACACCATGACTAGATAGATATGATAAACTAATAAAGATAAAGACTAGGGTGAACTCCCCAAGCTTGACGTTTAGCTAGAACTTCCTCTCTTCTTTCTTGTTGCCTTCATAGTAATTTTCTTCAAGATCCCCAATAATGCTCATCATAAGGTTGTAGGCTTGTTCAAATTTGCTTGCGGCTTCTCCCAGTTTTTGCATGAGATTCTTCTCCACCGTCTCCTTGCAAGGCTTCCACTTCGGGCTTGGTACTTTCTTGTTGGGGATCTTGCGATCCCATTCACCACGATAGTTATCTTGGGTGACACGCTGGAATTCCCTGTCAATAAGAGTAGAAACCACGTTTTTGCTTGCAAGTGAGAGCCTGGGAACCTTCCCTCCGGTGCTTATGCGTGCCGTCTGCCTCTTGTTTCCAAGAGAATGGTTCACCCTCACACCGGCAACAACAATGGGTGAAGGAGGTGCTGTCGCCAGAGGTGCGATGTCGACGGAGGGCTTGTACTCTCCTTCTTCAGCTTCTTCTTTCTTCACCTCTTCCTCATCAAGCTTGTAGTCTTCATCGTCGGAGTAGTCCTTCCTCTTCCCATTCCTCCTCCATATGGACGTGGGGCTGAGGCCCTCGAGTTCATCATCATCGTCGTCCATGGAGGAGCATTGGTAGGAGTAGGCCTGGGCATTCGGTTTTAACCGAAAATTCGGTTCGGTTTATTCGGTTTTTGAGTAATTCGGGTAATGAGAAATGTGCACCGAAATAATTTCGGTTTTCTAATTAACTTGTAGTTCGGTTAAACAGAATTTCGGTTTGGTGTTCGGTTTTTAACCGATATGGTTGTAGCAGTGTGACCACCGGCCGGCAACGAGCCAACGAAAGCATCGTCATACACCCTGCCACGTATGTGTGACTTTGTTGTAGCCGCGTCGCGTCTGCCAGCCAAAGTCAACAGAGGTGGCGGTGAATGCCAGCTAGCTAGCGATGTTACTATGCAGGCAGCTAGCTGACCAGGGCGACACGTACATTGAGGCTAGGGAGACTAGCGTACGTCCATGAGAATGCCAAAATTGTGGGTGCCTTTCTTCGTGGGCTGCCAGGAGGAGATGTACGTGCATGTGCATGGGGCTGGTGGGTTTCCTTTTGGGCCACAACAATCGATCGCCTGACGGAAGTGTTTTGCTCTGTGGCGTCTGTATCTCGGTTTGTTCGGTCTTTTCGGTCATCTCAGGGCCAAAACCGAAATTTTATATTTAAATTCGGTTTATCATATTTACGCACCGAAATTAGTCCCGGTTAATTTGATTTCGGTTTATTCGGTGTTCGGTTCGGTTAATTCGGTTCGGTGTTCGGTTTTCGGTTTTTTATGCCCACCCCTAGGTAGGAGTCTCCCGAAGACATGGCTAAAAACCTGACAGGCAGAAACAACAAAAGAAAGAATCGCTCGAAAGCTCTCGGTGCGAGATTAGATCGGCAGAGAGTGGTATATATTGAGGGTTTTTAGGTCAAGACGAAGCGTCGGGATCGAAAACGAGACGAAAAAGGTCTCCGAGGGGCAAAGGAGTGGGCCCACGCGACCCCTGTACCTGGCCGCGTGGGACCCCCTCTTTCCTTCCTCGGGTCTCCGCTTCATCCAGTTTCTTGCCCCACACGTTAATTTCCATAAAAAATGACTTCCGTAAAATATTATGCAGTTCCGAGAAACTTTCCAACACTAAGTTACCTTCTATTGATTTAGGGTTTCTGAAACTGCACGGTTTCTCTCAATTACCTCCTCCGGTATTTGTAAATTCAACTCCTTTACCATTCCGATGAAGCTCTTCCCTGCAATATAAGGTTTTAGGCGTTGTCCATTGACTACATGAGGTTTACCTTTCATGTCACCGTGAAGACGGATAGCTCCTGAACGGTGCACCTCCTGTATCACTAATGGTCCTTGCCACTTTGAAGCTAACTTCCCTGCAGAAAACTTAAAACGAGAGTTGTATAATAGAACTTGATCACCTACTTTGAATTCCTTTCTCTTAATTTTCTTATCATGCCAAATTTTAACCTTTTCTTTAAACAATTTAGCACTTTCATACGCTTCATTTCTCCATTCATCTAGTAGGTTTAAGTCAAGAATTCTTTTCTCTCCTGCAGTCTTAAAATCAAAGTTTAATTGTTTAATAGCCCATCTAGCATTATGTTCTTATTCAACAGGTAAATGACAAGTTTTTCCATAAACCATTTTATAAGGAGACATTCCCATAGGATTTTTAAAGCAGTTCTATAAGCCCATAATGCATCATTAATTTTAAGTGGCCAATCATACCTAGACTTATTAACTGTCTTTTCCAAAATGAGTATAATTTCCCTATTACTTAATTCGACTTGTCCACTTGTTTGAGGATGATAAGGAGATGCAATTCTATGGTTAACATCATATTTTGCCAAAGTTTTTCTAAGAACACCATGCAAGAAATGAGAACCACCATCAGTAATTAAAAACCTAGGAACACCAAACCTGGGGAATATGATGTCCTTGAGCATCTTCATTGCTGTGGCATGATCTGCACTTTTTGTTGGAATTGCTTCCACCCACTTTGTAAAATAATCAACTGCAACCAAAATGTGAGTAGGCTTTGTCTTTGACTCTGGGAAAGGTCCCATAAAGTCAAAACCCCACACATTAAATGTTTCAAGTGGCAGAGAATAATTCATAGGTATTTCATTTCTCCTACTAATGTTTCCTACTCTTTGACATTTATCACAAGATTTAACATACTCAGCACAATCCTTAAATAAAGTAGGCTAATAAAAACCAGATTGTAATACCTTTGCTCCTGTACAATCTCCTGCATGATGCCCTCCATAGGGACTGTCATGACAATCTCTTATAATAGCCTGTTGTTCATGCTCAGGTACACAACGTCTAATAATACCATCCACACTTTTCTTATAAAGGAAAGGTTCATCCCAAAAATAATGTCTAAGATCATAAAAGAATTTCTTTCTTTGTTGATGAGTGAAGTGTGGAGGTAAAACTTTACCAACAATAAAATTTGCATAGTTGGCTGTCGCAGCAGTGGAACACGGGGTTCCCCTAATGCTGCCAAAGTGGGTCCACCGCCTGTGGGCCCAGCACGAAGATGGACAAGATCAAGACACGGCGCAAAGCTGGCGGGCACCCCGCGTGCCAGCCAAGTCGGCCGGGTGCGGAGGATCCCGGGGTCCCTCGCAACCCGGAAGAGCAAGAAGACCCCGAGAGCCGGAGACCCCGGCAGAGCCGGACTCTCTCTCGGGTACCAGGCTATACCCGACGAAGTTAAGGCTTCCACCGCCCTCCAGAAGATGGTCGAAGAGCCCAGAAGACTTGGGAAGCAAGGCGCAGGCGGGGGACACCACCTGCGGTGTGCCAGCCCTTTTCCCACCTCGCTTTCCCTAAAGGGCGGGGATCTCACCAAACCGGCGGAAGATACTTGGAGGAGGAGACGTCACGTCTCCACCTCAACCACGGAGAGGGGGAACTTCCCGCCAAGACCCCCTCACGCTCCTCGCATGACCTCTGTGGCATCCCTTGTCTATAAAAGGAGGACCAAGTCATGGCAAGGGAAAAGGACGAATCCAAGGCAGAACCCAAGCAAGAGCAGAGCAAGAGATAGCTAGGGCAAAGAGGAAAAGGGAGGTGATCTCCTCAGGGCCAGGATCTGCCCTTTCTCCTTCCTCTCGCCAAAACCCTTTCCAGGGTACCTCGCCGGAGACTCCATTGTAGCCACACCATGATGCTCACATCTATCCAGACATGCAGGAGTAGGGCTGTTAGCCTTCGGGTGGCCTGAACCTGGGTAGATCGATGTGTCCTTTGCTTGCTTGCCATCCATGCAGAGAGAGAGAGAGACGGAGAGCTTGCCGGCGGTACTTCTCCGGGAGACATCTTCCATCCTCCTTCGTGCCCCTACCATTCAACCCGGCAGTGCAGCTGGCACCGCAGGATCAGGGAAGAAGGGGCAAGGGCCGGAGGAAACAGAGGAGGACCACCTCAGAGATTTCAGCCGAGGTCTAACCCGAATCTGTCCAGAGCAAATGTTACCCCAATAACCACTGCACCTCCTCCGAGGCCTGCAGCAGCAAGACCGTGAATGTGGTGAACGTCCGAGGTAACAACAACAATGATGGTGCCGGACCAAGCCAGCAGTATGAATACCCCGGAAATGACTATAGAGAGGCTCATGCGAGCTATGTGGTCTTTGTGACCGAGCCAACTGACAAGAAGAGCGTGCAGAGGCGTGCCATGGAGGTGAATGCAGTAATGCCGGTGGTGCCGACCTATATGAACTGGTCTGAGCAGGAGATCACTTGGAGCAGGAAAGACACACCTCGGATCATGCCGAGCCCTGGAAAGTATGCCCTGGTGGTAGATCCGACGTTGTGTGGGCCTACTAACAATGTGAGGTTTACCCGAGTTCTGGTGGACAATGGCAGTGCCATCAACATCATGTACCGAGACACAATGGTGAAATTGGGCATATCGCCAAATCAGTTGATGCCAGCAGTTGTACTTTTCATGGGATTGTGCCTGGCGTTTCCTGTGCACCCATGGGCAAGATATGGGTGGATGTAGCATTTGGAACCAAGGATAACTGCCGAGTTGAGAGTATCGAGTTCGAGGTGGTGGACTTGGAGAGTGCATACCATGCATTGCTTGGAAGGCCGGCTCTGGCCAAGTTCATGATTTCCACCCATGTTGCATACCTGAAGATGAAAATGCCAGGGCCTAATGGGATCATAACCATCTCGGGTGACTACAAGCGAGCCATTCAGTGTGCCTCGGCGGGGTCTAATCTGGCCGAGGCTTTGGTGATTGCAGCTGAGAAGAAGAAGCTGCATCAAGTGGTGGCAATGGCGCAGTCCACAGCTCGGCGTCCGGACTGATGAGCCCGGACTCAACTGCTGCATTCGAGGTGCCCAAGGAGACCAAGAGATCCCCATTGACCCGGAGCACCCGAGCGCATGGCCATCATTGGGACCGGGCTGGGCGAGAAATAGGAAAGCGCGCTCTGTCACTTCCTCCGTGAGAATCGGGATATCTTTGCATGGTCGGCTAAGGACCTGCCTGGTGTTCCGAGGGAGTTGGCAGAGCACTCTTTATTTGTCAGGCCGGAGGTGAAACCGGTGAGGCAACCGACCCGTCGTCTCTCAGACGACCGAAGACAAGTGGTGCTGGACGAGCTGGCTAAGTTGCTTGCAGCCGGGTTCATTATGGAGGTGCTGCATCCGGACTGGATATCCAATCCGGTCTTGGTGGAAAAGAAGAAAGACGAGCCAGCCGTGGTCAAGGTGTGGCGCATGTGCATTGACTTCACTAACCTCAACAAGGCGTGCCCGAAAGATCCATTTCCATTACCTCGGATTGATCAAGTGATCGATTCCACTGCTGGTTGTGAACTGTTGTCTTTTATCGATGCGTACTCTGGTTTTCACCAGATACCACTGAACCCGAAGGATCAAATAAAGACTGCTTTTATTACCCCGTATGGGGCGTATTGCTATCGTGTCATGTGTTTTGGTCTGAGAAATGCCGGGGCAACTTATCAGAGGTGTATGCAGAAATGCCTGCACTCTCAAATGGGCAAAAATGTGCAAGTGTATGTCGATGATATGTCATCAAAACTAAGGAGAAACGTACTCTCCTCGAGGATCTCGAGGAGACATTTGTGAATTTGAGAAAGTATCGGTTGAAACTTAACCCGGACAAGTGCACCTTTGGTGTCCCGGCTGGAAAGTTGCTGGATTCCTGGTGTCTAGCCGAGGTATCGAGGTTAACCCGGCCAAGATCCGAGCTATTGAGAACATGAATTACCGAAGTGTTTGAAAGATGTGCAGAAATTCACAGGGTGCCTAGCCTCGTTGAGCCGATTTGTAGCGGTGGGAGAAAAGCCTTACCTTTGTACCAGCTCATGAAGAAAAGTACCGGGTTTACATGGACCCCGCAGGCCGACGTGGCGTTCAATGAGCTGAAAAAGATGTTGTCCACCGCTCCGGTGTTGGCGTCACCATTGCACAATGAGCCGATGTTACTTTACATTGCGGCCACAAACCGAGTTGTAAGTGTGGCAGTGGTGGTGGAGCGCGAAGAAGGTGGCAGGTCGGTGCAGAGACCGGTGTATTACTTGAGCGAGGTGATCTCTACCTCGAAGCAGAATTACCCTCACTACCAGAAGATGACGTATGGTGTCTACCTGGCGGTCAAGAAGTTGAAGCATTATTTCCAGGAGCATCCCATGACGGTGGTGTGCGAAGCTCCAATCTCGGAGATCATCGGGTGCAAAGATGCAACTGGCCGAGTTGCCAAATGGGCGATTGAGGTGTCTCCATATGCACCACATTATGAGAGAAGAGATGCAATTAAATCCCAGGCGTTGCCGGACTTCTTTTGTGATTGGGCCGAGATGCAGTATGAGCCACCCAGGCCGGACTATAATTATTGGAAAATGCATTTTGATGGGTCCAAGACAAAGATCGGGCTGGGGGCTGGAATAGTCCTCACCTCGCCGAAGCGAGATCAGCTGAAATACGTGCTGCAGATTCATTTCTCAGCATCAAACAATGTGGCGGAGTATGAGGCCTTAATCCATGGCCTCAATGTGGCGAAGGAGATCGGTATCCGGCGTGTAGAGTGCTTCGGCGATTCCGACCTGGTGGTGCAACAATCTTCTGGAACTTGGGATGCTCTGGATGCCAACATGGCGTTATATCGGTTCCATGTGCAAAAGATATCCGGGTTCTTTGAAGGGTGTGAATACAGGCATATACCTCGGACAGAAAAAATGCTGCCGACGTGTTGTCAAAGCTCGGTTCATCTAAAGAGGCAGTACCACCTGGAGTAGCCCTGAATCACTTGAGAACTCCTTCAATCAAACCTTCTCCTGAATCCGAATCTATTTTCATCCCGGCGAGCAAGAGCCCGGACCTGTTCCAATGGAGGTAGACGTCGGATGCGTTTGGTCGGACCCGGGGACTGCGTGGCAGAACTCGGGGACTGCGCACCGAGACTCGGGGACTGGTCGCAGGATGGTGGAGGAAATAATGGAGGAGATTATGGTGGCCGAACCAATGGAGGTGGACGAGAACTTTTTCCTTTGCACCCAGTGCCGGAGTGGGCGGAGCAATCATGAAGTTCATAACGGAGGGAAGCTTGCCAAGTGACACAACCGAGGCTAGGAGAATCCAAAGGAGGGCAAAGGCGTACACCATCATCAACAAGGAGCTCTATAAAAGAAGCGTAACCGAGGTGTTGCAACGGTGTGTCGAGCCAGCTGAAGGCAAGGAGATGCTTTTGGAGATCCACCAAGGAGAGTGTGGTCATCATTGCAGCACAAGAGCTCTGGTGGCCAAGGTGTTCGCATGGGTTCTATTGGCCCACTGCTCTTGCTGATGCAGAGGCATAGTCCGGAGATGTGAAGGATGCCAAAGGTTTGCCAAGCAAACGCATATGCCAGCCTCGGCGCTCAAAACAATTCCTATCACTTGGCCGTTTGCGGTATGGTGTTTGGATATGGTGGGAGAGTTCAAACCAGCCCGAGGTAACATGACGCACATACTGGTGATGGTGGACAAGTTCACCAAGTGGATCGAGGTGAAACCAATCCGGAAGTTGGATGGTCATTCAGCAGTGACTTTCTTGAAGGAGATCATTCTGCGATATGGGTACCCCCATAGCATTATCTCGGACAACGGCACGAACTTTGCTGTTGGAGAATTTGCTCGGTTTTGCATGAACAAGGGAATCCGGCTGGACATAGCCTCGGTGGCACATCCGGAGTCTAATGGACAAGTGGAAAGATCAAATGCTCTAGTGTTGGCCGGCATCAAGGCTCGGCTCATTGAACCACTGCTGAAAACGGGGTGTTGGATAGATGAGATACCAGCAGTACTGTGGGGTCTAAGGACCACGCCAAATCGATCAACTGGCTATACGCCATTTTTTATGGTCTATGGGGCAGAAGCTATGCTACCCACTGACATCGATATGATGCGCCCAGAGTGGCAATGTACACTGAAGCCGAGGCAAAAGAGGCTCGGGAGGATGCAGTAGATCTGCTTGAGGAAGCTAGAGAGTTGGCCTCATCTCGGTCAGCAATATACCACAAGGTCTCCGACGTTATCATAGCCGGAGTGTCAACCCTCGTGTGTTTCACGAGGGAGATTTGGTGCTGAGGCTGGTGCAGCGCAAGAAAGGTCGGCACAAGTTGTCACCTCCATGGGAGGGACCGTTCATTGTGAGCCGAGCTCTGCTCAATGATTCGTACTATCTATAGATGCGCAGGAACCAAGGAAGATGGGCTGGACAACCCCGGATCAGAGGTCAGGCGACCATGGAATATAGCTCTACTCCGACCTTTCTACTCATGAAGGCGCAATGTATGTACCTCGGTTAATCCTTAATGAAATGTCGGCACTCCGAGGTTGAAGCTCGGGGACTGCCTCGCTCTTGTGCTTGTGTTTTATTTCTGTTTGTCAGTTTCGTTCATATGCCGAACTATTTTGAACCTCGTCTCAAACTTCAAGTAATGTGCTATGTAACTAATCTTGTGACTCGACTGGCATCGCCTAAATGGTAGTCAAGAGCAAAGATGAAAAAACGTGGGACATGAAAATGGACTCGGGGACTCGGTCCAAAAATATAGTTCGGCATGTGTCGTTTACTAACCCCTGTCTTTACCTTTCGTTTATGTCGGATGTTTTGAAACACACTCGAGATTTGCTAAGTACTGTATGCTATAAACAACAATCTTGTGACTCGACTGTCGAACGCCAAATGGTAGACAAGAGCAAAGAATGCCAGTATAGTAAACACGAAAGTGAACTCGGGGACTCGTTCCAAAAGGGTTCGGCATAAATTTTAGAAAAGCATGGTTCGGATAGCAAGTAATAGTACTGGTAGCAAGGCAAACTACTTAAGTGTATATTACATCTGCACCCGGCATACCGGGGATTTAATGTTTTGCTTGAGACAAGTTCAGGCCTCGGAACCAGAGACCTCGGTCGCCGAAGTGGTGGCAGTGGGAGCCTCGGGCGCAGGACCTCGGCGCAGGAACAACCTCGGGCAGGAACAACCTCGGTCGCGGAAGCAACCTCGGTTGTTGGAGTGGATGCCGGGGTGTCCGTCACGTCGGGGAGATCACCTCGGTGGCTACGGCTTTGCCGGACTTGCCCTTGGAGTTCGGAGGTTCGTCGAAGCTGAAGTCATCATCAGAGCCTTCAGCCACCTCGGTTGTTTTGCCGGCCTTGCCCTTGGAGCTCTCAGGCTCGTCAAAGTCAATTTCCTCGCCGTCAGAACCTTCTTCACCGGACTCTGCTTCCTCGTCCGAGCTCTCTTCGTCCTCAGAGTAGAGGCGCCCTTCATCAAGGTCCGGGTGTTTGCATAACTAGCAAAGAGGTCGGCTGCTGCTTGGCGTTTCGAATGCCATCAGGGGGTATTCCAAGGAGAGCCCTGCGCAGGGAGGTAACAGTGTGGATCTCAACATCTTCATACCAGGACAGCACGAACACCAGGGCCTTGTCCGCTCCAGCCCGAGCTGATGAGCATCTCCACTCCCGAAGTCTAGCCTCGGCTCCTTTCAGCTTCGTGGCGAGCTCGTCGATGCAAGTGGGGTCTTAACCTTGGGCCAGAGGGCACGGTGGACCTCGATGGCAGCATCAACAAGTTTGGTTCCAATGGCTCGGAGCGGCCTGATCCGAGCATTAAGGGCGACAAGGTGGTCCTGGATATCCCAGCTTTCGCTGAGGGTTTCTGTCTCAGCCCTCTTTGCCCGAGCTGCTTGAACTTCTCGGATAGCTTGTCCTTGGAGTGCTCAAGTTCTCTGAAGAAGACAAAAAGGCTGTCGCTGAAATAAGGCATACGGTGGCACGGGGTAGGTCGGCAGAAAATAAGGAAAAGGGAGAAAGAAACTTACTGTCCATTTGATGATTAATCCGAGTGAGCTCGGACAACCAGCTTTCGATATAGCTCGGAGGGCGATAAGTTCGGCTTCGGCCGAGGTGGCGCGGCTCTCCAGGGTCTTGGCAAGCTCTTGCTGCTGTTCGGCGGCCTGGTCTTTGGCCTTCATAGCGTCCTCCACAGTGTTTTGGCTTCATTAGCCCGGTTCAGCTCTTGTTGCAGCCGAGCTATTTCATCTTCGGCTGTCTTCAACTTGGAGGCGTAATCTTTGTCGCTCTGCTCCTTTGCGGATAGAAGAGTCCGGTGAGACTTCTTCATCTGTTGTGATCCAGCAGGAGGTTCTTGAAGACCTTTGTCCGAGCATTGTTGCACTCCTGAAAAAATAGAGAGATCAGTTCGAAGAGATCCAAGCTCTTTTTAGCACCCGAGGCCTGGGGACTTGGCATTGGCCTCGGGGACTCAACATGGGAAAAATGACAAGTTTTTGAGATTCAAGCCGAGCAATTTTAACTCGGTGGAGTGTCAATTGCTCAACCCGAATCTCGGGGACTGGGAATAGTGTATGTACTTACCGAGGCCTTCTTGCTGCAGTTGAGGACCGCAGTGTGCATGTTGTAGATGATGGAGCACGGCGCTAGGTCCAACTGGTGCTCAGAGCTCGGGTTAGAGGAGACCTCGGCAGTGTCAGCCGAGTTCCAGTCTATGTCATAGTGCTTCTCCGAGCCTAAGCTGTTCCCGCTCTTGGTCCGGAGTTGCCCGACCTCCCAGCTACTGATGTCCGGCTGAGTGGTAGCAGCAAAAAGAGCTCGGGAGGTGGCGACCTGAGAGCTTGAGGGCGCAATCTTGGTGGAGGTGGACTTCGGCGCCGGAACGTGCGGCACCAGTTGGGTGCTCGCAGCCTTGGGTCCCGGTGGCGGTGGCGGCATTGGAGTTTGCTGTGGCTGTTTGGGGGCTCAACGTCTTGAGCTGAATCTTTCTGCTGCTGCTGGAGCTTTTGCTTCTGCTGTTGTTGTTTTTTCTTTTGCTGCTGTTGCTGCTGGTTGCGCGCAGCTTTAGACTTGGGGGAGAGCCGAGGCTCCTGCACGGTTTAACCGGAGTCTTGGCGCGATCTGTCTCCGCATCCTTCTGAGGAGGCGGAGGAGTCTGATCTCGGCGGGGAGCAGAGTGCCCAGGCCGGAGTCAGAGCTCGGCAGTGGAAGTTCGGCGGAGGAGACGCGTGCCGGGGAGGAGATGGTCTTCTCCGGGCTGCTGAGGTCAATGGACCGTGCTGGAGGAGAGGCTCTGGCAGGGCTGTCGAGGTTAACCTCGACCTCGGTTGTCTGAGCTTCAACCACTGGAGGTAGTGGTGAGTGTATCGAGCTATGGCTCTGCTTGATCTGCCGAGCCGGGCTAGACGAAGGAGAAAGATTAAGTTAGAGTGTAAAAAACTTAACCTCGGAGCAGCGTGAGAAGTAAGGAGGAGCAAGGTGACTTACGCATCTTCCTCCACGGGACGTCGTTTCTTGCGCCTCGCCGAGGTCTTCTTGGCACGCTTGGCTTTGGGCGCCGCGGTCTCCGAGGTCTTGGAAGCCTCGGCATCCGAGGTACCAGGTCCAGAGCGCTTCCGGGAAGCTGCAGGCGCTGCATGAAGTTCTTATATGTGGGAGGAGCATATGAGATGGGAATAACGTTGACAGGTTCCAGAATTTGGCAATCGTCATTGTCATCATCGTCGTCAGACCAGTCTCTGATGGAAGTGGGAACTTGTTTCTTACCCGGGTTGGAGGAGCTAGTCTTTGAGGCGGACCTCGGAACGGCCTTAGGGATCGGCAGGTGATCCTCATTGTCCGGGTCTTCAGTCTCTGGACCTTCCAGGGCGAGGCGGGCAGGCGCCCAGTTCGACGGCTCCGGGCCGTCCTCGATTAGCTGCCGGGCGAACCGCTGCAGGAGTGGCAAAAAAGAATTAAGTTAAGAAGCAACCGAGGTGTGCAAGACCGGAGTGTAAGCTCGGAAAGTTAGTAAGTACTCACTTGCTCCGGAAGATTTTCTCTGTGGTGAGGCTCCACGCCCCATGTCCACTCCTCGTCCATCTCAGTCTGAGCAATGGCTTTGACCCGGCGCCAAACTGAGGCCTTGGAGAGCGCCTTGCTGCTGATCCGAGTAGGATCGAGTAGACCTTCCATATGGCAGATCTTATGAGCTCATTGTTGGAGGGGGCTGACTCTTCGATCCACAAAAGTCCGGAGGATGTCATCAGAACCCCACCCTCTTTTCTTGAGATCCAGCATGTATTCATGGATCTCTTGAACCTCGGCGTAGGCGTCCTCCGGGTTGAAATCCCAATTGAGTTGTGCAGTGGGAGGGCCGAGCTGGAAGTCCGGGATGTTGATGAGGTCGACAGTACCGGGGTTCCTCACAAAGAAAAAGGATCGCTGCCACTTCTTGCAGCTCTCCAGGCCTTTGATCCGTGGGAACTCGGAGCCCAGCCGGGGTGAGATAGAGGCCGCACCACATGCAGTCATATCCTTGTTCACAACCTCCTTGTTGGGGATGCTTTGTTTCTTCAGCTGGAAATACTTGGCCTAGCCCTCAACGCTCGGCCAGAGGCCGAGGTATCCTTCAGAGAAAGCTGCATAGCACGACAGCTATAGCATGGAGTTAGCGGGGAGATGGTGCGGCTGCAAGCCGAAGAACTTCAGAAATTCCCGAAAGAACTTGCTGGCCAGAAGTCCGAATCCGCGTTCGAAGTGAGACACAAACACCACTTTCTCGCCGGGGTTGGTGATCGGTTCGCCGTCCCCAGTGTGAAGTCGACATAGCAGTTCGGCTGGGATTCGATGAGTTTCTTTGAGCCATTTGATATCATCGTCGGTGACGTCCGAGCCATCCCATCCACCTCTCTCACTGGCGGAAACCTCGGCTCGGTTTGACGTAGCAATTGCCGACATGTTGGCACTTTCCTGCAAAGGAGGGAGGTTCAACCGGGGTAAGTACCTCGGACAGTTCAGGATAGCCGGGGTAAAATACCTCGGATCAGTCAAACAGCCGAGCTAAAGAGTTTTGGGCGGGAAACATGTTTCTACCGTGGCGAGATGCTACCAAAGATCTACCGGTGAGCTAAAAAGGGAAATAAAATCGAGTTCATCCAGGGCAAAACTAAAAGGATAGTGCTACGGATGCGTCTGGTGCAAATCTAAGCGAGATCCAAAATGTGCTAAAAGGGCTCGAGGGGATCATCTATTTCATCAGAATCTTAGGGTTCATCAGGATCCTCGAGTTCATCGGAGGATGAACTCATCCACGGCAATGGACAGGAAGCAAGGAACTCACCGTGGAGGAACGCGAGGGATCGGCGGCGAGTCGATGGCGCCAGGCGCAGCGCGCGTGCTCCGGTGCGGCGAGGCGCTTGACGGCGGTGCGGGACGGTGTTGCAGAACAGCGGCGCGTACTCCGGTGCGGCGAGGCGCTCGACGGCGGCGCTGGAGGCAGAGGGCACGAAGCGGTGAAGTGGGGAAGAAGAAGATAAAGTCCTGCCCTCGGCCCCTATTTATAGCCGCGTGCGGTAACTGCACGCGGTAACGGCGCAGTACCGCGCGGTTACCGGGGAACGTGGGATCGTGGGATCGTGTGCGGGCGGCGAAGCGGTTGCGCAGTTGGTGGCCGCACGATCGGCCACATCGTGGGCCGCAGAGTGGCAACCGCCAGCTTCGGATTTCCTGTGCCAGTCAGCGCGAGAATCAAGGAGTCGCGGGCGGCCAAGTTGGTCTCGCACTTGAGTGCGCAGGTGCGCTGTTTGGTGGGTCCGGCTGATGAGGGCGGCGTGTGGTCAGGACCTGTCTTTCAGAGGTCCGGGGTTCGAGGTCTGGGCAGAGATTCTTCGCCACGTGCCTCGGAAGATCTCGGAGCAAGATTGTGCTGAGTCACATAGCTCGGAAAGTTCAGATTGCAGATCAACCTCGGATGAGATTAAGGTCTGTGGGAAGTACCTCGGCGGAGCTATGTTGGAGGTCGGTTTAGAGGTGGTGCCTTGGTTATTTTTTAACCTGCTACGGCCCTCCATCCGAGGTCGTAGGACCGCACCAGCTTCGGGGACTAATGTCGGGGGGCTACCCCCGGGTAGGGTCAAGGCTTGGCATAAAGATGAGTTTAAAGATATGCCGAGGTACGGAAAGGGCCGACCTGTTTGGGCCTGGGAGTGTCCGAGCTTAATCTTGACCTGGAGGATACAAAGGCCGACCTATCTTGGCCCAGAGGGATCCGAGGTATCCCGTCAGCCTGGGCCGAGGTTCACTGTCCGAGCTATGTGTCGGGTATGTGATCCCCGGTACCCCAAAGTCAGGTGGTTGTTATGTCGGTAAAAGAGATAGAAACCGGAGTTAAACAGATAAGAGATAAAAGAAAATGCCAAAGAGGCAGTCTGGGTCGAAACTGGTACTATCCAGATCGACATACGCAGTGTCGGGCCGAGGCAACAGCCAGCTTCGGCTGGGCCGAATCGACAGCTAGCCTCGGCTGTGGTCCGAGGTCCACCAACGACCTGGATGGGCCGAACTCACCTTCCCGCCTCGGCCAGGCTGCTTACCTCGGTCTGGGCCTCGTGCCGCAACCTCGGTTTGGGCCTCACGCTTCAACCTCGAGCGGGCCGACGTGGTTGTTTCGGCTGGGACGAGTTCGACGCTGCACCTCGGCCTGGGTCGACTCTCACGTCTCGGTCCACCTCGCTTTCACCTCGGGCCGGCCAGCAACGTCTCCAGCACCTCGGTTTCGACCGAGTTCTTCTACGCCCCAGGACGGGCCGAGTTTCCTTCGTCAGCTCGGATAGGCCGGCGCTGGAGTATCTCGGACGGATCGCTGTTATCTCGGAGGCATCGTTGCTTGTATCTCGTACAAGATGCCCTGCCACCTACCAGAGATACCGGAGACAACGACTAGAAGACAAGGAAAAGGACAGCATCTACGGAGATGCCAGAGACAGACGCTAGAAGACAAAGTTCGGAGTCAACTCTGCTACAGTGCGGTAAACAGTGCGCTGCTACAGTGCACAGCTACAGTGTTCTTAGTCTTTGTCCCCTTGTCCCTCACATGTCCCTGGGCACCTAGAAAAAGGGCACCAGGGGGAGAAGAGGGGAGGAGACGGGCATACGCAGCCCCCTGGGCACTTCTTCCTCTCCTGGGCTCCTTCTTCTTCTTCTTCCTAGAACTCCCTGCCATTGTTGGAATAAACAGCTCGAGGAGCATTTGTAGCCCACGGTATACAAAGAGGAGAATACACCAAGTAGGCTAGTGCTGCAGTAGGGGTTTTACCTCCTCACGAGGGCCCCGAAGCAGGGTACATCGTGGTGTGCTTGTGCTTGTGTTTGTGTTCTTGCTTGTTCTTGCTTGTTCTTGCTTGTTCTTCGTGTTCTTCGTGTGTTCTTCGTGTGCGATTCCATCGCGCAATCCCTCCCCGAATCCACAAGCATCCGTTCGGCCCTAGAATAAGCCACCCGTGGCATCTGCGTGTTTCCCACCACGACACTATGGTCAGCCGACCTAATACCTCGGTGCTATGGTTTGTGTTGTAAGTACAGGAGATGCTATTGGAAGGAAGTGAGGTTCGACCTGGTAAAAGATCGTAAGCGCAGGACCCGGGCTAACCACGGCAGGAGGCCGTAGCTCGGGCAAGAGTCAATGCTCCTGTCACTTCACGCCTGACATGGAAGCGTCTGTCACGGAGCATGGCAGAGGCGTGTCTCGGGTTCGGCGGGGCTGCACGCCTCTGACCGCTGACCGCGTGAGATCCGGGGTCAGGGCTACGAGGTAGCACGGCGTGACTATGTCCTGTCTCTGTCAGAGGGGACATCCTAGCTCCACTATGGTGACGTAGGGGATGGGCAGGCCATGTCTTGTCCCTGACAGGAGTACAATGATGACCAAAGCCGAGGCATGGCTACAGTGCTCGGCGAGGGGCACTACGGTAACCCGGCTGGCCTATATAGGGGGCTTCCACCTCTCCTGCGCAGGACACACGCGGAGATCGATCAATCACGAGGGAAGAGACCCCGGCACCCTGGTTCATTCTCCTTGTAACTTCATCTCCACCTCAAGCTCTCACCATTGTATCATCATACAGCTCGAGGAGCAGCTTGTACTTGTCACTTTGAGCTATACACTGAGTAGGATAGTGCTGCAGTAGGGGTGTTACCTCCGCAAGAGGGCCCCGAAGCAGGGTACATCGTGGTGTGCTTTGTGTTCTTGCTTTCTTGGTTTCTAGTTCGTGTTCTTGCAGTTTTTGGTGTGTTCTTGCTTGTGCACTTCGAGAGTGCATAAACCCTCTCGGATTCCCCCAACGACCATTCGGCCCCATCTTAGCCATACCCATGGCATCTGTTGTGATCCCACCACGACAGCAAGTCAAAGCCACCGAGCTGCGGCTTAAAACTGTTGAAGAGAAGTTCCAAGAAAGGGTCCAGCAGCTGGACCTCCAAGTCAGTGCTCAGAAAGACGCCATTGCTGATGCCAATGAGGACGCAAGGCTTAAGGCTGTTTCCATTGGCGAGCTTGAGAAAAAGTTGAAGAAAGTTTCTGATGCCCATAACCTCGTCTACGCCAAAGTGTGCATCATGACTCAAGAGTTAACTGGTATGTGTTGCGACTCATCTCTGCATCTGTTTTCTCTACTATCTTTGCCTGTATGCTGTAGAGCTGACGGAGACATGCCTCAATGTAGGTGAAGATGCCAAGGAGCAGCGCGGCCGTACTCAAGAACAGCTGGAGTATATCCGCGATTTTTCGCGAAGAACTTGTGATGCCATGAAATCATTGTCTAAGTGTCTGCTGCCGACCAAGCCAGTCCCCGGTGATTCTGAAGGGCTGCTAAAAAGACTGCTTAGGGCACCTCAGTTCTTTTTGGACTGGAAGGAGTCCTCAGCTCGCACCGGCGCGGCTCATGCTCTTTCTTTAGCCAAGACATACTATCCTTCTTTTGATGCTGCCAAGGTTGCAAAAGGTAGGCCCTCGAAGAAGGTGGATGGCACCGAACTGACGGCCTCAGAATATGCGGCGACTTGGAAGGATATGCGCGGCCACGCGACTAAGCTGGTGGAGGGGATAGATCTTGCGACCTATATGGGCAAGTATAAAGCAGATGGAAGCAGGTGGGAGAAGTTACCCGCTCCGTCATCCAGTGCGGTGATTCCGCAGGAAAAGAACCCCTCTCCAGGCGTATCCAGCTCTGCAGCCCCCAAGCCCGCGACTGAAGAGCCCTCCAGCGAGCCTGCGATTACTCCTTCTGGCAAGCTTGGTAAGCCGCATGTTCCTCCTTCCCACCGGCCAAAAGCTGCGCACAAGTGAAGAAGAGAAAACAATGGTTTGGTGATCTTGGCCCTTAGCGGCCTGTAATAATTGTTAGAATTTATGTGTCATAAGACAATATTATGGTTTGCTTAAGTACTCTTAGCAGTACATGTTTCGACCAATAGGTTGGTCCTTATGATTTGTCTCGGTTTTTCCTCACTTAGGCCCTTGCGCGGCTCAGTATTTCTCAGGTAAAAAGTGCGTGTTCAGGGTCGTGAGCGGCCATGATAGGCAATCAAACTTGATTGACGCCACACCCCAGTACTTTGGCCGCATAATGCAAGTCGCATCCAAGAGAGGTTGAGTATAATCATGATAAATGCCACTTGTTTGGCGATCCCAAGGAATAGGCCACGCTAAAAAGCTGCCGCACCCCCAAGGGACCAATGATTAAAAATAAAAGACTCATAGCTCAATTGGTAGTTTGAGATGCTTTATTTCAGAATCATTATATGATACATAGGGTCGGTCGCGCCTAGGTGGCGACCAGAAGTAATGCTTGGGTCGGTTGCGCCTAGGTGGCAACCAGAGATGTTACATGGGTCGGTCGCGCCTGAGTGGCCACCAGAATTGATGCTTGGGTCGGTTGCGCCTAGGTGGCAACCAGAATTGTTACATTGGGTCGATCACGCCTGAGTGGCGACCAGAATGGGGTCGATCGCGCCTAGGTGGCGATCAGAATTGTTGCATTGGGTCGGTCGCGCCTGAGTGGCGACCAGAATGGGGTCGATCGCGCCTAGGTGGCGATCAGAATTGTTGCATTGGGTCGGTCGCGCCTGAGTGGCGACCAGAATGGGTCGATCGCGCCTAGATGACGATCAGAAGTGAAGTTTTTTAGCCCTGAGTGGCTTACTTGATGATGTAAACTCTTAATAATTGCTGATGGCAACTCGCGATGCCTGGGATGTGTCTTTTATTGGCAATGGCTTGTAGCCTTTGACTTCCTTGCCTCCCTTGCGGCCGTAATCTGAAGTCGCAAGTCAGGCAAGTGCCTTTTAGCCTTCATGATGTCATCAAAATTCTCCTGCGACTCGCGCATGGGCGCACTCTCTGCGATGCAAGCTGCTCTGGCTATGGCCTTGTCGCCCTCTTCGCATTCCTGAGCTGTTCTTTTGTCGCCATTGATGGTGATGACTCCCCTAGGGCCTGGTATTTTAAGTTTAGGTACACATAGCACGGCCTGGCCATAAACTTTGCGAATGCTTCTCTGCCAAACAGCGCATGATACGGGCTCTGGAAATCTACAACCTCGAACCAAATGTACTCGCTCCTGAAGTTGCTTTGTGTCCCAAAGGCGACCTCCAAGTTAATTCGCCCCAATGGCTGAGCTGATATGCCTGGCACAACACCGTGAAACGTTGTTCTTGATGGGTATAGCTGCTTTTCTTGGAGGTTCATTCTTTTGAAGGTTTCATAGTATAATATATTGATGCTGCTGCCTCCATCCATCAGTACTTTGCTCAACTTGTATCCTGCGACTTGAGGAGCAACCACCAGCGCGAGTTTTCCTTCTTCATTTATTTCTCCTGGGTGATCCTCGCGGCTCCAAACCACTGGCTGCTCGGACCACTTTAGCCACTGTGGGACGGCTGGTACTACGGCATTAACAGCCTGATTGCGTCATCGCAGCTTTTGTTCCCTCCTTGAAGTATTCACCACAATGGTATGATACTGACCCAACTGTTTTGGGAATTGTGGCTGATCTGGCTGCGGATTTGGGACGGCGTTGTTGCTGTTGTTGCCTCCGCCGTGTTTACCTTCCTCGTTGTTTTGATGATTGAAGTTTGTGCTGAGTGGTTGTCCATCCTTCCACTTTTTGTAATGATAACACTGTGCCTTCGTGTGGTTGGGTGGTTTCCCATCTTTTCCTATATGGATGCCGCAGGGGCGGTTGAAAACCTCTTCCAAATTAACTGGGTGAAAATTCCTTCCTCTGCTGCTGTTTTGTTTGTAACGAGTATTCGTATTTGCGACTAACCCTGAGTTTCCTTCCTCGCTTTTGCGCTTGTTATAACTCGCATTGGCATTGCTAGCTTGCTGTTGTTGAGGCTTGCTACTGGCCTTCTTTCCCTTGCCAGTGTTTTCCTCTTCCTCCCCATCAGATGCGTCCCTGGTTTTATCCGAGTTAGCATATTTGTTGGCCGCCGCCATTACCTCGCTTAGGCTCTTGACTTTATCCTTCATGCGACCTAGTTTGTGGACTAGCGGCTCAAATTTGCAATTCTTCTCCATGACAAGGACTGCTGAACTGGGTGGTATGTTATCCGAGGAATGTATGATCTCGGCGACCCTTCTCATCCAGTGGCGACTCGACTCGCCTTCCTTCTGTACACAACGCTCAAGGTCCTCTATGCTGCAGAGTCGCTTGCATGTTCCTTGGAAATTCTTGATAAAAGCTTCCTTCATCTCATCCCAAGAGTTTATTGAGTTTGGTGGCAAATTCTGCAGCCATATGTGAGCTGCGCCTTCTAACATCATGTTTAGGTAACGTGCGCAGATCTCTTCGGATGCGTTTAGGATGCTCATGCCCATCTCGTAATTGTTGAGCCAAGTGACAGGGTCCATGCTTGCGTTGTAGTTGGCGACCTTGCGAGGTCCTTTAAAATCCGCAGGAAACGGTTCAGACCTGATTTTTTCGCTGAAGCAGACCGGGCCTTTGAGTCGCGACGATAGATTGGACGAAGCTGGTCTTCCTACTTGATTAGTTGCTGCGCGGCTGCATAATTTCTATGGGTTGAACTTGCTGAGGTTGATTCTGAGCCGCAGGTTGATCTTCCCTTTGTCGCCTAGCCGAACTTGAAGTCGCAACGTGCGGCGACTCCGCGTGGATGCTTCTTTCTGCCGTCGCTCTGCTATTGTAGGGAGTGGAGTGCAGCCGCCCTGCGTGTTCGGACATGTTTGCCTGCTGTATTACTGCTGTGCTCAGCATCTCAATGGCGCGTCTCGCCTCTCTGTCTATTGGTGCGTTTCCTGCTGGTGCTAACCTGGCCAGGATGTTCGTAGCCGCAAAGAGGTTCTCTACCGGGCTAACATAATGTCCTTGCGGTGTGTGGAACCTTTGAGGCTGCTGTGGTGACTGCTGATCAAAGGTTGGTTGTGCAGTGGCGGGGGCATCATGGCCCTGTTGTTAGCCTGCACTATGGCCCTCGATCCAGGTATCTCTGCTCTCTTGGTGCTGCGAAGGATGAAACCGCTGGTACGATTGATGGTACAGCGATTGCTTGAACCGCTGGCGCGGCTAACGGGGCCACGGACCGCATAACCATGGCAGATGGTGCCACGTGTGTGGGTATCGCGACTGAAGGTTGTGCGACCCCTGACCATGCGAGCGGGTGCGCTGTATTGGTGGCGACTGATGGGATCGCAATTGCTGGTTCAGGCGATTGGAACAACTCCGTAGGGTTTACTGTTCCTGGCTGCAGGCGACTTGCGTGGCGTCTGTGTGGCAAGGTAGCCTGTATTCCTTGCAGAGTATTGGTTTCCTCGATGAGTCGCAGTTGCTCTTGTTGGAGGCGTTGTTCCTCTCGCGCCAGCCTGGCTCTCTCATCCGCGATTATCTGGACTTCATCATATAGCCCGATCCTGGTAGCCTCCAGTTCTGTTACCCTAGCAGCCGCATTAACCGCAGATATCGGCGTATGCAGCACGCTTCCTTGTGGCGGTGTGACCGATGCATTGGGGGCTACCCTTGACCCTGATTCCGCAGGAGCGACTCCAGGTGGAGTTTCTCTGTTTGCGACTCCTGAGGCCGCACTCCTGGCGTCATCGCGGCGGATACCGCGACTCCAGATGCGTCTAGCGCGGCTTGTTCTGTTGCTTCCGGCGGTGTGGGGGCTAAGCTGCCTGGTGGCATGCCCAGCCCTTCGTCCGCTTCTGTGGTCCTGTAGACCCCTTCAACATGCCGATCTTCTACAAAGGGCGAGCCACTATCCACAGGGCCTTCGCATAGCCTTTCCTCAAGGACATACTCAATGGATTGGCCTTCTTCGTCTTCAAGAGGCAGCGACTCGTAGTTGATAGATTCTTCTTCTTGGTCCACTGTTACCGCGACTCCTTCCTCTGAGTCGCCATGTTGCGATGGATCCTCTGACTCGCCGCCAATGAAGCCGACAAAGACGTTGATGGACCCAAAGGGGATGACGTGGCCGGTCTCCAAGTAATCTGCTTCCGGTCCCAGCTTGAATCGTCGATGAGGGGTGTGCCATCGACCGTGATGATACGGCCAACAACAAGATCTTCCGCTCCCTTCATGGATCCTGCGCGGAACGTGACGCTCTTGACCGCAGGCCCCACGGTGGGCGCCAACTGTCGTGGGTTTGTCACGTCATGGTGTCATAGATGACTTCGTAGGTGTGGGATTACGCGAGTCAAGCATCTCCGAGCTTGGGATCGCAGGAACAAAGATCAACACAGATTTACCCAGGTTTGGCCCCCTCAATGTGAGGTAAAAGACCTACTTCCTGCCTACCCTAGATTGGTATTGATATGATAATCGAGGTGTTACAATGGAGGCGATCCGATCTGGTACTCGCCGTAGAACTAGGGTTTAGGGCTTGATAGCTTGACCCGTTCTAAGTCCTGCGAGTCCTCTTTATATACACAGAGGCTCGCTAGGTTACAAAGGAAACTTTCCCCACAAGGAATATGTCCACAGAGGCCTACTCGGAGACTACTTGGTCTTCACGTCCTCCGGGATATGTCTTCTAGAACTTTCCCCTTATGGCGGTTCAATATTGGGCTTGCTCCCAAGTGGGCCTTTGTCCGTGCGAGTAAAGTAAGCCGCACTGGGCCATGGGTTAATCCAGAAAGTATTCCCCTGACAACAACTGCGGCCTTGCCGGGCACATCGCTCAAGATTGCCCCACGGGTCACCAAGGCGGAGGCGGCCGTGGCTGGAATCGGGGCGGTGGCCACGGAGGCCGAGGAGGAGGGCGCGGCAGACAAGGAGGACGTGAGCAAAAACAATCAGGCGGCTGCCCCGGCCAACAATGGGGAAGCTCCCGTCGTACAAGGAGGCAACGGTGGCCAGTTCCAGGAAGTCAATGGCGTCATTGGGTTCATCCATGGGGGCTTTTCGCTCCTCTCGTCCTATGGCGTGGGCAAGAGGCTAGTCCAAGAGCTCAATGCGGTCGCTTCAGGGCCAACGAAGCCCCTGGACTGGTCTAACCAGGTCATCACCTTCGACCCGGAGGACCACCCGTTCAACACTTCCGGGGTTGGAACTTTGCCACTAATCATGTCGCCGGTCATCCACAACTTCAAGGTCACCAAGATGCTGGTCGACGGAGGCTCCAGCCTCAACCTCCTGACGGTCAAGGTGCTGAGCGTGCTGCAAATCCCTTTCTCTCGCCTCAAGGACACTGGCATATTCCAAGGCGTGAACGGAGCGTGACGTGGCCCCTTGGAAAGATCACTCTGCCGTGACTTTCGGCGATCACAGGAACTTCCGCACCGAGGATGTCGTCTTCGACATTGTCGACACTCCGCTTCCATACAACGGCATACTTGGCCGACCTGCCCTGGCCAAGTTCATGGCCGTCTCTCATTTCGCCTACAACGTGCTGAAGATCCCTGCGCCATTGGAGTGATCAAAATCAAGGCCGACATCGACGACGCCATCTTCTGTTTTCACAAGCTGAACCAGACTGTGGCGGCGACGGCGGATGTCCCACAAGTTCTGATGGAAGAAGATGTTGACGCACTCCCGGGAAGAAGCTGACCCGGGGGCTCGACTTCGGCTCCCGTCAAGAAGGCGTCGTTCCAGGCGACCCGCAGCTGACCAAGAAGGTGGCACTGACTAGTGACGGGGTTCGCTCTATCACCATCGGCGCCCACCTTACCGGCGAACAAGAAAGCGCGCTCATCGCTTTCCTTCGGGAGAACTCCGATGTCTTCGCGTGGGATGCATCGGAGCTACCCGGCGTCCCAAGGGAAGTGACCGAGCACAAATGGCGGTCAGCACGGACGCTCGACCAGTAAAGCAAGTTCTCTTCGGAATCAAAGCAAAGAGAAGTTGAAGTTCATCATCGCCGAAGTCGACAAGTTGATAGAAGCTGGCGTCATCCGATGGGTCCCTCACCCGTTGTGCTGGCGAACCCGTCGTTGTTCCAAAACCTCTCACACTCAAGTGGCGCCTCTGCATCGACTTCACCGACCTGAACAAGGCTTGTCCCTAGGATCCTTTCCCTCTGCCGCGCATTGATCAGATCGTGGATTCCATGGCAGGGTGCGAACTGCTGTGCTTCTGATGCCTTCTCCGGGTACCATCAGATCTTGATGTCCGTCGAAGATCAAGAAAAGACGGCCTTTCATCACCCCTAAGGGCTGCTACTGCTACACTCAGACGCCTTTCGGCCTCCGGAACGCCGGCGCTACTTTCCAGCGCGCAATGCAGGCATGCCTTGGGCCGCATTAGGCCGCAACGTCGAAGCATACATCGATGACATCGTGGTCAAGACACGATACCAGGAATTCGCTCATCCAGGATCTTCACGAGACATTCGAAAATCTCCACCGGGTCAACTTTAAACTAAACCCCGAGAAGTGCGTTGTTCGGGGTACCATCAGGCAAGTTGCTGGGTTTCTTTAGTTTCCCACCGAGGAATTGAGGCCAACCCAGACAAGATCAAGGCTATCGATCGCATGGAAGCACCACGGCGGATCAAGGACGTACATCGCCTCAACGGGAGCATCACCGCACTCAGGCGCTTCAATCTCAAGACTTGGGGAACGGGCTCGCCCGTTTTTCAATTTGGTCAAGAAGGAGGGTCTTGTCAACTGGACTCCGGAGGCCGAGGAGGCGCTTAAGTCCCTCAAGAGCTACCGCCTCGCTCGCCACCAATCCTGGTGGCCCCGACAGAAAAGGAGCCTTTGTTGCTATACATTTGTTGCCCCCAACCAGGTGGTAAGCGAGGCTCGTGGCAGAGCGTGATGCCCTCCAAGAAAAACAAGCAAAGCCAAGGGCAAGCGACATGGGGACCGACTCCCAGGCCAGCTGATACATCTCCAACGTATCTATAATTTCTGATGTTCCATACTTATATTATTCCAATTGCTACATGTTTATATACACTTTATATCATTTTTTATGCATTTTCTGGGACTAACCTATTAACAAGATGCCATAGTGCCAGTTTCCTGTTTTCAGATGTTTTCGGTTTCAGAAAAGTTGTTCTGGAAATATTCTCGAATTGGACGAAACAAAAGCCAAAGTTCCTATTTTTCTGACATGTTCACGAAGTCCGAAGGAGAGACGAAGGGGGGCTGTGGGCCGCCCTCACCATGTGGTGGCGCGGTCCCACCTCCTGTCGCGCCGCCAGTGGTAGAGAGGATGCCATGGATCTCCACCGACGCTGCCCCTTCGCCTATATATTCACCTATTCGGGAAAACCCTAAATACCCGAGTCATATTCCACGAAAAGTTCCAGAGCCGCCGCCGCCGTCAATCCTAAGTCAGGAGGGTTCTGACGCTCTTCCCGGCACCCTGCCGGAGAGAGGGAATCATCACCGGAGGGCTCTACATTGACATGCCTGCCTCCGGAGTGATGTGTGAGTAGTTTATCTTTGGACTATGGGTCCATAGCAGTAGCTAGATGGTTGTCTTATCCTCTTGTGCCATCATGTTTAGATCTTGTGAGCTGCCTATCATGATCAAGATCATCTTATTGTAATGCTACATGTTGTGTTTGCTGGGATCCGATGAATATTGATACTATGTCAAGTTGAATGCTGAATATTATGTCTATGTCTTTTATGATCTTGCATGCTCTCCGTTACTTGTTGATACTCTGGCCAAGTAGATGCTTGTGACTCCAAGAGGGAGTATTTATGCTAGATAGTGGGTTCAGTCTCCATTTAATCTGGGAGAGTGACAGCAAGCCCTAAGGTTGTGGATGTGTTGTTGCTACTAGGGGTAACCTAATGATGCTTTGTATAAGGATGAATGTGTTGTTTACATTATGCACTTTACTTAATGCAATTGTCTGTTGCTTGCAACTTAATAACCGGAAGGGGTACGGATGTTAACCTGAAGGTAGACTATTTAGGCACAGATGAATGCTGGATAGCAGTCTGTGTACTTTGTCATAATGCCCAAATGAATCTCATAGTACACCACAACTTGCACATGCATGTTATGCACTTATCAATATTGTCAATTGCCCAGCTGTAATTTGTTTACCCAGCATGTTAGTTATTTATTATGGAGAGACACCACTAGTGAACTGTGGACCCTGGTCCATTCTTTTACATCTGAAATACAACCTACTACATTCTCTTTCATTCTCTGCAATTAAACATCATTTTCCACACTATACGTCTAATCCTTTGTTTTCAGCAAGCCGGTGAGATTGACAACCTCACTGTTAAGTTCGGGCAAAGTAGTTTGATTGTGTTGTGCAGGTTCCACGTTGGCACCGAAATCCCTGGTGTTGCGCTGCACTACCCCTTCACCAACAACCTACAGAAGTGACTTCGATCTCCTACTGGTCCGATTAAACCTTGGTTTCTTACTGAGGGAAAACTTGCTGCTGTACTCATCATACCTTCCTCTTGGGGTTCCCAACGAACATGTGTCTTTCACGTCATCAAGCACTTTTTCTGGCGCCGTTGCCGGGGAGATCAAGCCTTCTGTTAGGGGAGTCTCTCACTTCCAATCTCTTTACTTTGTTATTGTGTTGCTTAGTTTATTTTTATTTTGCTTGGTTTGCTCTCTTTATCAAAAATACAAAAAAAATAGTTACTTGCCTCTAGTTTACTTTTTAGCTTTTATCATGTCTAGTTTTGTTCCTGTTACTATGTCACATGAGGAAATGATCTTCAGTTTTAAGCAAGGGAGTGAAGAGAGTTTTAAAGAAGCTTGGTCTAGAATTTTTGATTCTTATGGCAAAACCGAGCCTAAAATGACTTTAAGCCTGCTTCTTAGTAGCTTTATTTTGGACTTGTTCTTTGTTATAGATATGCCTTGGATGCTGTAGTGGGAGGAGATTTCCTTCATTGTGATGGGGATCAAGCTTTTAATGCCATAAACAAATTGGTTGCATCTTCTAGCTCAGCCAATAAATTTGATTCAACCCTTGTTGACATTCATGCTAGATTAAGCACTCTTGAGACAAATTTATCTTGTTTAAAGGAAGGTTATAATCAGATTCGTGAATATTATGATTATGTTTCCAATGAGTTTTGAACCTTCAATGTGGGTCCCTATGGTAAAGGTTGCTATTTGTGGTGAAACTTTTTATGCCCGTTGTGATATTATGTCTGAGTTTTGCCTTATGCCTAAAAGCATTTATGAATCTTTGAATCTTT